>JAJQWJ010000001.1:117753360-118313360 GCA_023637945.1 Phaethornis superciliosus
TCCTCTCCTCTCCTCTCCTCTCCTCTCCTCTCCCCTCCCCTTTCCCTTCCCCTTCCCCTTTCCTTTTTTTTTCCTCTCCTCTACATTCCTTTTCCTTGGCCCTTCCCCTTTATCTTTTCCTTTCCCTCCCTTGTCCCCTTCCCCCCCTTTCCCCTCCCCCCTTCCTCCTTTTCCCTTTTCCCTTTCCCCAATTCCCTTTCCCCTCTCCCTTTTTCTTCTTTTCCCATTTCTTTTCCTTTGACTTGAATTTAGTATAATTATATTGAATTTTTGACACTCGAAAAAAAATAAAAAATCTCCAAATTAGATAAAACAGTGCATTAGGTAGGAGCAACTAGGTAGTTCTATGTAGTATGGCTTACATTTCATGATGAAGTAACTTTCTGCTTCTATTAACTTTAACTATCTGCAAGTTTTCTTTCACATACATAAGGACTAGCCTTCTTATATATATTTTTTATGAAATCATCCCCCATGTGTGCAGAAGAGAAAAAAATAAACATGAAAAGAGAGAGTATAGCATCCTCAAAAGCGATGGTGCAGCAAATTACATGCTGAACTTGAAGCATGCTGGTGAATTTGAAAACAAATACTGAAGAAATGTTACATTATGAGTTCACACTACAAGAAATTGTCATGCATTATTTAGGATTTTAAAATTTTTAAAATTACTGTTTATAATTATCATTCATTATATACGTACATATAAAGTAATGACAATTTATAATTATTACACAATTATTACAGAATTATTTAAAATAATATGTAATTTATACATGCTTGCATTTTAATTTAATTTGTTTCTTTGTAGTCAGCTGCCACAATAAAATAGAAATAAGATTAAACTATTAGTGGATAGGATAAAACAGAATGCAGCTAGGTTAAGCAAAGTCAGATCAGTTAAAAACTTCAAAATCACTTCCCTTCTCACACCAAAACTGGAGACATGAGCTAATAAACTCTAGTTGTATCATAGCACAGAGATAGTTTTAAAGGGTAAGTAGTCTCTTTCCCACCTCCAGCTGCAAATGTTTCTACATGGAAACTATTTAAAAAAACATCACATGCAATTTGTGTCAGCTATCCTAATATTGAGTAGGAGGAGAAAATTTCTTAGTTCACCATATAAGATATGCCCATCTACTACAGTGACACAAAAGAAATCCATATAGTTTTTTACAAAAAGTAATACACATCTATATTTTTATGGATGATACAGATTATTTTAACAAGTTCAGGGTATCTTACATGTGAGTTGCGCTTTCTCCTTTTTTGCCTCTTTTCCTCTTACTGAAACTTTCCTCTTAGTAAGACTGTGAGATTTCTTTATGATGACTTTTGTTCTAAAGCTTGGTTAATTCAGTGTTTTGACTTAGCATGTCCATTCAGAGTTTTGAAAACAAGAACCGAATGAAGACACTGCAGTTTTCTGAAAACAATGGTAATCAAGACCAGCTTTGCAATGACCTTGGTGAGCTCCCTCAGAAACTGTGGAAGCCTTCCCTCATGGCTTATGTCTGCCAAGTTAGTTTAGATGTTCCCCAACCTGATTCTCCCCTACTGGGGAGAGCCTCAGCATATGAGATTTCTTAACTGGTTATCTGTTCCCCTCAGCAAGAATTACAGTTGAACACTTGCTCTGTGTGCAAGTACTGAATCATTGCATTCTTTGCCTTAAGAAATGTTACAAATCACAGATTCTTATCAATCTTATTTATGGACCGCATTTACGGAGCACAAACTGAGATGAGCAGAAAAATACATCACAAAAATCCCAATGAAAAGGGAAGGAGTAAAAAAGATCAATAATTCTTCTAGGTTTCATCAACAACTTGTATTCATTTCTTACCTAGTAAAACAGATGATTTTTTTATATACAAAACATTTCTCCATAATACTCAGCACTACTATAGTAGTTGGAGTTTGAAGATTCAGTGTACTTTTTAAGCACTAATTTTTGAGCCTGAAGGTAATGAATAAAATCTATCATATTAAAATTAAGCATGTACACTATGTAATCTTATACATATGTATATTTATATTTGGATCTTTTTTAATATTCATATATATATATACATCTACACAGCTATACCTATAGATTTATCTATATATAGAAATGGGCTATACTCATTCTCAACACCCATAAGCATTCATACTTACATCACAGTCTAGTGGATACAAGCATTTACATAGAATTGCAATGATGTATTCTTTAGTGAGGTTTTCTGCTTAGCTCTCTAATGTCAAATAAAACTGACAATATTGAAGTCCTGCAAGTACTTGTATGGATGGTAAAGTCACAGCGTATACTTACAATTTTCTCTGTGTCAGGAATTTCACGTTGCAATTCCTTACAACCCTTCCTGTTTTCACTGTTAATAAGATTATAATTTCCACTGGTAAAAGAATGTACATGCCTGTATATAGCACAGGATTTTCCCATCTTTTCAGCAGCAGTGTAATTTCCATACAGAGTAGAATAACTGATACACTTTTCCTCTTCCTGTTTTCCTGTTGTCGGTTTGTTGTTGTTTTCTTAATTGATTGTTGGTTATTTGTTTGGGTTTAATTCCTTAGTACTATTGATCTGTATTAAACACTGATTTTCATATTGTTCCTGCTCTCCAGAGACAGGTATGTTGTTAGCTATCCAGAGGGAAGCACTGCATGGTAGGAGTCTCATCTCCTCATGCTACCAGGACAACCTTCTGCAGGACAGTCATTGACCAATGCAACCCCATTGACTGCTGGCTCCAAGGCTTCTGGCAGCTCCTCAGCCTGCTGCCTGTTGTTTGCTACTGCCTCCTTCAAGCTGCTGCCTCCACTACTTCTCTAAAAGCTTAATGAATGTATTTCAGTCTAAAGAAACCAGATTAGCCTTAGTCAATTTCATGAATACTCTTTGCTAAACTGTCTCCTTTCATCTGAAATAAGGCTGAGGGTTGTTCTTATCTCTGCAGACAAACCTGAGAGCAAAATTACTTTTTTGGAGGCCACAAATGAAAAGGCAAAAGATACAGGCCTATATCTTTGTATTAGATGTCTCCTCCACGTGTTCCTTCTGTTCTGACACATCTACTGTAAGTAACTCCTTCTGGGATAACTTTTAGAGTTCTGTTAAATTCTGACTCCCCTTGTTTCCAGATTTACTTCTTTAAATCAAATTCTTTCCACTTTTCGTCTCTAGTATTTCTTTCTTCCTGCAGTGTCCCATGTGCCCCTAATCTCTGAGTAACTTCCACCTGTTCCCAGGTACCCCATTTATGATTCATCTTGTTACTGTTCTGTAACACTAATCATGATACCATGATTAAGGCTCTGACATTTCCATCATATCCTGCTATATAATAAAACTCTGCTTAATTACCAATTTCTGTTTGCATTGTATCACAGTATTTTTGGCTAGCAGTGAAAACAGTAAGTCATGCTGAAACTACACTGTCCTCTTAATGTACATTTATTTCTCATATTAATTTTCTTAAAATGGTTAAGATGTGAATTAAACATTTATTTCTAAAGCTCATCTGTGTATGTATATTTTCCCAGAAATTAAGATTAATATACTTTGCTCTTCAGAATAAATTACATTTAAAGATTAGATAAAAATACATTCAGCCAAATTCAGAAGTGGTCTACCATGTGCTATGAGCTAGACTGTAATAGTGCTAATGTGGATTCCATTTGTCACCATTTAACACTAGCCTGGCAATTACACCAAATCTTCTGACAACTCAACCAATATGCAATGAAACCTTAGTAATTATAATTTATGTGCAAAGAACTTGGAACAAGGGGTAATTCCTCCATAGAAATGCAGAAAGAAATGTTTTCTGGAATATCCTTGTCACACTGGCACCATTTAAAAAATGTGATCTTCCAGAAGCATCCACTTGTAAGTCTGCAAAAAAGCAGTACAGAAAGCAAATTTAATATACATATATGTATGTGTGTATTTATAGATATATGTACATACACAAAGGTTTACACAAATCTATACATACAATATAAAAGCAAAAATGTTCATCTTTCTATCATATACTATACCACTTTATCCCTATACTATGCAAAAGTTTATGGAGCTGCCTGCCTATTTGTCTCCTAAGTGGCTGTGGCTAATTTGTTCTATTTCTGCTTATGGAGCCACAGATATATCTGGATTGTATAAAGTAGTAGTTTAGAGAAATAAAAGCCAGGTACAGTTGCAGAACCTTAAGTAGTAGAGGCATAGGATGTGGTATAGAGTTATAAAGGCAGGAGTAGGTAGAAGGGCTACAGTTTTGGTACTTGTGGCCTCACAGTTATAAATTCACCAATGTTCAGTTAAAGAAATGGGGTCTCGAAGAACGATGAAAAAAAATTCAGAATAAATAAGACAGTAAAAATAAATATTCAATATATCTAAATTGTACCATATAATGAATCTTAATGTACTTTGCAGACACAGGCCAATGAAGGAAGTTCAAGATGTAAAAGCATGTTTGAAAATACATAAATATGACCTCATGGATCCCTAGTGTTAGGATGAAGAAACATCAGATTCCTAGTAGCAAAGGACTCCAGGAGCAAACAGCCCCCTATAACACTCTACTACCATCATCAGAGTGAAACCAATGCTATTAGGATCCAGAGGAAGAGCAGATGGGTAAGAGTTGCAGCAGGAAAAGTGTAGAATCTAAGTGTGTGTATAAAAAAATTAACTTTATTATTACTGAGACTTTTCTTGCATAGAAGGAATCTTTCTTTTCTGTAATAAATAGAACTAGCCTCTAATGATTCTTGAATTAAACTGTTATGAAATTATTTATATCAGCAATAAATTCTTGCCTTTACATGTAAAGCGTGCTTCCTCTTTGCCAAACAATAAGCTGTTTAACCTCACACAGATAATGTGTATAGACAGACAGACATATTCAGCAAATGTTCTATGTTTTAATTAACATCTAGGCAATGTCAAAGATAGAGCACTCTGACTGCAGAATGATCTACTGATCTTTTCTTCCTTTTTTGCATTATCATTCTACACCCCTTCCTCCCACCCCCAATACTGTAAAGATGTCCATAGAAGAAACATTTAACTTTGCAATACATGTGCCATGGAACATGTGAACTATGGACCTGAAACTGTCACTTTTGCATGAATTCACATTCATAAGAGTCACAGGTGTCTGCTTTATTGTTATTAAACACACCAATGAATTACAGCAGTAAGTATTCCAATCACTTTGTAATTTCAATTTGAAATTCCTCCCCGAGGCTGAACTGTATGAGATGGTTCTCTGTCCCCAGAGGATGGCCATTTACAATTTTCACTGTCAGCAGCCTGAATATACAGTCACAATGATAAAAGTTATTGGAATGGTAAGAATATGACTCAGGATGAGGTAAGCAGATGTACACTTTCAAATCTGGCACTGTAACACTACACTTCCTCTGATCATTTGTACATGCACTGAGTCTAAAAGCACTTGCACCGAGACTAAGAATGGCAGGAAATGAGAAACTGTATCAATAACAGCCTGGGGAGCTTTAACTGGAAAGGACTATTCTGTCATCTACCATTATCCCTATTAATTGAGAATTGCTCCTGAAATATGCGTCTTTTATATTTATTGTTTTATTTTTCCCTTTTTAATAGTACTTTCACTGATTTTCTTCTGTTTGACAATATGTTGTGGGTACCTCTGTTCAGTGGTGATAAGCATGTTTTTGAGAAATGCTCACCTCTTTTCTGTGTTCCATTGTGGTAGGCTTTCAAAAAGCACCATTGTGTTGCTGCATCATGTATTTCCAGGTCATTCAGATTAGACAAATTACCCTTCCAGTATCATTTTTTAAATACACTTGTATCCTCTGCAGATCTCACACATCTGCATCAAAAAGCCTATGCAATACACTGGGACCTCTAGATTGTTAGAAAGCACATAATCACAGAATGTTAGGGGTTGGAATAGACCTCCAGAGATCATCACAGAGGTGGTGGTCTAGCAGGTCTACCTCTAGCCTGTACTGGTACATGGGATTGTTCCTCTCTAGGAAGAGCACCCTAAACTTGCCCTTGGTGAACCTCATGTGGTTCCTCTCTGCCCAGTTCTCCAGCCCTCTGGTGTGTCAGCCACCCCTCTAAATTCTGTATTTTCATCAAACTTGCTGGGAGTACACTATCCCTTCGTTCAGGTCATTGATGAATAGAACTTGACCCAGTACTGACAGCTGTGGAACCCCACGTGTTACTGACCTCCAGATAGATTCAACAGCACTAATGACAGCCCTCTGAGCTCTATCTTTGAGCCAATTGACCCACTGTCCACTTATCTAACCCACACTTCCTAAGACTGCCTATGAGGATGCTATGGGAGACAATGTGAAAAATCTTAATGAAGTCAAGGAAGACAATATTCTCTACCCAGCCCTCATCAAACCATCCATGCAATTGCAGAAAGCTATCAGATTAGTCAGACGTGCCTTCTCCTTGGTGAATCCATGTTGACTACAATTGGACAATTTCCTTTTCTTCCACATTCTTTGATATGATGCCCAGAATGAGCTGCTCCATCAGCTTTCCAGGGTTGGAGAGGAGGCTGGCTGACCTGTAGTTTGTGTAGTTCCTTCTTGCCCTTTTTGGAGACTGGAGTGACATGCAGTGACACTGGCTTTCCTCCAGTCCTCAGGCACCTTGCATTTCTCCAGAACCTTTCAAAGATGATGGTGAGTGGCCCAGCAATGACCTCTGCCAGTTCCCTCAGCACTTTCAAAATGTGAGTGTCTGTGTAATGGGTGATGACACTATTTACAGAGGAATTTTATATGAGATCTCTGATGAGTGCTTTAGCAATGTGGTCTCCAGCAGCTACAGTGGACAAGGGCCACTGAATAATGATGTCAGACGGGACATGATTCCTTTGTAACTCATTTACTATAAATGACTGCAGTTTTTTTGACTCATTAACTGTACCCAACTACACTGCATGCCAGACAGTAGACAATCACCTCCATACATGTAAAGAGTGGTTTCATGCCCAGTATAGATTGGAAGAGAGAGAACCGTGCAGTAGGAGGTATAGTATGTGCCACTGCAGCAGGGCTAATGACAAACAAACACTACTTCAGTACTCCATGAAAATCCACAGTGCACTTAAAATATTTTTTAATGATTAAACAAACTGCTGTGCCATGAATTTTATTCTCCATGTAAGGGGATTATAATGGAAAACACATATTCAGTCAATGCCTCTTCAATGGACTTCCTGCTGCACATTCAGGCTGGGTCAGGCAAGAGCATGGGCAATGAATCTCTGCCTTTCTGCCCTGGGGCTCTTCCTGAGAGATAATGAGAGAGGGATTGGGTATTCATCCAGTTTAATAACTCCTAATCCCCCTGGGGGAACAAAGTATAGGAGGAAAGGGATCAGCTAATTATAGTTAATTGTATTATCTGGGAGAGAGTGATTAACATAATTACAATAGGCTTGCTCTATAGTAGGAAAGTGTTCATGGATGAAGCAGGTGAAGACCAGAATCAAAAGAAGTGTGAGCTACATAGCTCAGCTAAAGTCCTAGAAGGATTATTTTTGACAAACATATCCTGGGGAAAGTGCACAAGATTGTTGCATGTATGCAAGGACAGCAAGTGAAGCAGGTTTTACAGAAAGCAGGAAGATTGCTGGTTAATGCACTGGAAAGTTTGCAGTGGATGAGTAATGTGAAAAAGGTAAGCATAAATGAGTTGCTTGGAAACAGAGCCTGTGGGCTAGGAAACAGATATTGATGTAAGGAGAATAAAAATGTGGACTGAGTGAGCAGTTTTGTTTAGTACTGCTATTGCTAGGGAGTGATTTTCATCCCTTTTGTTATTCTCCTCCTCCTCCTCCACTAGGATTGAATGTAAGCACATGTTACAAGAACCAAATATGTTTTATAGTATAATATCTCTCTTTGGCAAAATGTGAGTCTTCTTGTTCCCCAAGCATGTCCTTCGGTGTTTCATGACAGTAATATTGTGTATTTTTAAATTTAGCAAACCTGAAAAGGTGCATGCATAGAAATTGTGAAGTGTGTTTTTTCATACCTTCAGGGCACTAATACGGCAATCATCTTAAACTCTTGATTTTGTGACACCTGAGAAATTAAGAGCTAAGTAGGAGATTTGTAAAATTTAGGGTTTGTTTTTTTTTTTCCATTTCTGTGTTTTGCCCAAAGCAATAGATGTTTTCCACACTAGGAAGTAATAATAAGAGGCTGAACTACTTGAGAACAGTGTGCTTATTCCACAGCTAATAAGAGTTTCCTGGGTTGAATTTCCTCAGCTATGCCTGTTTTCCTTTTGTATTTGTATCTGTCTTAAATGTTTTTAAATGAGCTTTTCTCTTAGCTATAATAGAAAGCAATCTAGGTTCCTACAGGAATTTATTTTTTTTAAACAGAGGTGGCTCATGCTGCACAGTAAGAATTCATTGTGATCTTAATTGTTATTTGATTTCTGTAAACAAAGATCTTTGTCAAAGAAAAATTACTTTAATTTCACCTCAACTAATTCTTATGTTGTGTCTCTTGTTTTCTTCCCTTAAAAAAATTGGCTCAATTAGGAATTAGGAATATTTCTGCTCCATATCTGGTAGCTGAAAGGCAATGCAACAGACATGTCTTCCTAAATAGTTTTGTTTTGGGTTGTGAGTGTGCCACAGTTTCAACAAAATAATTCAGCCATCCCCAGAAATTTTGCCCCTCCACTGCCTTGCAATACCACTGAAACAAAGCAAAAGTACAGTGGGAAACATCCTTACTATCACAAAAGAAGCTATGGATAGTGATCATAATAAATCATCAACAAGAGGGCAAACCCATTAGTTTAAAACCTATACCTGAACCATCATGAGAAAGAATACAAGCACTGGAGTACATTAATATGTCATGAAGTTCCCTTTCTAGACAGGTGTATCACGTACCTGCTGGAAAGAGATAGTGACAAGGGCCAAAACAGAAATAATTTTGACAGACTCAAAAAGATTTGGACTGTCATTGGATTAAATCTATAGCTTTATTTTCAATACCAAACCCAGGAGTTTCTTGCTGCTCTAATGCCCAGGTAGTTAGATCTATTCAATATAAGTGGAACTTCCTGCAAACTCTTTTCTACCTCCTTATCAATATAGCCCCATGGAGAACATGGTCTGAATTCTGTGAGGTTACCACCGTAGGAGATATCCAGACAAAAGCTTTCCACTGTCTCAGGACACAAATATACAAAATTATTGATGGAGAATAGCTTTTAAAGTGGAATGCATGCCAGAAATGCTGGTCCAGCAGCATAACAGCGCGTAAAGCCACCATTAACTAAGTTCACATAAGAATTCATGTTTGATTAAGCTAAAATGCATATTGCTTTCAACTTAATTTCCATCAAGGTGCTATGAAAAATGCATCCATACATACACATATGGATCATAATATTTAAAAAATGAACAAAACAAAAAATCAAAAAGCGACATTTCTTGTGATCTCAAAAATTGCTACAAAATTACAGCTAGCATTCTAATGAGAAACAATCTAATATTCAGGTGATGATATAATAATATTAACAATACAACATATATAATAAGATTACAATAATATGGGTATTACAAATGCCCAGTTCTTACTAATTCAGTTTTCAGTACTTTCAGAGCTCATGAATATGCTCAGAAAGTATAACAAAAGACTAAAAACCTCTAAAAAACTTTGGTTTGTTTTTGTTTGCTTTTATTATAAGTCCCTTGTCATAGTTTAATGCTGGGCCAAAAATTTAAATGATTGACAGAAGCTCTATATGAACACCTCCCCCTTCCAGCACAGGGAAAGAAGAGACAATAACAGAGTGAGCCTTACATGTTGGAAATTAAACTACAGAGCTTTAATGAAAAGGAAATTATGAAAGCAAAAATAATGAAATATATACGAATGCATACCAAACCACTGTTGCCACCCCTCACCCCTTCCACTAATGCTCACATCACCAACAAGGCTGCAGGGCAGGCCCTGAAAAAGTCTCAGGCTGGGCTCCTGGAGACAGCAGCAGACGGGAGCTGGACACAGGAACAGAGTGATTCAGAAACCCATGGATGGAGATCAAAGGCAGAAAAAAGGATGGAATCTTCCCAGGATACCAGCTATGGACAGAGGGCTTAACCCTTGTGATCCCTCAAAATTATACTAACTATGGCATGTAGGGTAGAATACTCCATTTTGTCAGTTTGGGGTTGCAGGTGTGACCCTTTTCCTTTGTTTTTCTTTACAAAGCATAAGACTTTTTCAGAAGGAAGAATTGGCCTTGGTTCTGCATACCATTCTCTAGCTATATGTATTGCCACATGGAGTGTTATCAGTCCTAGAATCAGAGAATGACTGAAAAACATGTTGTTAATTTCTGCAAATGCAGCTACATAGAAGAGCCTTAATTGGTTCTATCCTGGCTCAGATCAGAACATCCCTCTACTACCTATGTTCAAAGTAAGGATCAGGAGAGTCAGCAACTTTTGATCTAAGTGTTTTAACCTATGCTAGACTATTTATTTATCTTAGTTAAGCATTTCAGATGAGTGTTATAATATAAGCAATGATTAATGCTTTTTTCCAAATTGTAATCCATTATAAGCATTAGTATAAAGGCATTCTCAATGAACAAAATGTAGAAGTTGAAATATATAGAGATATTTAATGAATTAGGTGTAATTTCAATTTTCAAATTTTCAAAACATATTAATAAAAGTGCATATATTAATCATTTGAAACATATGCACATTCAATAAAGCACTAATAATTACTTTTGGCAGCCAACAGGCTGGCTTCTGCTGAAGTCTGAACTTTTCTTGACATAGCTATCAGCTGTACTAACTCCTCTGAAAAATTAATCTATGTTGCCTCAGTAATAGCCTAGGAGAAAAAAACAGACCTAGCAGAGTGACCTGAAGTCAACAGTGCTGGTTTTTTGTAAACTGAATAGCATCACATTTTGCTTCGGTTCCTCATAATCATCATATTTTCCCTCAAACCTTGTTAGAGATAAAGAGGGAGAGGAGAAGGAAGTAAAAAAGGCGGCAGGTATGCATTTTTACAAACTTACAATATTTATTCTAAGACAAGTGATGATTTATCTCTTAAAACAGATATTTTGGGCTTTGAGTTGAACAATGTCCCAATCAATATGACCTGTGTGAATGATTTTGCAAAGGTGTACATACACAAAGGTATTTACAGATGTTTGGCAAGCAGTGAGGCTTGCTGTTTACCCAGTAACTTCTTTTAATTGGAGTTGTTACAGCAAAAAAAAAATCTTTCTCTCTTGCAAATGAATGACCCACACAAAAGTGTTTGCAGGCAACATCTGGTACTCCTGAGTTCTGTCTTCCTACAAGAACTTTTAGGCTCTGTTTTTTGTTTGTTTTTTTTTGGGGGGGGGAGGGGAGGTTGTTTGGTTTTGGGTTTTTGTTGTGGTTTTTTTTCTATAAATAATAGCTGTACCCTGAAATAATTGCAACCTTCTAAAAAAGTACTTGAGAGAACCTTTTGCACTACAAGTGCCTTGTGAAGGTATAAACAGTTGAACCAGTTCCCTTTATTTTCTTTAATGAAGTAAAAGATTTGAAAATGTCACAATCAACATGTGGGACAGTGAAGTTTAGAGTTTTCTTATAATAAGCATACTGATAGAAGCAACAAATTTGAAAAATGTAAACTTGAGTTCTGTTCAGTCTTACACAAATATTAGGTTTAACTTCTTTACAGGAAAAGTGGACTTGAAAAAGTGCTCAGTGTTATATTCTTTTTGTGGAATCAGAATAAATTTCTCCTTTGTTTACTAGGAATATTCTAAGCTAAATTCTCTAAATTGAAATGGGAAAAGCATTATGATATGCATTCTCCAAAACTTCAGATGATGTAGATCTTACCACATCTGGAGAGAGGCTATGACCAGTTGATTCTGAATGAGAAAATATAGATAAGGATGAGATTTTTGCCAGATATAGTAACAGTAAAGAACAGATCATAGTTGACAATAGCACTGATAATGCACCAAAATGCCAAACAATTTCAGTAAACCCCCCCTGTGGTTATGAAGAAAAGAGTCTTAAGTTTGTAGCAACAGCTAACTTAAGGATAGAGTCTCATGGATTTTAAAAAAGGAGAATGAAATAACTGCATGTAGTTTTAAAGAAAAACTGTCAGAAGAAACATGTAAAAACAAAAATAATTGAAAAGGAAAAAGAAATTAGAAGAAAGGAGAAGAGTAAAGGATAAATTACCCAAGAACATTATGTTCACATCTCAGTGAATCACTTCAGTTTATTTGTTAATAATGAGCTATAACCAAAGGAAGGGCAGGGTATAAAAGAAGTAGCTGTTGTTTGATGTTACAGGCAAAGGTGTAAGGAGAAAGGCAGGTGGGTAAGAGGGTTGGGAAGATGTTAAATGCAAGAGAATTTTTTAAGGCTTTGAAAGTGAGATGACAGGTACTGAAATGAGAAATGAATCTAGTTCCTCCTCTTTCCTATAAAAATAAAATTTAAAAACAAAAAAAAATCAAACCACAACCCACAAAATCAGTCCCCTTGATGGTGGTTTCAAAGTATCAACTCCTTTTCAAGTTTAACGTACCAAGTCCCTTGAAATACTTTCCTCATCATAAATCCATATCTATATTTTAGTGATTTTCTTTTTCCTGTACTCTTAACTACAGCTATTAAAACTGCTTTTGGGTCTCCCTCTAACATTAATGAAGTAATTGGAAACTATTTAGTCCTATCACTCTTTGACTATTCCATTACTCTGTGAACTGAGACAGCAAATTATATCTCTCTACTGGTGTTTCATTTGTTGATGCATTCATTTTCAGGTTTTAGGAATGTAAGTTTATTACATGAACCTGAGAATCTAAAATCTTAAATTTGCTAACTCTGTTTCAACCCATATCATTGCTCTGAAACATCTTTAAAATTGATTTGCCTCAGACCAAAGCATTTCTGAAAGAACATTTATTTTTCTGAGTATACATGTATATATGTCCACATAAGTGTGTGTGTTTACTCATGAAAAAAATAATTCTTGAGAAATCATACATTCTCCAGTTTAAACACAAGTTACCTTTGTTTAAATATTTTTCCTGTAAATTTAAAATAACCAAGGCTGTTGCTTTTTACAAACTGGTAACAGTGAAGAGTTGTATTTTTATGTTTTTTGGGTCCTCCAAGAGAATTGTGCTGAGAGCTTTTTGAGCTGGTTTGCTCTTTGACATAAACTATCAGTTAGGTTTGTGTAATTGAGCCTGACTTGATGTGTGCAGGGGACGATGGAGAGTTAGGTGGAAAAGGCGGAGAATATGAGACAGTGTTACTATAGGGAATTAAAATGTCTGTCCCCTACATATGAAAAAAAAAAAATGCTGGTTTCTTAGAATTAATCTACTTCTGGGACTTTTTAGTGGCCAACAACGCTTTTTCTGTGCTGGTTGCTACTGCATGGTAGTGGGAAGTTGAGTCGATTATTTAAGCTGCTCCTCCTTCCAATTGTAAGGATACTCTTTCCCCATCATTGCACACAATGCATTCTGTGTGTTCTCCACCAGAAAGCTCTGGAGTTCCTGGGGGAAGAATACATACAGGTCTATACACTTATTTTATCAAGTTTTGCATGTTTCTTGCTGCTGACATAATAAATTGTGCTCTGTCACAAGTCTCTGTAGAAATTCCTCAACTATTTCATATTTCTGGAGATGTAGCAAACAAGTGCCAAAAGTCTTGGAATGCCAGCAGAGGGCTAACACCACTACAGCTGACACTTAATAAAGAAAAAGAAAAAAAATCTGACCAGGAAAACAGAGAAAAAGACAGAGTGCTACTTTACTTTGGGAGACTAAAGACTGTACCAGCTCAGTGTGACTACCAGCCAAAACCACAGGGAATATATCTCAGTAAACTTTTCTTTGCCCATTTGATTAGAGAGTTAAAATTCTCTATGTGTATGATCCAAGAATTCCTAATAACAAGTTGTCCTGAGTAGGTGCAGTCCTAGACTGTGTTCTGTCACCAAGCATTTTGTGACCAAGCTCTTGTACTTTTTCCCTGTGGGTTGGACAAACATGTTAACAGGTTGACTAGTCCTTCACACTAAAGCAATTCATCAGCACCAAAAAGAAACCTACTGGCACTGGAAATGTATCTAATAATAAAATATCGGTAAATCTTCCAAATCTCACTGACGTCTGTGTTCAACCTGCCATAAATCTCACTGGCATCTAGGGCCCTGGGGTATTTTACTTTTTGATCTTAAATTGCAACTAACAATCTCCTTGCAAAAAGTTAAACCAAAAAGAAAACAGGTGAAAACTTCAAAATCCCCATACTGCCATTCAGAAAGCTCATTAGAAAATGCAGTTTGTAGGTGTAAGCATTTACTTTGCTCTGGTACAATATACTCTGTATAGCTATTATTCAGTACAGTAATGATTTAACTGACGCCACTATAATTATTGTAACAGATTCCTTACTATGTACTTCCTTCATAACTTTTAGAACTAGATTCCTCAGTAAGTTATTAATAGTCCTGAAAAAGCTTTTACTTTTTGTATTTGATCATGTGAATAATTTGCAGTCCTTTTACTTGAGATGCATTTAACTATGTATGTGTCAAAATTGGTGTCTTCCCTTACTTCCAGTTTAGCATATCTGAACTAATTAAAATATACTTTCTCTAACTACATTACTGCAGCTGGGAAGTAAATTTATAGCATCAGTAAATGAGTTGCTGTCCTTACATCTAATTAAAAATTAACTGTCATATTGAAATTAGTTTTCATAATGAAAATAAAAAAGCTGATAGTTTTCAGTGCTTCTGAAATACAATTTTCCATTAACTAAGCTTTAACTATATATTTTCTCAGAATAAACTCTGTTACATGTTACATGTAATAAGGAAAACCAAAGTTTTGCTATGCTTAAATACATTCTTCCTTTTTCTAGAGGTATGCAAAACTCAGTATCTTATGTAACTTAATGCACCCCCCTCCAAGCCCATTTTCTAAACCCCTAGAAAAGTGAAAAAAATGTTCTGAAAATATTTATCTGGATGCATTAAGAGCGCTATGATAAAAGGCATGATAAACATAACTTGCTTAGATAAGTAGCTTACGCTTATGTACTTACTCATTTAATGTCAGGATACTTTGTTTAATACCCTCCATAGAAAATGAGAAGAAATTAGTCAAAGAATATAGTATTTAATATTATGAAAAATCATAATATACAATTTAAAATTTGGTTGCAAAGCAACAGTTATTTTCAGAGTCAAGGATGACTGACAAGGTTAGTTCTGCCTGAATATGAGTTAAAGGAAAAAAATTGGTCTTTCTAAAAATTGTTATTTGCAACTGCCCAAACTTGTTAGCATACCATCTTGTCTTGAAAGTGTACCAAAGTTTGCGCAATATTATCGCAAGAAAAAAGGTAACTGGAAGGAACACACTGAAGAATTTTCAGGGTATTAAAAAAGACATTTCAGAGCATTTCCTAAATTTAAAGGTATTTTACTTGTAATAAATTTTGCTTTTCCCCTAATGTAGAGGATTTTTATGCATGATAAAACTAAGTCAAAAAGTAAGGATGGAGAGCAGCATAACCCGCCCATAATCCAGGAGAAAGAAGTTAAAAATGTGGTAAGGCACCTGGGCACTCACAAGTCTATGGGGCTGGAGAGGCTCCACCCAAGAGTATTGATGGAGCTGGTGGAGGAGCTCACCAAGACTTTTTCCATCATTTATCAACAGCCTGGGTTAACAGGGGAGGTCCCAGATGACTGGAGGCTTGCCAGGGTGAGGCCCATCTACAAGAAGGGTTGGAAGGAAGATTCAGGGAACTACAGGCCTGTCAGCCTGACCTCAGTACCTAGAAAAATTATGGAGTTTCATCTCAACTGCACTCACATGGCAAGTGGAAGACAGCCAGGGGATCAGGCCCAGCCAGAACACGTTCAGGAAAAGCAGGTCCTGGTTGATCAACATGATCTTGTTCTATGACAAGATGATCCATCTTGTGTATGAAGGAAAAGCTGGGGATGCTGTCTACCTGGACTTTAGTAAAGCCCTTGACACTGTCTCCCACAGCAGCCTTCTAGAGAAGCTGGTGGCTCATGACACAGACATGACATGGGGGTTGTTGGCAGCTGGACACGGTGATATTAGAGGTCTTCTCCAACCATGAAATACTGTGCTTCTCTGATTCTGTGACCATGGGTAAAAAAAAAGAATCTAAACCAAATAAAATCTGTGGTGTGGGTATACAATAGTCATGACATGGAAATATTTGTGAAATTTAAACAGTTTAGTTTAAACAGTTTTCCACATCATAAATCAGATTGTTACCATACAGCAGAAAAGTGGAGCTATTTCTGTTCTGTTTTCTACTTCTTTTTCTACACGTAAGTAAAGTCTTCCTTTCTATATGACTCCTCCTCTTGTAGCAAGTTTTGTCCTTTGTCAGAACAGGGTGCTAGGACATTTTAGTCAAAGAAGAATGCTAAACATCAAAACCCTTCCCCGTAATTAAGCAGTTTAGGTCATCTTTAGATGATGGAAGGGAATCAGGGAGGGTAAAAATTATTCGTGCACACAAAGATGCTGACAAAATAATTTGAATATTTCCTTTTAAGATTCACAATATACTTAAAAAAATACTTGGCTTTTATGATATTGATGTTAAAATCTAATTTGTTTTCAGACAGGGAATATCTTGGGAGTAAGAAAGTATTCTTTCTGGAAACACAAGGTACTATAAGAATAGAAAATTTACAGAGCTAAAAATAATATACTTGATAAAAACTTAACAGCTCACAACCTTATTCAATTCTAAATCATTTCTTTAAGCAAAGAACACAGATCAGATTTCTCCATATTGGTGAAGTATATTTTGTAATTCTAAGTATTTTAGTCTTTCATATTTTATGTTACATAAGAACCATAACTGTTAACAATAAATGATATTGTTGACATATTATACCCTCACTGCTTAAAAAATAGCATCCACATTTTCTATGTCTTTTACTGGGCAGGCCCAATAAGGTGATGGTTACTGTTCATCTCTGATCCAATAGAAATTATTTTCTTGCAACAAGCAAGTTAGATTGCCCCAGATTCATTCTATTTAGCACCCTCTCCCCAGTTTAAACCAATGGTGCACAAAACCTGACAACTTGATTTGGTTTAATTATGTGAATATCTGTGAGGTGGCAGACTATGATTTACTTGAGAAAGTGGCTTGATAGTCAGGGGAAGAAGAAAAAGACAGAACACTGAAAGTAATGAGAAGCAGAGACATCAGATTAAAGTAGAGAAAAATGCAAGTAAAATGGGAAAAGAGGGATGTTTAAGGAATTTTGAAGTGTTGGAAAGCGATAGTTGGAGCAAAGGTTCCTAGAGTTCAAAGCAGCAAAAATGTTTAGGAGGACTGACATACGTGAGAGTGAATGGAAGAGAAAGAAGTCTTCCCTTTGCTACTACTGTACCTGTAAAAATATTTATCTCTCTTTGCATCTCTTGCCAGATCTAACTCCAAGTGGCCTTTGCTTTCCTAAAGCTATCCCTGCATGTTTGCACATTATCTCTATGTTCCTTCTTGGTTTCACAATGCTGCTTACACTTTTTCTATGCTTCCTTTTTACATTTGAATCTAGTCAGGAGTTTCTGGTTAATCAATGAAGGCCTCCTGCTGCCTTTGCCTGATTTCCTGCATGTTGGGATAGACCATTGGAAGTGACTCTTGAAGATCAGCCAGATTTCCTGGGGGGGGGGTTTCTGTTTTTTTGTTTGTTTCTTTCTTTCTTTGTGGTTTTGGTTTTGGATTATTTTCCCTCATTCTGTATTACATAGAATTCTTCTAGTCAGGCCCCTGAAAAGGCTAAAGGTTGCTCTCCTGAAGACTAGGAATGTGATCCTCTTTTTTGCCTAGCTCCCTTTTCTGACTATCCTGAACTCCATCGTTCATGAGTTCTCACGAGTATCTCATGAGTACTCATGAGTATCTCACGTTCACTACAGCCAAGATTGTTTCCAACCTTCACAATGTTAACCAGTTCTTTCCTTTGTAAGAATCAGACCTATCAGAGTGCCTTCTTCTTAACTCCTTGATCATCTCTGGTAGGAAGCGGACATCACTCCCAAAACCTCCTGTGTTTTCAGTGCAACACAGCAGTGTTGTCCTGCCAGCAGGTACTGGGTTGGATTAAGTTGCCCATGAGGGCCAGAGCTGGCAAATATAAAGATTCTCCCTGTTGCCTGAAGAAGACTTCATCTACTACATGTCCTTATCAGGCAGTGTATAGTAGACAGCCTCTACCTGAACCACACTGGTCAGTCTGCTCTTGATCCAACTCATGACTGGCTTACTGTCCCCATCTAGGCAGTTTCAGGAATTCCTGTTGCTCACATAAAAGACAAATTCTTTTCCTTACCTTCCCAGACAGTCCTTCCTAAAGAGTCTGTCCCCATCTGCTGCAGCGCTCCAGCTGTGTGAACTGTTCCACCATGTTTTTGTGATCCAGGAGAGACTGTAGGCCTGTACCTTTCCACAGCCCTAGTCTAGATGTTTCATCTAGTTGTTCCACGTAGGCACTTAAGAGAAGTACTCAGTCATTCCAATTTTCTGGAAGAAGTATGAGAGCTTTCCCTATGAAAATATCCTCTAGTCTGTTTCTTAATTATGTGCATACACTTGAGATGGGTCCGTTCAGCCCACAATGACTCTCTAGTCTGGACCACCTGAAATTTTTGCTTTGTATTCCAGTCCACCTTTCCATCTCTTTTAAGAGCAGTAGAGGGTAATCATAGAATCACAAAATCATCATGGTATTATCCAGAGAGCTACAGGCCTCTCAACCTGACCTTGATACAGGGGAGGATCATGGAGCAGTTAATCTTGGGTGTGCTCATAAGACATGTGTAGGATAATTCACTTTGTTCGCAACAAACCCCAGCAACGCTTCAGGCTTGAGGAAGAGTTGCTGGAAAGCAGCCTAGTGGAGAAGGATCTGGGAGTACAGATGGCTGCAAACGAGACATCAGTGTACCCAGGTGGCCAAGAAGGCCAACAGCATCCTGGCCTGTATCAGAAACATCGTGTCCATCAGGATGAGGGAAGGGATCATGCCCCTGCACTCAGCCTTCATGAAGCTACAGCTTGAGTTGTGTTCAGTTCTGGGCACCACAGTGTGAGACACTGAGGTCCTGGAGCATGTCCAGCAAAGAGCTACAAGGCTGGTGAGGGGTTTGGATGGCATGTTGTACGAGGAACAACTGAGACAACTGGAGTTATTTAGTCTGAAGAAGAGAAGGGTCAGAGGAGATCTTATTGCTCTCTCCAGCTACCTGAAGGGAGGTTGTAAAGAGGCCAGTGTTGGTCTCTTCTCCCAAGTAACTAGAGATAGGGTGAGAGGAAATGGGTATAAGTTGCCTAAGTGGGAGATTTAGGTTAGATATTATGAAAAATATTTTTACTGAAAAGAGTGGTAAGGTCCACGGAGGTGGTGGAGTTGCCATCCCTACAGGTGTTCAAGAAGAACTTAGATGTGGCACTTCAGGATATGGTTTAGTGGTTGTGGTAGATGGATAGTTGCCGGACTCGATGATCTTGAAGGTCTTTTCCAGCCTTGATGATTCTATGGTCCTGAGGCTGGAAAAGACCTTCAAGATCATCAAGTCCAACACCACAGTAATAACCAGATAACCTCTCAAAGTGCCATGTCTACCCATTTTTTGAACACCTTAAGTGTTACTAGTCTGAGGTGAATAGTCTAAGGGTCAGCAAAATTTCAGCAGATTCAATTTTAGCACTTTGCTGTGTCAAGAAGATGAAAAACAACTGAAGCTGAAAGGCTATAGGATGTATTAGTGGTAAAATAGCTGGTGGTAAGCGTGTAACAGAAAGGTCATGAGAGCAACCTGGTGCATGGATCAGTTTGAGAAAACTGATGGGTTGTGGTTTTCCACTTCAGAGATCCTCAGAAGACAGTTTCTGGGAAAACTGGGGCTGGCAGCAGCCTGGAGAAACTCCTGCTCTCACAGCTGCCTTCCCTTCCAGCAGCCAGAGTGCCGCTGGGGACAGAGTTCAGAGATGTGATTCATCTTATCCTTCTAATTGAAGCTGACAGAAGTTGCATGTTTTTCTGACAGCATTGGCAGATCATTTGCTTGTTCTCCACTGGACTCCCTGGGCATCTGCAGGAAGTTTCAGTGCAGATCCCAGTGTGATCCTTGTGCCAGACAGAGCCTGTCCCACACACAGTCAGGGGGACTGCACCCTTACCTATAGCAGTGTTTAAGTGTTTTTCCTCTGCAAAAGTGTTTAAGCCACCATACCACCAAAATCAGAATAAATTGCATTGTAGAGAATTGCTGTTACGTATATGCTATCAATTCACAACTGATTTTTTTTTTTTTTTTTTTTTTTTTTTTTTGTAGTTTACTAAGAAGCGTGGTGGTTTGGTAAATTATTTCAGAGACCTGTTAAAGGAGATCTGAATATAATAATGTATTTTTATGACAACTGTGTTTTTAAAAATATTTAATTTTTTTTCATTCATTTTTTCATTGGTTTTGTGCATAAGTTGGAAATACAATTTTAAAAGGAATCCATATTTTATTGTTTAAGAGGGGGTTTTAAGTTAATTATCTTGCCCAGCTAGTTAGACTAAATAACAGTGCCATCTGCTGAAAGGTAACAGTGACTTGCAGGAAGAATTTACAGTCATACTTTATCAAGTAGAACTATAAAGACAGAGATCAGAAAGGGACACAGTGATAAAAGGGAAGAGAAAATAAAGGCATGCTGGAAAGGCAAAGATGTAGATGCACATGGAGGGACCTTCAGTAACAGAAAGATAAAAGGAATATTTGAAAATTAAAAAAAATATAAATAGGCTGAGGGAGAGCAAGGTGTCTGTTTTTAACAGTATTGATTTGAGGTTTAAAAAACCATGATAGTTACATGCAAAGATATGACCTCTCTTGTCAGATTCCTACATAGTTAATCAATGGTGATCTGATAATGTCAATACTCTTCAGAATCAATTTTGAAAAAAAATGCATGTGAAAGTCTTTTAATCAAATGAGAATAACAGCAATTAATTGGCAGGTAGTTGTGGCCTGTACATATATTTAAAAAATTCTCTTTACACATTCCAAGCAGTTTCTTGGCTTCTGTCACAAGACTATTATTATTAGCTTTCAGAAAAGACAGCTAATGAAAAAAATATCCAGGCATGGGAGAGACAGTATTGTGTGAAAGAAGCACCAAAGAGACAGTGCATACGTTGCTAAAACCTCTGCCTATTGCATTAACCCCATTTTCTGTATTTTTCATAGGAAACTGATAATTTGTACTGTTTCCATTTTTCAGTGGAAGATGGATATGTGGAAGGAACCTTATTACATATTTCCTTTGTTATCTGTCATATTAACTGGGGGCATCTTATCAGGGTTCCTTCAGAATTTCTCCCTGTATGACTGCAATCACAATATGGATTTCAGAGCATGAAAAACTTCATAGTTGTTGTAAGGAATTTAGTTACTCTTTTTAAATGCCATGAGGTGACATGTAATATTTTATTTTTTTTAAAAAAGAAAGCAGTACTTTTATTAAAAAAACAACACAGAAAGTGTTATAATTTTATCATTAGCTATATATCTTTGTGTTAGCATTTCCTAAAGATCTAAAAATATATGTATTATTTTATCAAGAGTGCATAAATTCATCGTGTAGAAGTTGAAGTGACTTTATATGTTTGTTCTTCTGCTTTCAATGTACTGTAAACATATCACCTAACAGATTTTCATTGTCTTTACTGATGGAAGCAGAATTATAGAAAGGGACCTCAAAAGATCATCAAATCCACCCCTCCCTGCCAGAGCAGTGTCACCTACAGGAGGTCACACAGGAACACGTCCAGGTGGGCTTTGAATGATTCCAGGGAAGGAGACTCCACAGCCTCCTTGGGCATCCTGGTACAGTGCTCTGTCACCCACACTGTGAAAAAATTCTTCCTAATATTTATATGGAACCACCTATGCTCAAGTTTATAACTACTGTCCCTTGTCCTGTTGTGAGTCATCCCTGAGAAAAGCTTGACTCTATCCTCCTGGCACTCACTCGATATATATTTATGAACATTGATGTCACCCCTCATTCTCCTCTTCTCCAAGCTGAAGAGACCCAGCTCCTTCAGCCTTTCCTCATGAGGGAGATGTTCCACTCCCTTGATCATTGTGGCTCTCCGCTGGACTCTCTAAAGCAGTTTCTTTTCATTCTGGAACTGAGGGGCCCAGAATTGGACACAATATTCCAGATGTGGCCACACCAGGGCAGAGTAGAGGGAGAGGAGAACCTCTCTCAACCTACAAGCCACCCCCCTTCTAATGCACCCCAGGATGCCATTGGCCTTCTTGGCCACAAGGGCACATTGCTGTCTCAGGGTCATCCTTCCATCCACCAGCAGCCCCAGGTCTCTTTCAAGTCTTGCACCTATAGCAAATTGTGCTAAAAAACATGGCATGCACCATATTTAGAATAGTTCAAACTCTTTCAGCTATTTCAATATTTTAACTATTGGACTTTTTTTTAAGGTTTAGCTCTTGGATTTTTGTGACTGTGATATTGCTAGCATGCCAGTGTTTGATCTTGGCTTTAGTGTCCTATTCATTCTGAAGGAAAAAATAGAAAATTTGAGAAATGTTAAGGATGAAGAAAGTGAAACCATGTAAAAAAACCTCTCAACATCTTTATTGGTTTAAATCTTATTTCTTTTTATTAATTTATATATATATTTGGACAAGCTAAATTCATAATCAATTAGATAGGTAAAACTTATCTTAGGAAGGAACTACAACTAGCCCAAAAAGTGTCAGAGGCAAATCAGTGTGGTTTGTAAGATGGAGTCTACGAAGTTTTGTGAAGTAGGCTTTGAAATAAAACTTTTTTCTCATGATGAGACATAAAAGTAAGAAAAAGATGATGTGGAGAGAAGAGATGGTGGTGAAGAACCACCATCTAATATGGTGAGGAACCCAAAAGATTTAAGATTCTAAAATGATATTATTTTTCCTTTTGGTACTGAATTTTTTATGTGACTTGTTGCATTGGTTTGGTATTTTTTTTAAATTAAAGACTTTTTTTCCCTGTATGTAAGCCTGAAACATACAATTTAAATAAGTTCTTGGGGTGGATAAATATAGATATGATGTTAAGCAAACAGGTATTTGAATTGTTGAGAGTTTGGGGGTTGGATTTCTTTTTTCATTTCAGTTTCTTTCTGAAATTCTTCAAATTGCTTTCAATTTGAAGACCACATCCTGCTTAAAGACTTTTCTCACTTTTTCAACATTTCAAACAACTGTCTCTGCCATCTCCTTGAAGGAGAGAAATTAACTAGAGAAAAAGAAATAGGATCTAGACAAGCTAAGTCATGTTGAAGGGTCATCATGACCATCATCGTTCCTTTCACATTGTGATCCATTTTGAGAAGAACTTCATAAGCTGACAGTCTAAGAGTAGTTCTTATGTTACCAAGTAATTAAAAAGTGATGACATCACAATATAACTACAGCATTTCCAGAGGACAGGGGTTTGTGTCTGTTGTTGTTTTGTTTACGTTTCATAATGACAATACTGTAGTGATTTCAGAAGACAAAGTTATGGGATAACATGAAACCCTCTCAAAGACTGCTATTGGGCTGGAGAAAGTCTTTTAAATATTCACAGAACCTAAAACAGAACTGCAGATTACTCTGGTTCTACATACAGAACATACCATTTAGGAACAAAAGAAACTAAAAGGCAGATTGAATATTTCACATAATAAATTTATAATTCCACACATTTTCCAGATCTTTCAGAAAAATTGAAATTCAGGAATAAGGATTTATCAAGCAATAAGCATAACAAGGAATCAAAGAGTTAAGGGTGTCCAGAGCAATCGATCAGAGATGTGAGAATCTCCAAAAACTGAAAAAAGACACCCCTTTGGGTGTTTGTTTCAGAGCAATAAAGTTATTTGTATTTAAAGACAAATGCAAGGCAGCGTTTGGTGTGAAGCAATACTATTTTTGTGTTTCTGTTGTCCTGTGCTGTATTAGACCAACTGGTATATACTGCAGGCTATGTTCCCAGAAACTTTTTTGATAACGTTGGAAGAAAGTGAACTCTATATAATGAAATATATCACCTCCTCCTGACAAACCTGGACACCTTTGGTTACGGAAACTCAAGCCATCACAGGAGCTAGAAACAGTCTTTTCAAAATTTGACACAGAGCTGCTTAAAACATGATATTGAAGGTAAAGTTTAGTTTCTCCATTTTTTAATTTTTCTAACAGCCCCTAAAATATGTTTTCCTAAAAATGTATGGAAAGCTGTACTTGCACATAACCAGTTTAATTTTAGTTACACAGTTAACTCTGAGAATTTGCTTGAAGCTTCAGCTAGCCATGCACTTCCCTGCCTCCTGCAGTTCAGAAACCCATCTTTCACTATTGAAGATGACCTGCAGTCTCTGCAGGAGAAACCATATGTCTGCACAGAACTTCATACAAGAAAGAAAAAAAAAAAAAGAAAAACACTTGCAAAATTTTGAGCACCCATGCATTTTATTTCTTCAGTTCTTTAGTTCTCAATATTCTTAACCAAGAGTGGAAATTGTAATTTTGAGACTTTCAGAAATTAGTATTTCTCTTGGGTTGCATATCAATAGGGAAGGCAACATTTTCTAAGAGCTGGTTCCAAACTGAATGCAGGGATGTTGTAGAGGTCAATGGCTAGTATTAAGCTCCTGTTGTTATCCGTGGTTTGACTCCACAGTTCATTACTACTGCCTTAGTTTGTTACTGATGCTTTTCTTCTTTCCTGTGTGTTTACCAGTTAGTGAAAGAGCCCTGCAAAGCACTGTAATGATTTCAGGTACACTGTGTAAAGGGATTGGTCACTTCTACTTGTGAGGTAGTAGGTAGAACTCTCTTTATCCACACAGCAGTTTTAACTGTGTGCTGATTTTCATATCTCTTCCTGTTCTGAATGAATGAATAAATAATGAATAAATAAATATTTTATTTTATGATACTTATGGATTAAAAAAAAAATCCCCTTTAAGAGTTAGATTAGGACATACAGATCAGTGCTGCCCCTCCCACCTTCATTGCTTGAAGAATCCCAGTTAGAAGAAATTGATTCAATGAACACTGAAATTTTGGGGGTTTTTCTCCCCAAAATGAGAACGTGCATGAAAGTTATTTTCTCTGAGCCAAAATAAAGGATTCATTTAAGAGTAGACATGAAAAACAAATAAAATGAAGGGCTGGTTTCAGAAAAATACTGCAGGTAGTATTTACAGTAGAGTAACAGAGAGGTTGGGCATCTTACAGGGATGGGAGCAGTATCACTTGATTATTTACACTCTCTGAGAAAATTTGAACTCACCAATTTTTTAATTTCTAGGGATTCAGCTATAATCATAATGATAATCTAATTTACTGTTTTCTCTTATACTTTTCTAGTTTCCCAAATAAATGTATTCCAGAGCAGTTGTTATACTTAAGTGCCACACTTCCCAAGAAGCCACTATCAACACTTAAATAATTTTATAGACCATATAACAGCTCATGAAGAACACATGCAAAGACATAATTTCAGATTATCCAGTAACTGGTAAATCAGTATGTCCTGCTTTCCACACCCCAAAGAAAGAACCCAAATCTCCAGAACATTTAAATGCTACTCTCTGCCAGTGGTGAATTGCTAACTCATGAAGGGATAGGCCTTCTGTCCCTTCTAATCACTATTCAGAAGATAAAATAGCATCAATAGAAACTATGAGATGTTGATGTGGACTACTGTAATTACAGTGGTTAGAGCCTCTAGGATGCTGCTGGCCTTCTTGGCCAGCTGGATACACTGTGGGCTCATGTTCAGCCAGCTGTCAACCAGCACTCCCAGGTCCTTTTCTGCCAGGCATCATTCCTGTCACTCTTGCCCAAGCCTGTAGCATTGCATGATGTTGTTGTGTCTCAGGTATAGGACCTGGCACTTGGCCTTGTTGAACCTGATACAATTGGCCTTGGCTCACAAATCCATCCTGTCGAGAACCTTCTGCAGAGCCTTCCTACCCCTGAGCAGATCAACACTCCTGCACAGTTTGGTGTCATCTACAGACTTACTGAGGGTGCAGCGGATCGTCTCATCTAAATAATTGATAAAGATATTGAAAAGAATTGGCCCCAGTACTGAGCACCGGGGAACACCAGTTTTGACCAACTGGGTTTGTGACCAACTGGGTTTAACTTCATTCTCCAGGGCTACTCCATTCACTAGAATACTAGGATGCACACTTAAGTGTACCTAAACTGTATGCTTGTCCACACCACTTTATGTCCTGGAGATTATAAATTCATACCTCCAGAATTACTTTCATCTTGAGATTTCTAGAGTGCTTTTCAAAAAGTTCTATAACTAAGGTTTATAAAACATTTGTGAGTTAGAAAGAGCTATTATTATGAGGATTGCATTGTTTGCCACGTGTGCAGGAACCTGACAGCAGTCTCCAGATAGTCTGTAGCAGCATTGCACAGCAGTTTAGTGTTGCCGAGCAAAAGACAGTTCTACAAATAGCAAAAAGGATGTGTAGGAAGGCAGAGTTAAATTTAATACACTTAACATAGTGTCTGGAAGGAAAGAAGGGGAAAATCTGTCATTAAACCCTTCTTTGTAAGGATGTATTATGTGAACTTTGCATGATCATAAACCACAATGATCATATCTCTCAAAACCAGCCTTTGTCAGTATTTCTTCTCTGGAGCTCATACCATGATGTGAGTTCAACATAGGCTCCAAGGGAAATAAATTAATGTATGGACTTACAAACTGCATTTCTTCACCACCCTGATCCACTCTGGTATTGTTCCACCTGCATACACACCAGGCTTCTCCTCTTTTATTTCTGAGTTATGCCAGCTCAGCTAACCTATCCTTGGGTTAATTTCTTCCACTTTCACAAGCCAGGAGCAATTCAGCATTTGTCCACCTGGCAATACACCAAAATATCTGTTCCTGGCAGGCAGAGAACTCGTGCTGGTTCAGCACTTCCATTTGGCACTACTTTTCCATCAGGAGAACAAGATCACTATTCTGTCCTGTCCTGAAAGCCGTGACCTCTCTATGCTTGGGCTTATTATAAGAGAGCATTTCTCCAAAGCACCAGCTTCTGTAGCAATTCCTCAACTATCTGCCAATGAACAAGCAGATTTATTAGTAACATAGAATTACTCCTCCCACTCCTCCACATTATCAAATAAATATTCCCTGTCTTAAATCTGTCTCTCTTCAGTTCTCGATGAAGACTGAGCCTAAACCTAACTAATATGATGAGGTTCTGGAACAGTACAGAAAAACTGTATGCATATTTCTATGCATAAAACAGATGGATTGAAAGAAATGCATGAAAATCCCAATTGATTAAATAATTTTTTAAAATTATTAAAGACTGTATTTTCATTTTGAAATAATTAACAGTCAGAAAAGTGAAACATTTGGCTTTTTTCCTTTAAAAATAGAGATGCATGTAGACTTATTTGAGGACACAAAGTTCCAGAGTTTTATAAGGCTTAATACATCCCTTTTCAGAAGATAAATTGTCATCCTAAGTTAAGTGTTATTAGCCTATACCTAAGGTATATTCAGTACCTGCAAATTCCAGTGTCCATAATACTTCTTCTTAGCACTATATTTCTTGCAGACTCCTTGCCAGAGTGGTTCCAAAGAATGTTTATCAATATGGTGATAGGCACGTAACTCCTGTTATGCACTGTGATCTCTATTCTCTTTGTGATATGTATGATTCTCATCTCTGGGCTTGATTATCTGAAATTGCTGAATAGTTCACATGATACACTGCACTTCATATTCTGTTGGGCTTTTGCTTTCTTATGCTGATAATGGGAGGAGGAGGCTGTTGACTGACATATCTGTTTTGATGGAGTGGTTAACTACACAAGGGAACAGAGTCAAGTTTCATCTGCTGCCTTCTGCAACATGAAGTTCAATGATGTATTAACATCCATTTCCATTCATTTGTATATTTGGTCAATTGACCTTAGCTGACAGGAGCTGGGCACTCACACATACACATATATATATTCACAAGCACCCATATACAGATCTGATAGCACTTCCAACTTTAAATTCTTTTTTTAATTGTAAAGAAGTACCAGTGTTATTGGAAAATATTAATTCCCTTGTTTAATAATTCTCCTTGATTAATGAAACTTGGTTTATTAGTCTTTAAATTGTTATAATCTTATTTAAAACCTTCTGACAGGAGAATAGGCAAAATAATCACTCCAATTTATACTTAAACAATAAATAATGTTATTTAATAGACTAAACTCTATATAGGTTAAATTGGGGGGGGGGAAGACTTTTACTGAAAAAAAAAACAGAAAACTGAAAAATATGTCAAACTAAGTGGTTTTTTTCCAGTTGTACAGAGCAGAAAGGAAGAAAGATTTCTTTGCACAATCAAGGAGAGCAAACTGGGATCGTAACTGCTTAATTCAAAGGGAAGTGCAAATCTCAAGCATTTGGAACTGCCCCTAGGACAAAAAATAGGCTGTACTGTATTTAATAAGACAATAAAAATGTTGGAAACTACAAAATGAGATGTCAGTGAATACATACATTTTAAACCTTAAATTACAGTGTACAGGTTTGCAAACAAGGCTGAAATACTGGCATGGTATTAATTAAGTAATTCTGGACACTGTAAGATTGGGTGTCTGACATCTAAACAGCCCATCAGGAGAAAGATTTAAGACATACTTAATATTTTTGGTTGGTTAGGTAAAATTTATTTTACATATAACTCCTTCAAAAAAGTACTATCAACTCTGAGAGTCAAGAAAAAGCGAGAGGAAATAAAGATAAGGTCACACATATTCATTGATTATGCTTGGTAAAAATTTCCTGCTTACCTTCACACAAAAGGCTCTGAAGATGTTAAACTGCTGATCATAGCTTCACTACAGCTTTGTAGCTAACACTATGACATTAGAGACTGCTGCTTTTAATTAAACAAGAAAAAAAAAATCTGAGCTAATCCTGCACTCCAAAAATAAAGCTTTTCCCCACCTGAGAAGACTTTTGTACTATTTGTTTTAAGAAACAAGTATTAAATGGCACTTGAAATATACAGGAATCTCTAGTACTAAAACCCCCCAAGATAAAAGCAATTCCTTCACACTCCACAGTGGGTTTTGTCTCTAAATTATATCTTTATGGTGATAGTATGTGCTTTCAGAGTTTGCTATTTGGGTAGAGGTCTAATGTTTCATGCTGTACCTGCAACAGCAGTTCTTGGTAGTTTTAAATTTATTATTTTTCTGTGAGCCAGCAGTGTGCTAGTTGGATCCCAGATCTAAGGTAACTAGCCTGAGGAGGAAAGCTTTGGTACAAGTGCCAGTCTCAGCTGTTTTTTGAAAGGGCATAGCTGATGTACTTCTCCCACCTGCAAAAGAAAGTGCCTCTTGTGTTCTTAGTCTGCATTTGATGCACGTACTTTTCCTTGCCCTACCAGCTTTTCTGTCACTACTTCCCTCTCTTTCTTTTATTGTCTCACTCCCACATAATGTATCTAGTTTTACCATTTAAAAAATAAATAAATCTCAGTCTGGAAACGGGAATGGGACAAAGATTACCCAGCCTGGATAAGCTCTTATTCATTTTACTGATTCAACTTAATCTATCAGAATATACACCCCCCAATGAATTGTCTCAGTGAGAACAATACCCGGGGTTTATAAGATATCAGCTGGGAAGAAAATCTACTAGTGGGCAGTTTGAATCATCTGGAAAAATTGCTGCATTGTGGAGTTTGCTGGTGTTTGCCATTTGAATGACAGGTAAAATACACAATGTAACAAGCAATTCAGACTATATGTTCTCTTGTCCCCAAGGAAACCTTTGAATTCTGCTTTCAGATAACAGGCAGAGATTCACACCTACTAGATAGTCTATGAGTCCCCAAGGGTGACAGCTTGTCAGGGAATCCAGAAGTCTTACTCTATGGTATAAGAATTGAGAAAAATTACCTTTCATTCTCACAGCTTCTTTGCCTTGCCTTGCCTTGCACTCCCTTTCCTTCTTTTCTCTTTCCTTCCTTTCCCTTCCCATACTTCCCTTTCCCATGTATCAGTAAGCGAAAATAGAGTAATTTAAATATACATAGAAAAAAACAAATACAGCTTTCTGGAGTCAAAATTTCTCTTCAAGGATATTTTTTTTTCATAGGGAAAGCAGAGATAGATTCAGAGATTTACAATGCTGTCACCAAAAGTATATGGCATAAAGAAAAAAAAAATAAATTTCTTTTTTTTTTTTTTCCTAAACTTAAATATACATTGATTTGGATGGCTTAGATAACAACCATTTAGATGATATGTCCCAAGGAGAACTCAAAAATCACAATTATTACATTTTCCTTAATAAAGATCATTGATCTGTTATGAGAAAATGTTACCATTCTTCCACCTGTATGCTATTTGCAACTGTCTTCTATAAGAGATGGAAGATAGGAGGCATTTCAGGGTTTTCTTTCCACCTATGGAACTTTGTGAAGAATTAAGGGTTATCTTATATCAAGGTGTTTCAGACAAACATCATGTTCACACAGTATGTTTACAGAATAAGGCAATGATTTTTGAATTAGGTATATGGTCACCTACTGTGTACCATGCCTAGAAAGTTTCACATTATCAGAGGCACAGTTTGAATGCACAATCCTCACTCAGCTGAGCTGAGGGTGACCTTGGTAGACAAAATTAGAGTTAATTCCAGGAGATACCTAGTGCAAATCAAACGATCATCTCTGCAGGAAGAAACCGCACAAAATATCATTCTTTGCTTTTGGCATCTCCTGTAGCCTTAACATCCTGACCATCCCAATACTTACTGGAACACGCCATCCATGTTCATATGCTGGATACCACATTAAAGCACAGCAGCAGGTTTGGTAGCCTGATTCCAACAGAACAGTGAGGACTAGCACACTCTCCTTTCTTCCCTGCTCCAGGTCTTCATGATCCACAAGTCCTTTAGGGATGGGACACATCATACAGCAGCATTGTTCCAGCAGCAGGGTGTTTCTTCCTTTCTACATGCCCACTCATTCACACGCTTTCATAGGGTACAGTAATAAGAGATGGAAGAGCCTGCTCAGGCTGTTTCACCTAAATTATCATATACTTAAGCTGGTTCCAGGAACTGAGAGGGAACAGGGCGATCTGCTGATTTCATCCAAACAGCCTGGGCAAATTAAGGAAAACTCTGAAATGGGTTTGAGTGAGCATCTGCCAAAAAAACTCCAGAAATTTGACAATAAGCTGTCCTGGCTCATCTTCCCCACATAGGTACAATTCTGCAAATACCAAATTTTTGCATGTTAGAAATTTTGGGTATGATTTGTATTTTGCCCTGTCCTTTCTTAATGTAAAAAACATAATAATCATCTCTAGACCTCCTGAAACTAGGAAAACCCCAAGCAGTATGCCCCGTTTTGAAAACACTTCCACATGAGTCAGGTTTTCAAAGGATTTTGTGTTCTGTTCCATTAAGCATTCCCTTTGTAGCACTGGAATGAGTTAAGGAGAGAGGAGATTCTGTAAATAAAATCATTCTTCAAACAATATGTCAAAGGGCACTGTCTCCTGTCATTATTTTTGATACTTTAGAAAAGGAACTACTATAAATTTGCACACAAGTAGGCATAATAATCCTAAAGGAGAGTTTCAGGGGCAAGCTGTAAATACAAAAGTTATTCTGATATGCCTCAGTATAGCATTTTTCATAAATAATCTATGGTACCAATTCAGTATTCTGCTTGATGGACAGTCAAAAGTACATATCCATTGACAGAATATACGCTACTGTTTGATGGCAAAAAATATTTAACAGGATTTTTTGTTATTTACGCTAATATTTTGAACATTGCAGTGAGGGAAAACCAATTTGATTTAGAGTGACCTTAACTTTGATCTAAACTGTAATAATAAGGCATCTAGGTTAATAAAATGAAAACGCAATACAGAGGAAAAAATCCAAACCCAAAAATGAAACAGCAGCTCTAGGGAATGATTAGGCATTAATGAGGTGTAAAATCTTTTCTACTTAATTATTTCAGCTTGTCAAAGAAAACAAAAAAACTCTGATAAAGATTTGGTATGGATTTGACATTTTTTTTGTCTGTTCAAGAGACTACCTTGAACAAAAGTCTACTTAGTCTGTAATGCATAAGGAGTATCATACATGCACTTTCTAATCACACCTGAGCTAACAAAGTGCAGTTTTTCACAAAGGCTCAAATATTGTTTTCAAATGTCTTTCAAGTTCTTTCAGGATGAAATGATCTACTTTTTCAAGTTCTACCAGCTACCTGCGTGTACAAAATTATTAATACCTGTGAGGAAATGATTTTGTCTGTGACCTGACATTCACAGCTCTACTAAGTTGAGGTGGTTTTGCTGCTGGTTCCTTAAACTGTGAAGCTCTCAACTTTACCCTAGGGCCTTGACTCTCGCTGTGTTAGGGGGTGACTTCAGAGCTCTGAACAGCAAATGCTGAATTCTGAGTGAGTTCAGAAGTAAAGGTGGGGTAAAAAGGAGAACTGTGTATCTTGTCAAAGAATAAAACTGACAGTGATCTCCCCCATTCAGACATACTATAAACAATATGCATTTTTAAAACACTCCTTGAGTAGTTCCTGTTAAATATGCTGTTGGATATGTATCTCATCCTGTCATTTTTATGAGTAATAATTCCCCCCTGCCACTTGTATATATCAGCATTTGTTTTAATAAAAAGACATTTCTGTGAGCTTTGATTGCCACTTGCCTAGATAAAATATATATTTTAATTTTCGTATCGTTGCCATTGCCACTACAGTAGTTGTAGTGCACATCAAATACAGTTCCTGTTTAGATTGCATCTGACCTAACCAATCAGTCCATGCTAGAAATTTGTGTGTCTTTCCCCACTCAGAATGCAGGGAAGAAAAAAAATTATACTCGAGTGAATATTGACAAACAGTCTTCAGGGACTAATTTTTATTTATCAGTGGAATTTAGAACTAGGCCACAATTAAGTGCTTTTCATCATTTCTTGACATGTTACTTGATTTTCCAAACAATACAGAAAACAGTAACATAACTCTTACAATATGTTGAACGAGCTGCATAGAAAATGTCAGTTACTGATACCATATAGTATCTGTAGATTTAACAGTACCTCTTTCTAAGCACACTAGCTTCAGAGCTGCTGGAATCCATTTTAACGGAGAATCTGTGCAGAGGAAATCAACTGTATACCAATAGTTGCCAAAGCAGCACTATAATAGCATAGATGAAGAAAGATGAAGACATTTTTGATTCTTGAATATTGATTTTTTTTTATTATGAATGTCATATCTTTACAGTTAAAATCATGGCTTAGGTTGCAGAGGACTGCAAGAGGCTTAAAAGTTAACTAATCATTAGTCAGAGTTAAGTTCATATTGATTTCTTCATCTTTGGTGGCAGAAGCTCTCAGCTACAGATGGGAATACAAACTCCAAGTAAAACAGTGGCAGTTTGCCTGGGAATTCACAGAAATTAATTTCCATAAACTGAGTCTCCTGTCTGCTTTTGTTCCATCCTGTTCTCATTTTATCTATCTATCTATTGATAAAGTTACGGTAATTTTTAAGAACTGTATGTCACAACACGCAAATGTATGCCCGGCATAAGTGTCTCTTTCTCCAATTTTTAATATACCCATCCCTCACTACAAGAAATACATTGATTTGCTGGAGCAAGTTCAGAGAAAGGCAGCAAAGCTGGTGAGGGGTCTGGAGAACAAGTCCTTTGAGAAGAGACTGAGGGAACTGCGAGTGTTTAGTTTGGAGAAGAGGAGGCTGAGGGGAGACCATACTGCTGTCTACAACTGCCTAAAAGGAGGATGTAGGGAGGTGGGTGTTGGTCTCTCCTCTCAAGTAAATAACATTATGACTAGAGGAAATGGCCTGAAGTTGTAGCAGGAGAGGTTTAGGCTAGATATGAGGAAGAACTTCTTTACTGAGATGAGTAGCCAGGCACTGGAACACGGTGCCCACAGAGGTGGTGGAGTCACCATCCCTGGAGACATTAAAAAACCATGTAGATGAGTCACTTCAGGACATGCTCTAGTAGGCATGGTGGGGGTTTTTCTGTTTGTTTAGTTTGTTTTTTTGTTTTGTTTTTTGTTTGTGGTTTTTTTGTTTTGTTTTTTGTTTGTTTGCTTAGATTTTTTTGTTTGTTTGGGGTGTTTTCTTGGGGGATGAGGTGGTGATATTTGAACACCAGGATCTTAGATGCCTTTTCCAACTGTGACAATTCTTTGGTTTTGAGATTCTATATCTTTTAAATAAAAGTTCTGTGATTATATATATATATAAAACCTTATTTGTTTTTTACCAGGGTTGTACTTACTGGTATTTTCAACCTCTTTTCTTCTCACAGTTAGAAGAGACTTTCTGGTTCTTTATTCAGCTGCAGAATATCCTGTCACTGTAGAAGTAAGGGAATAATAAGTTACCTGAATATTGATGGAAAAGAAATCATTTGTAACTCTATGACAATAAGAGAAGATATGTATATTTCAAAATAAGAAGTGGTGGTATAACTTTTTTTTTTTTTTTTTCTGAAAGGTTCTTTCTTCTGTATTCCCTGGAATTTGCTAAATACCTCATAATTTCTCATGTTTTATTTCACGTTGCTTCTCCTATTCAACTCAAAATACCTACATGATATCTGTAGAAGACCCTAAAAACTAAGGAACAGATTATGCAATTTCCTATGCAAACCCATCTAAGCATTGTCACATAAATGACATATAATAATAATGCACACGGTTAAAAAAATGTTCAGGGTTGTTTGTCGGTTTTTTTTTTCATGGTTTTTGGTGTATCTGAAATCTCGTATTTACTGTATTACATTTTCCCTGTGCTGATGAACTTCATTTTGCCAAGGACAGACTGGAGGATAGCTGAAGAAGTTACAGATAACCCAGAATGAAAACTGCACACTGGTTTCAACAGCTTTTGCATCACGTATTTCCCAGAATGCTCCTTAATACTGGTTGTGTGCAAGAAAAAATACCTTTCTCTAGAAAAAGATTGTCTACTCAGTATTTTGCTCCCTAACCTCAGTTTGCCCTGAGAACAAAAATTTTGTGTTCTGATGAGCTAATTAGTCCTTCCCCAGCCCCCGGGCTTGTACTATGGTAACCCTAATTTGAAAGCACTACACATTCATATTTGGCTATAGCTTTGAGATAACTTCTAAAGCATCCTTAACACAGTGACATTTTGTGCCATCTGAAATACTTATCAAAAAGACAACAGCAAAAGAAAAGCAATCTTCTGAATTTTCCATTACGCCTTTCATCCTTGCAATGACCTTTATTCCAAAGCATACTTCTAGAATTTAATCTAACGTGCTGGTTAAACCAGAGGATTAGATTTTGTTGTTCATCGTGTTATAATAAGGATATATAATGCCTAATTAACTTCTTCCGTAAGACTTGACTTCAGTGAACCATTCTTAAGCTATTGTAGGACAACCAAGACATAATTACTTTCAATTGCTTAAAAACTCAAAACACTAAAAAGCAAAACTTGGCTTTTAGTTTGTTATCACTTTTGTGTTCACATTTATGTTACCACCTCTGCCTCTGTTCAGCTTGGCAAAACATGGTCACCAGCAGATCTGAAAGGTGCCACAAGAAGGATAGCTACAAATAAACCTTCCTCAGGTAGGTGCCTTATAACGGAGGCCATTGCCATGATGAAGCTGAACATGAGCCTGCAGTGTGCCCAGGTGGCCAAGAAGGCCAATGGCATCCTGGCCTGGATCAGGAACAGCGTGGCCAGCAGGTCCAGGGAAGTGATTCTGCCCCTGTACTCAGCCCTGGTGAGGCCACAGCTCGAGTCCTGTGTCCAGTTCTGGGCCCCTCAGTTCAGGAAGGAGATTGAGGTCCTGGAGCAGGTCCAAAGGAGGGCAACCAGGCTGGTGAAGGGACTCCAGCACAAGTCCTGTGAGGAGAGGCTGAGGGAGCTGGGGGTGTTCAGCCTGGAGAAGAGGAGGCTCAGGGGAGACCTCATCGCTCTCTACAACTCCCTGAAAGGAGGCTGGAGCCAGGGGGGGTTGGTCTCTTTTCCCAGGCAACTTTGAACAAGACAAGAGGGCATGGACTTAAGTTGTGCCAGGGGAGGTTTAGGTTGGATATTAGAAAGAATTTCTTTATGGAGAGGGTGATCAGACATTGGAATGGGCTGCCCAGGGAAGTAGTGGATTCTCCATCCCTGGAGATATTTAAAAAGAGACTGGATGTGGCACTCAGTGCCATGGGCTGGTAACCACAGCGGTAGTGGATCAAGGGTTGGACTTGATGATCTCTGAGGTCTCTTCCAACCCAGCCGATTCTATGATTCTATGATTCTATGGTTTGAGTGCCCCATGATAATTTTTGATACCAGTGCGAAGACCTGAAGAGAGGGTCTTGGGACCCCAAGGGATCTGAGAGGGGCAGGACACAGAGGGGTCTATTCCCTCTCATTTCCTGCCCATACTCTGTGCAGCTCAGGCATCCCGGGAGCCCCTCCTCTCTTTCTCCCGCTGTTCCCTTCCCTGCTCTTCCCCTCTGCTCCTCTGCCCCCAGCTCCCCCCCTGCCCTTCAGAATCCACATCCATCGGCACTGGGAAGAGCCCTGGAGCCATTTCCTAAATCGGCCCTGCCTCAAGGAGCCCTCAGACACCTAACCCTGACAGCACTGATATTGGGTTGTATATATATTTGTATAGATTCATATATATTTTCCTTATCCTGTGTGTTACCGACTTCCCCCTGTTCCAGTAAACCTGTTGTAGTTTTAGTTTCCAACCTTTCAGTCTCTCATCCTTATTCCCATTTTATCTTCTCTTGGGAGGGTGGAGGGCAGTAATAGAAAGCAATTCTGTCCTCCGGTTTTTTGGTCCGCCCAGGCTGCTAAATTGGAGCAGCTGTTTTTTTATTTATTTATGTATAATATATAATACCTAACCCTTTTCTCTTTCCATTACTAAGAAATAGAATCACTTCCAAACACCAAATGAACATTCTTAGTGTAAAAAACCTCAGTCTCAAAAATCTCTTGTGAATGTGTCTTTATTACTCTCATAGGTCTTAATATAGTAAATTAACATATCACATATTTCAGTGACATTTTACAGATTAAGAAAAAAACACTTCCTTTTCTGTCACAGGCAAATTTTTGTCTTCTACCATAAATTCCTTTCACGTACATTCATTACGTGTCCTTTGTTTTCTAACTTTACTCTTCCTTCCACAGTTGAAACTTTTTGTTATATCTGACATTCAGTAAATTTTTCTACTCAGAGATACTACTAATTTTGGTTTGGGGTTTTTTTGTTTGTTTGTTTGGTTGGTTTGGTTTGTTTTTTGTTGTTTTTTTTTTTGGTCTGGAGTCTTGATAGTTCCCTCAGACACTTACATACTTGACCTCGGTGATGTCCACCACTGACATTTTTACAATGACATCTCTAGGCCACAGTGATTCCACTTTTCAAGAGTGAAACAGATATATGTTGCCTTGAAGAAAATGCTGGAAATTAATTTGATTTCACAGAATCTTTGTTCTACAGTATAATGTGCTCACACAGATTTTAAAAACTACCAGGTACTGCTGCATGTTCATTTTCAAGAGTGATCTTCAGAAACTAACCAGAAGTGTATTCTCTATTTTAAAAACAAAATCAACCCAAACAGCCAGTTTGTTAGGCTATCCAACACTGATGTCGTATTCCCCATTGTTGTAGGGCCCCTGAATAATAAGTGGATTTTCATCAATATTTAAAAATCTTTCTGCTTCTATATTTAATAATACTAGACTTTTAATTAAGGCTATTGGAATATTTTTTTAAGAATAATACTCAAACACAAAAATAGGAATTGTATTAGAGAAAAAGATCACTTAAGGTAGAATTTTTCTGATGTAAGCCAGTTTCAAAAAGAAATGGTAAAAATATTGTAGCCTACTTCAAGTAAAGATTTAATTTAGCTTTCCAGAGCTATTAAACATCACCGATGTAGTATGAGAATTTAACTTAAGCCACCCACTGGTATAACTTTTAATTTGATCATTAATCCTAATTGCACAAGCCACTGGCTATAAGGCTAAAATAAATAGGAGGGGAGAAAATGACATATTTTGGTGTGTGGTCAGATGGGCGGGGGCAGAAGGGGAGAAACAGTTGCATTAAAAAGGTAGTATTGGAGCATTAATAAGTATCTTTGAAAAGAGAAAGGGAAAGTGTTTTCTAAATCCTAAGAGATGTCCTACACACTGTGAATTAAAGCAAATAAAGGTCATTCCAAATGACTGATAAAGCTTTCAGCTTCTAAGGAATTTATTTCAGCTCTAATTGTGTATTATCAATGGTCCAGTGAAAGACACTGTAGCATTTTTCTCATAGCATTTGAAGGCAATGGAACTGCTTCAAATTGCTCACCAGGTCTGCAGCAGAACAATTTATGTGGTTGTCTCTGATCTAAATAACATTGACACAGCTACTGCATGGCACTTAACAGCATTTAAAGAAGTGACTTTTGTATAAAAATATCAGGATGAGTTGTACTGTAAAAGCTGTCACATCTGTATCAAGCTGATGATACATTTGGCAATGCATAGTCATCTTTCCAGGTTTCTCTTTTTCCTTTGTGTTACATACATTGACAATGGAGAAGACATTGAATATTTTTTTTAGCACCAGTCTATGTGGCAATTTCAGAGCCTGGGGAGATGGCAGATAGCCAGTTCTCTAAGAAATCCACTAAATGGATGCCTCTCTGTCATGCCCCACAAGGTGGGTGTGACACTGCCACCTCTCACAGAGTGACCATGGCTCCCCAGAGGTGGGGCCAAACCAAATATCACACCCCACAGAGTGGGTATGGGTAGAGTTCCCCTGAGTGGGGGGCTACCCAGGGAGATTTGGACTGAACCCCCTTGCTTTCTAAACTCCTTCAGAGAGGAGCCTGGGTGCAGCAGGGCCCAGTCCTCCTCATCCTCTAATTAATCTCTTTAACAACCCATTTGGCGAGATTAAGTTTGAGAATTCTCTGCACAGTACTCTGTAAGTAAGATTGTTACCCAGGAGGTTTATACAAAACCACATGTTCACTTAAAAGTGAGTAATATTAAAAAGCATGTAAAAAACCACATGACAATATTACAACTTAATTTTTAATATCCGTGGCAAATTAATTTGCCACTGGAACCATGGTTTTCTTTAATATTTACAGGCATCTCATTTTCTATATGCATTTATAACATGAATACAGTAAAAAAGTGAATGGGAAAAGTTGATTTGTAGGCTGTTGGTATCCCATATATAATTGTATATTGACACTCATTAGTCAGTTGACTCATGAAATTTTGCCAGCTGACTAAATAAACACTGGTTCTATCTTTGATTGCTGAAGACCTTTGTTGCAGACCTCCTAGGTTAAAGCCTTTCTGTCACAGTCTGCTGCTTGCAACAATTTGTTTATGTGTGTTGGACAATATTACTCTCAAAGCAACAGATAACAACCATCAGCTTTTAAAATATAGGTACCTGTAGAGCAACAGATTACAAATAGCAGAACTTGGCAAAATAGTCCTTTCAAAGCAATGTATTTCAACTCAGCAAAACTTAAGGAAATTGTCAAAACAAGAACTTAAAACTATCAAAACTTAACAAAGTTAGAAATTATGTTACCCTTATGTGCCAATATAAGGTTTGAAACAATGAGGGAGAGAGAAAGAGAGATACAGAAAAAAAAAAATGTGAGATATCACCACCCTTGGATCCAGTGATGATCTTGGTAGAAAGTTGTGATACTTGGATGATGGACGCACATCCATCATTTTGAGTGTGCCTCTTTTATGCCACCTCATCCTACCTTTTTTGGGAGGGCTTTGGCATTACTTGTGAATCCAAGTGTTCCCTTGGGCCCCTCCAGATGGTATGACTGGGCAATAACCCTTATTTCTGTGCATGTGCCCTCACCAGTGGCTTTACCCAGGGCACACACAAGATGTCACTCTGCCTGCCCTGTCCCTTATCGAGTAAGGACAGCGTCCTGCCTGTCAGGGTGGCCATCAGTGGGGGCTTCCTTTGCAAGGAGAGTATCCAGCTTATTGGAATGACCATTGGAGGAGGGGATGCTCTTGTGAGACCAGGGCCCCATTTATCAGGGTGGTTACCCAAATGAGGGACTTTCCATGTGAGAGCAGAGTCCAGGTGGCTTATCGAATGAGGATGCCACCCAAGCACAATGTCCGTTTTGTAAGGGCAGCTGTTTTGAAACAAATATTCATTCTGGGACTCTGTACTCTCTTTCCAAGCTGAAGATTTTTTTTTAAGTGAGGACTTTTGATGTCCAGTCCAAGATTTCTCTTTAGTGCAGTGTATGAAAATTCAGTGAAGTCCATTTAGAGTGGCAGAGTATATAATATATAATATTCTTAAGTCTTTTGTAAAAATTTTCAACCAGAAAAAAAGAACAAGCCCAAGGCAGAATCTGTTTTCAATGGAGCCAGCCTATGAGCTACACCTTTTTCACTCCACCACAGACCTGAACTCATATGTTTTAAGCAGGGGGCATGCTTAAAAGTCAATACACAATTCAATGGTTTCATGTCATTGTTTTATGAAATTATTTGGCTTAAATCACTTGGGTTTGATTGTTTGGTTTTTTTGATTGTTTGTTTTTTGTGCGTTTTGTTGTTGTTATTGTTGGGGGTTTTTTTGCTTGTTTTTAATTTGGGTCATAAGAATAACATATGGGTTTTTGAAATTAACTTCCCAGTCTTTTGTGGGAATTACTGAAAAACCATTCTGGGATCAATCTTTAATTAAGAATGACCTTTAATATGAAACAGGGAAATGAGAAAACTTTACAGTAGCAATGCTCCAAGAATCCTAGATCACTTTGGGTCTAACAGTGCTCACAGTGAACAGAGGAACAGGCGTTTTGTTCATGATTTCAGTGTAATTCACATTCTGCTCATGACCCATTCATCTTAAAAGCACTAAAAATTTAAAATCTCTGGCGACAGCATGGAAAATCAGCATTAACCTCAGATACTGAGTTTCATGACTGAGGAAAATGAGGAAACCAGGTAGCTCTGTCTCTCCTTCTATGGGGAACTATGTTCATATAAGTAGAGAACGTTCCCCATATATCTAGGTGTCAGTTCTTGGCTCTTAATCTGTAACTTCTCAGAATCATCCACTTGAAGACAAAGATAAGATATTAAGACTTTTCCCAAGTGGATCATGATACTCTTTATTTCAGTTTCTTCTTTTATGTCCAATATTTTGTAGTTACACTTGTATTGAAATTCAGATTCTGTGGTGCCTATTTATTAACTCTTCAGCTGGTAAAATAAGAACTAAAAAATGACACTTCTTCCTCAAGTGAGTTCTAGTTAAAGAGACTGTAGGTTTTTTCAGTAGTATGTATGAAAGTGTAAACTTATGCAGCTGTGACAAGAGCAAGACAATTTCAGGGTACAAAAAGTAGGCTAATTAAAATATACTCATTTATGTCTGCATTTCTTTTGTTTCATGTATTCTACTCAACAGATGGGTAAATATCTGCAGGTCATAAACCTAATGGCATTCTAGTGAAATTCAACATAAGGTTCTTATTTCTTGAAGCGTAAAGCAACTTCATACAAAAGAAATGTAGACAATAAAAATCCTTTAGGTATTTCACAGCTTCATATTCTACATCTAAAAGTACAATTCAAGATTTTAGGATTTACTTTCTTGGAGCATCAAATAATTATTTTGCTAAATACATGGGATTTTACCTACTCTTTACCTTACTTCTCCTCATTTTATTTCTTACATGCTTATTTAATAAAAGTGAAGAAAAAACAGACTGAGTACAAGGGACTATGTGACTTTCACATTGAAAAATTGAGTTGACACTTAACAAATGCAAAATGGATCTATTACAGGTATAAGAAATCTGTATGGCATTGCACAAGCTTCTTGTTTTATTTTCTTATTTGTAGACTAACAAATATAATTATGAAACACTTTTTTTTTTTTAATTAACTTAATTTCATAGGATTAGAAGCTCTTGCAAACAGTACAGGATAAAAAAAAAACTGTAGCATATGCTTTGCAGCTTATACCTTGCAGCTTTAGCTTTTTTCTGTACCACATAAGTACTTGAATGAGTTTACAGAAAATTTCACGTAGTGAGATGTAAAAACTGTGTGCAGCATGGGAAAATAAAAAGTATAAAAATTCCTAGGATAAAGGAGCTGCTTTTATGAAGGAAACAAGAAAATCTGAATCTAAGATAACCAATGGAAAGGCAGGGGGGAGAAGAGAGGCCCTCAAGATACATAAGCAAAATAAAAAAAAGAAATTGTCAACGTTCTGCCAAGCAATCTTTTTGGTAGCCACCTTATGTTTACTACTATATATATACTAGATATATATCTACTTATACCTATAACTAAATTTGATTTTTTTTTCTAGCTCTACAACAGAAATAATTCCATAGATGGCATCCATCCTCGTATTAAAAAAAAATATGAAATAAAATCATAATTATCCCCTCCCCCTCAGCGCTGTATACTGTAATAGGAAGGATATATATATTTTTTTTTGTTACTATTTTTTTATCAGTATGACTTGAGAAAGAATGTTTAAAAATACATATTTGGAGGACTTGGCCATAAAAAAAGAGTGGTTTGGGAACCTTTTAAAAATTTATTTTTTTTTTTTATTTTTTTTTTTTTTTTTAGAAAAAGAAATACCAAAATACTAGTCTTGGATACAAGTGTTGCATTAAGGAAGCTGAAGAAAGTATTCCTTTTAATTACTCACTCTAACTTCTCTTTTAGAGTATAAAATGTATTTTGTGCCCCTGTGCTTCCTTATTTAGCTTAATGTTTTCTTTTGATCCACAGAAGCATGTGAATTTGCCAAGTGCAGCGTTCTTGGAGTTGTAGCAAAGATCATAGGATTTGGAAATGAAAGAAAGATTCCTTCATCTCCACCTGAAAAACAAATAATCTCTTAGGGACAGCATCAGGAAACATGGACAAAAGAAAAAAAAACCGAAGTGGTAGCCTGAGCATGGCTGGGGAAGAGAGAAAAAGGAGTATTATGAGAGAAAACTGGCTGAGAGAAGCCAAGTTACAGAAAAGAAAAAGTACTTCTAATGTGAGTCAGAGACTTCATTCTGGTGTCTCTTCCATACGACAGCTTCTGTTAGATGTCTGCTGTGTGTGCAGTCACCTAGTGCAGACTGTGGACAGGGCTGTGGATGCTCCATGCTCTCCTGTGCTTTGTAGCTCCATATCTGGGTGCTTGAGATCTGCAGGCTTCCAAGCCTACCTCTGTATCTGTTTTCTGCATGCCAATAAAGCCCTTCTCCTGGGAGCACTAGAAGTTGTTAGCTAATATATATATATATTATATATGTGGGGGTTTTAACATGCTTTTCAGTTTGGGAATGAAGACACAAGATTTCTTTCTGAAACAGGCATAGATCATTTGCAGTACTGATACTTGAACCAAAGAGTTCAAAGGGAATGCTGATATTGTGATCTTCGTAGAGGGACTGTGCTGATCAAGGTTATGTTTTGACGTATAGTATAACAAGGTTGATTTTATCAAACCTATGTCAATGAAATGCTGTCATCATCAAGAGAAAAATCTGACCTTAGAAGTGCACTTTTAATTCATAAATTAACATGGCTTTGCTGTAATATAACTTCCACAAAACCTCTGAGTAAACTGATGCATGGGGATATGTATGGGTCCTGTAGTCACATAAGGATAGGATATATATCTATCCATGTGACTGTCAGAAAGTTGGAAAAAATCAATGGAAAAGATGAATCTCCTCATGAGCTTGTAGCCAGTGTGTGGCTCTTAGTTTTTAAGGCAACACCATCTCATCAGATACTCCATTGACTCCAGTTACCTGAGAGATCCAGAGATCCTTAGAGTGATTATGAAACACAGCTCTCCAATAAGTTCTTCATATCTGCAGAAGTCCAAGTTCCTGGAAACTCTAGAGTCTTCATGAGGCCTCACACCCACTGTCATGAGAGGCACTGTAAACATATCAGATTTGAAGGCTGTTTCTTGGATACCTAACACTTACATATTTATGCACAGGCTTACACTTAAAAAAAAAAAAAAAAAAAAGACTGTGAATTCTGCACGTTCCTGGTTATTTTTTCCTTCAAAACAACAGCTGGTTTAAATGCATCAAGTTTCTTATTAAAATTAAAATTAGAGGTTAAAATTACACCTTCTGGAAACTTGTTATCCAAGAAGATGGTGCCAGTATAATAATGAGAATGTAATTACAATATCATTTCTAACAAGTCGTGCTCAATTATTTATTCTATAAAGAATTATTAACAGCAGTCAGTGCTGAGATTCTGCATATAGATGATTTTTTCATTTGTTAAAAAATAAACAAGAAATAACCTCTGCAATCATAGAATTGGATGGGTTGGAAGGGACCTCAGAGATCATCAAGTCCAACCCTTGACCACTACCGCTGTGGTTACCATGGCACTGAGTGCCACATCCAGTCTCTTTTTAAATATCTCCAGGGACAGAGAATCCACTGCTTCTCTGGGCAGCCCATTCCAATGTCTGATCACCCTCTCTGTGAAGAAATTCTTTCTAATATTTAACCTAAACCTAAACCTAGGCTTATCTCATCCACACATCTTCAATGGATCCACATGTTCCCTTCCCCCCCTCAACTTCTGTTACCTAAGTATTGTCTTTATTTTGTTTATTTGATTTGCTTCAGAATTTTACACACAGAACCTGTAGGGTTGCAGGGAGAGGAATAGTGACTAGGAGAAGAGAAATTGTGAAACAGACAGAGAATATAACACAGGAAAAAGCATATAGGCTGGTAAAGTGATATTGAAAAACACCTTCTGATAATGATGACAATTATGTCAAATCACAACTGAAGACATGCCGTACAGAGTAACCTGTATGTTCATATAAAAGTTGGTTTTTTTCCTTGAGGCCAGCTGATGTGAGTTATCATAGAAGGGCAGTCCAGAACAGATTTAAACAGCTAATCTGGACTTGAGAAACTGCATTGTATGGGTGAAGTCTGCTAAATTTTGAGTTTGAAATATTATTGTTGTTATTTTTTTTCCCCCTTCTTTTTTACGGTGAAATATTTCTGAAGTTGAAAGCAATGAGTACACACAATACAGACACATAACTAGAAGAAGTCTTGTGAAATATTTAACACAGATGTAAGACTGATGTGTGACTGGAGAATTGGGAATCTCCCAGAAACTTGCTGCACTAGTATAGAATTTTTTTTTCCAAGATAGATGAGAAAGAGATTTATCAGATGCTTCTATTGCACACATTCCTGTATCAGCAAGGTGTCAGCTGTGAAATAAAGGGTTTCCTTGCAGAAAACAAACAATCTCACATACAAATGTGTAATTTGTAAAAATAAATCTGAAAAGCCCAACAGTTAAATTACAGTATTGAAAGAGAATATTCTTGTAGGCAACATGGAACTCAACAGCAACAACAACACAAAAAAAATAGTTGATATTGAAAGTTCATACTGGAATTGTATAGGTTTCTCAAAAAAACTTCCTAAGGTAGATAAACTGAACCAAAGAAGAGAAGTAAAGACATTAAATGAAGAGGACTCTCAAACTCTACTGAGACAGTTTTTAAGTGGAGAAGAACACATATTACTTCTATAGACATAAGAGCTGGCACTTAAGAGTATAAATATAGATGAGCTGTTTCTACCTTCAAAATATTACTGAAACATAATAAACACAACACAAGGTAGAGAAGTGATTATAAGTTTCATTGTAAATCATGCAAAAGAGACTGCTGCTGACTGGATTTTCAGTACTGAAAATTACTGATTTCAAACACCTGTTTGTGTCATTTTGAGCATGAAGTTGAACATCAGCACAGTCTTTAGGAAAGTAAAACTTTACAACAGAAAGTACTAATTTCATGCTTTCAGAGGTACTTACTGTTAGAACTCATATTAACAGAAAATGAATTAAAATAGCAACATCAAGCCATAAAATTTCATAATTTTTTGTAAGTTCTTTCATAACAACCATGAGTAATTGAAGGGTCAGGGTTTGTGTTGGTAAATGTTTTTTAGATTTGACGAGCACCTAGAAGTACAATAGGTAATTTGGATCAGTTAGGGTGACAAGTTTAATGCTGTGAATATGAGGAAATCACTTTCTTCTTTGAGTTCTCTTCCCTTGATTATCTGGGAATCTGATAGCGAGGGTTCATATTTGGGTTTTATTATTTTTGTTACAATGCCTTGCATCCTAGTTGCATCTTAGTATAAGTGATGAGGTTATAACTCCACCCATAGTTAGAAAATACCAATAAGTTCAAAAGTTGTAAGCTTCAGTGCGTAGACCTTCAATGAGTCATCAGAGCACAAAATATTTTTAGCTGCAAAGAAAAAGTTTATACTGCTGAAATCTGCTGGCTGGCAGTGAACTTCTTTTGCAGTGGGGAACTACAGGAACCTGACTGATAGCACAGGATTTGCTTCTTGTCTGCATATAGAAGGGGAAACAAGCGGGTGCTGTTCCTGAGGCACTTGCAATGGACTGAGACCCTTTTCTACGTCTCAGTGTTTGGCTGGGGGAGATCTCTAAAAGCAGAGATTAGCCTGAGCTTTTAGAGTCTGTCTGGAAACTTAATTTAGCCTGTATAAACTGAGAAAGGGACAAAGGAAGCATGGCAAGGAGAGATAGAGGGTCAATATATATTAACAGGAGACTTTCTCAGCTGAGGAAGACCATTACACATTATGTACTGCAAAATAGACCCACCACTTTAATTAGAGCACAGTGGTTATTATTACCAATAGCATTACAGGGACAAGTAAAATGATTACAAGAGTATAGAACCAGTCATTAAAAGGTAAAATCAAAGGTAATCAAGTAGAGCAACAATTCTGGGTGGTATAAATCTGTTTGCAGTACTTAAGATCTAAAGTAATGGGTTTGTGAAAAGACTAATAGAAAGATACTGCCAGAGATATTACAGATAATAAGCATCTGTCAAATGCCAAGCAGAAGAATGGTCCTAGAGCTAATAATTTATTGAGTCAAGCTTTGTACCCCATTTGAATCCACTGTCTTTGATGCAAATAATCATAAAAAAATTTACAAGACCATTTCCACATAAGTGAGTTTTTACAGTTCTGCAAAGGTTTAGTCCATGAAGGCTCATCAAAGACTTTCTATTCTTCAGAACTGATCACTACTGAAATTAATGGTAAGGCTGGTGTTGCAGTTCTTTTGAAGATGATTGGAGTATTACAGTGGATTTCAGATGCAAATTTTTATCTAGATGGTATTTGAATGAAAGATGTTTTCATCGTCTTAACACATTAAAGACATCTAGATAGTTGCTAGATGCACCACTACGTATTTGGCTAAGTATTTGAGACTAGTCCAATAAGGAGAGGCTGCGAAGCTTACATCTGGTCTTTGTTGATCTTTCTTAAAGAAAATATGATAAGTCAGTGCTGACATATTGTTGATAATTCCAGGCAATTTCTACTACTAAGCAATATATTGTCAATATATAATCCTCTGTTAAGAAAGCATTCTGCTTTTGAAAGTATTAGCAGACTTAAATTTCCTTCACCCAACAAGGGCATAATAAAGCAATGACAGAAAATCAAAGCACTCCTCCTCCTTCCTATAAATAGGCTACCCTGAGAGGTATATACAAAAAAAACAACAAATCATACATTAATGTACTTCATTGATCTTACTGATTTCTACTTTTAGCTGCTCTCAACTTCCCTGTTTAGGATAATGGGACATGAGATGCACATGTGAGGAATAACGTCTCACGGCCACTAATATATAGAAGCCAAGTCTGCCTTGCTCAGACACCCACAAATAATACATAGTATTAAAAGATGTCCAGGCTGATAAGGTAAGCAAGGTTCAATCTGATTGTAAGCAAACTTTGATCAGTTTCTTTTATAGCAAAGCAAGTACCTTTCTTGCTGGTAGTTTTTCCACCAAGTTTGACTGTTGCTGCCTTCTGTCCATCTAAGGCTGAGTGCATTGACTCCTGCTGAACATCTGAAGAACAAGGGCTAAAGTTGCTCCTCTGCCTGATAACCATTTACTTCACCTTGTCTATCTAATTCCTTTGCAATCATCACTCCCTGACCTCAGTCAGCACAGAATTATGTACATGTTTTAGCTATTGTTGGTAGAGAGGCAGGAGCTATTCATCTGGACTCAACAAGTCCCTTTCACTCAAAGCACTCTGCAGGTTTGCCAGAAAGGGATGGGGAGGTTACCAGTGCATTGATACCAATCAGTAAGTGCGAACTGTTTGAGAGAATCCCCTAAATATGATCATGTAAGGATGTGATCTCCTCTTTTGCACTGATCATTACATTTGCCTAATTTGGTCATCAGTATTTTTCTCTGCTTTCTGAGGACTGAATCCAAAGGAAATGTGGATATGCATTTAATTTTTACCTATTTTATGGCTCAAGAAAGGACACCAATTAGCCCAGAGTCCTTATTTCTAGTTTTCATTCACCCATACATACTAAGAAATTATAGGCGAAGTGTTCTTGCAATTTCTAGAAAATAAAGATCTCCTAAAATACTTTATATGAAGGTTAAAGGAAATTAGGCAGAAGAAACAATTGAGAAAAAATCTTCAGACAAATTGTTGTCACTAGGCAAATCAATCATTGTCATCTCTTTTCTGAGTAGTGGATGTGGTATAACACATTATACCATTGAAATTTTTTCACAGCTAATAATTTGAAGTACATTTGGAAAGTGCTCAGACAATGTGTAGGAGTAGGCAGGTGGAAAAACATGTCAGCTTTTCCAAAATAAGTATTTTTACTCCTATAAACATGATTTGCATTCCTGACGTGTAACTGGGTTGATTTCAAGCAACGAATCTTCCTCTTCACTGTTTTTATCTGTTATCAAAAAAATTATCTGTTTTTTAAGATGCTATTTCAATTTAAAACACTACTCACACCTGTATAATTAATCATTTTGTACACTTAATTAACAATATGTACAGGGAGACATATAGCTTATAAGTATATTATTATTTACAGGGTTTTCATTTCTTGTGGACCTCCAAAACAGTAGCTCCTGCAATGGAATTTTCTGGAGTCACTGAAGCAAAATCATGCACCAACTTGTTTAAGCCATTGGAACTTAATAAAACTGTCAGGAATGAGCTAAGACTTCTGTGCCAACACACATAGTGCAGATATTTTCACAGCAGGGCAAACATTGTGTCTATGGACACAGAACAGAGAGGTATCATCATTTTGGGGTACAGATCTTTCTGTCTTCTCATGAGCTGCCAGTCAGTTTCCTATACCTTTCTGGTCAGTGTGACAGTTGTTGCAGCTTTTCTAATAAAGGCAGAGATTGAGTCTAAATGTAGTATAACGTTTATTGCTAAAATCCTTTGGCTATGCAGTCTAAAGACAAGATTTGATTTGCTTGATAGCACTGGTATCATGAATTAGTAGTATTGCCAGTACCTTACTGCCATTGAGTTTTTAAGTTGCTCCAGGTGAATCCAATGCTACTTGAAATTAGAGGATATTTTTTTCTGTTTTGCCTTAATTATTAGGGCATCATGTTACTAGCAAGACTGAGTTTGATAGGACGGGTAGGAAATATCTTCAACTACTGAGAAAATGTGCAGCTATGAGTAGCAGATCCTAGCAGCTCATTGACACGTCTAGATGATCCACACTTTTTTATTTCCATCCCTCTGTTTCTAGTTAATATGACTCCACAGCACTGAAAGTAATGTTGAGTAATGGAGAGAGCAATCCACCAGAAGCTGGATGAACTGTGGAAAAAATTCAGCATCACACTTTGTACATTTGTAAGCTAATAGACTCTTACGCTCTTCCATCTCACTTTTAGTGCCTCTGAACAATTAAATTTCTCAAAAGAAGTACTGTAGTCTCACCATCTTTCTTATATTGCCTCGATTTCTCAGATTTACAGATAAAATCTCTGAGCTTTTAGATGACCACATAAAATTTTAGCAAAATATTATGTCTCCAAAAATATTATGCTCTACAAAAACACACTTAAAAGTTGAGGAAGCCATTAATAAAAGTGAGTTCAATGTATCTGAAAGCAAATAGGCTTATTTTTTACCTATCATTGTTACTCAAAGAAGAAACGGGTTTTACTGAAAAATCCCTTTAAAACACTAAAAACTATCATGGTAATGTGCACATAAACGAGTTACTCATCAAGTCCACCTTACTACTATTTCTTCGGAAAAACAGAGTATCGCAAGGATACCAGATCTGCCTTGTATATGATGTTCTTGCAGACTGTTTTGACCTCATGATGTAAAGGCCAGGTCTTCAAATTTATTTAGGCACTAAATAGTAAGCACAGGTCCAAAGTGTTATTTTCTCAGTGATGCCAGAGCTGATTCAACATCTATTTCACACCGATTTCAATGAATTACAGGGCTAGTCTGCTCAGCATCCTACAAAATTTTCAAAAATACTTGCATCTCTCTCTCTCTGCTTATATAACTTAGAGAGATTTTGTCCAAGGTTATCTTTGTGGTGCTGGGCATCATATGAAAACTTGCCTAAAGCTCTTAGAGTGAAGATCATGACCTGAAGGATAAACCTGTAGATACAGTGAAATTCTTTTCAGTAAGATTAAAGCTCTCCGTAAAGATAGAGAATGATCTTTCTTAAAGGTCCATTATAAGATTAGGTCAGGAAATATCCCAGAAAACAAGGTCTTTTAATTTATTTTAATTAGGTTCTTTGAAATAATTGTTTCTGTATATATTTGTAAAAACAGAAGAGAACAACTACACAGCATAATTGTTATCTTTGGAAAAAAAGACTATGAGATAACTTGTACTTAAATCTAAGAAATGTTCTGCTACCCTAGAAATTATATTTCAGGGAAATTTTAAGGGAAAGGCATTATTTATCAAAACCCAAAACCAACAAAAAAACCCTAAAGCTGTTTTCCATGTTTCTCCCCTCATTTCTATAGCGTACTCTACCATTTCAACACAGTATAAATACTTATAAGTTTCTTTTTTCTAAGCTCAGTTGTACAACTGAAGAAAAAAATGTCTTAGAAAGCTGTGTTAACATAAATGACTTCTACATTTAAGGTATTTTGAAAGTTTTTAAAACATGCAAGTAAACCCAAACTGGACTGCATGGATTTTAAAAGCCTCTTTAAATGGATAGAGAGGGAAAAGGAAAATTATTATTGTTAACTTAAGTTTTCTGTAAGCACCAAGTCAAACCCCTGTCTCACAGGTTGCCTAGATGTGCATGCAGAACTGCTGATACTTCTGTGAGACCTGTCACTTACTGAACTGGGATAGAAAGTAGATAAGGCTAAAGCCAAGAGCTTTCTCAGTCTTTGCTTCACTCACCAGTAGTCAGCTAAGGTTGTCATACAGGTCTGATGACCCTGATTGAGGTCACTGATCCTATAGTTAGACTGGTACGTGTATGTGAGTTAGCTAGTTGACAGGTAGCTTGAGTGAATTTATGTTATGCTGGAGTCAGCACCTCAGAATCAATATGCCCCTTATCCTGCAGCTGTAAGTGTGGCTGATCGTTCTGCTACCCTTTCAGGTTGCATCATGCTTGATGCGAGGAGTCAGACACTGAATTCAGTCAGTTGATTTTTATCAGCATTTTTGCAGCAAACTGCCAAAGACAAAGTAAATGATTTATTGAAAAAGTGAATGACTTTTATGAAAAAGGATTAGTTTTTGAACTGAATGAAAAAAAGGTTCAAAATTGGTTAAAAGGTATGCTTTCAACTCTCCTCAAAACAAAAGAAACATCCTGCACATCATTTCTTTTTAGGAAAACAAAACTAGGCTAAGGAGGAAAAGGGTACAGCTACCAAGAAATGGTCAATTCCTCCTCTAACGGTAAAGATCACTGTTGTTTGCAATGGACTGAAGAGAAGGAAATTAGGACAAATTGAGACTGAGTAAAGAAGAAGAAAAGCCTGCCATTCACCAATAGGAAGGGAGAAAATTCATTCAAAGAGATTATACATCCTAACCCTGGCCCCATCTCCAACTTCAGGTGACATCTGTGATAAATCACTGCTTCACAGATGCAAGCATTTGTGAGCTGTCTGATTTTCTTCAGTCAGTAAATGTTGTGGAAATAGGCTTCGTAAACATACAGCTTACTCTTTTCTGATGCAGATTGTTAGTCTTTCCTCAGCTTTCCAGGGGTCAAGCACTTGGCATCAGTCCTGACAATGTGATGATACCAAACTGTGCTTCCGGCTGCTGCATTACACTGATACCCAGAGGTGGGCTTGCTCCCTGAAAACGAGCTTGTGTACATTCACACTATGTTGCAGTCACCTCAGATTGGAAATCAGTCACTCAAAGTAGTCAGTACTGTACCACATTTGTGGGTTGAAAATTCAGCTTGAAACCCTGGAGCTTGATGTCCTGAAAGCCAGGCACTCACAATGCAGCCAAGCCTTGAACACAGAGAACAGATATTAGACCTACGAAAAGACCCTAACTAAGCCTCCAAAGTGTACATGTCAACCAGCAGCCCAGAGCTGACCCCACATAGCTCATGCTTTTATTAAGAAATGTTACGTTATAAAAAATGTTTTGCACATATGAAGGAATTATTTATGAAGTGCCTAAGCTTTTCATTGTGTGCGATTCTGAACAGAGAATATATTTTGGTAGGATTCCATACATAACTGCAATTCAGGCATGAAAAAAACAATTTAAAAGTGACTGAAGATGTTCCATTATTGCTGAAGAGATGAGTGCTATGCAGCTGCCCTGACTGACAGTGAGTGCCAGAAGTGTCCTATAGAGAAACAGTAGGTGAAACAGATTTATGAAACTGAATAGTTAAGGTTCATGACTTTGAAGTGACTGACTTCTCAGTACTGACAGACTCAAAATCGTAAGACAAATGGCTATTTTAGTTGAGAAGGTTTTGCAACCTATTTAAAAATGTGGTTAAGTCAAAGAGGAGATACAAAGTCTTAAGGCTCAGAAGAGCGGTAAGGCAAAAGACAATAAAAAAAATGCAACATGACCAAGGGTGTGTTACAGGGTAGGCTAAAATACAAATACATACATAGGCTAAACACAAACTTTTGCAGTATTATAAAACAAAGGTACAGCTGCTGTAAAGGCACTAGACATCATTGAAGAAACATGTTGTCTTTAAGTAACAGAATTTGGATTCAGTTACCAAGGTAAAATACTTTTAAGTCAGACTGAAGGAAAGTACAATAATTAACTTACTGGAAACTTGCTATTCTCACTTCTCATTTGAGGGAAGAGTAGTATGAGTAGATTTTTTTAGAGAAACATCTAAGGGAGAAATAAGCATCAAAGCCAAACTTGTTTCATGCACTTCCTTCATTAACAAAAATTGCTGCAAGATGTCTTGGAAATTTTCTAATGACATTGTTCAATTGTGGAAAGAAAGAATTTACTGAAAAGGTACATCAGAAAGATTGTATGTTTCATGAAAGCTGCCTTGCAAAACACTAATATTAAGAATTTCAAATGCTTTGAGTTTGGAGAGTACTCTGATTTTTAACAATCTTTGTGGAATTCATTTTACCCAGGTTACCCTTAAACCATTAAAGTACTAATGTATTAAGTATATTAAATCTCAGTCTTGCTGAGAATCAAATAAAAGTATTTCATAGTTGTTTCAGAACTTGGGCTTAAGTCAAAAAGACACAGCATTATACATGCTATGTAGAGTGTGACATAGTCTGCATTTTAATGCTAGTAATGCTTCTATTAATAATGCTGTCAAGACATTTCTGTTCCAAGATTTGGCCAAGAAAGACCAGAAGAGCAATCTAGCTTTAAAGCCATTTCCAGCTGGATCTATAATTGAGACAAGATTGCCTTATGGTGGATGGGAGATAATTAAGACTGTAGCTTTAATTCAGTGCTGGATCTTGTAATTATTTCCCTCTTAAAGAGCTAAAGGAAATTCATTACTTTTTGTAGCTTCAATATACTCCAGTAGTGAATGTACACTGCAATTATTTTATAGATTGTTGCCATGGAATAGGACACATAGATTCTCAGCAAACAAGCCTAATTTTTTATTGCGCTCTTCTTTAAGCCCTCATGATTAGAATACAAAGCAAAAATCCATCTTGGGAAGGGAAGGAAAGGAAACACAAAATAACAAAGAAAAATTATCCAAAGTTTTTCTGTCAATCTTAATATTTTTTTCCAAAACAAGGAAGGCAATTTTAGATGAATATGTAGAACAAGTAGAAAAAGTCCAGCCTCTATTAAAATAATAAAAGTACCAAATGCTTAACAGGTTGCATTATAAGCTACCCACTCAATTATAATTTTCACAAGACAAAACATTTTGAAATGTAAATGAACTGTGGGACTGATTTCATCAGCAAATTTATCTTTTCTGTAGCAGTGTCGCTTCCAAAGTCCTAGCATCTAAAATTTATCTGTGTAATAAAATTGCAGTTGATAGTTAAATTATTAAAATATTTTTAACAATTGCAGCTTTATAACTCATCCAAATCATTAAAAAGCTAAAAAAATATTGTCACATATTTTTTCTAGGTTGTTTTGGGTTTATTTTGTTTCTTACCACGGGCCAAACAGCTTGTAAGAGTAATACAAGGAGATCTGTGGCTTTTGGAATTTGGAAGACACAGAAATATTTTAAGACTTCTGGTGGATTGTTATTTGAATGCTAAACATATAAGGACAAATTAAGATGACCACAAAACAGACAACTGACAGAATAAGAAGGACTGGCTGGACTATATTTGCACATTATGTATTCCAAGGCCCTTTAGGCTTTTATCAGATCCATTGTTACATGTGTGTAATTTGTACATATACATGGAACAGGAAGATCAAATATTATTCAGAGTATCTCTTTTGTTTACCTTTTGAAATTTAATATATAAAAGGTATTATTTACAAGGAAATGTATAAAGACTTTACTAAATTGCTTTGTAAGGTATAGTCCGTCTCAGTTCTCTGTGTATTCTGTGCAGCAAGCCCACATGCTTCTTGATCCAATCACATTATTCTCCTTTCATATTGCCAATTTTTTTATTTCTCAATTTTAAGAGTAATAAAGGTTTGAGCTATTAGCCTGAATCAAAGCAAAACATATGTATGAAATGGAAAATTAATAGATCTGCACATCTATTTTACCAAGACTTCAGTTGCAAGAAGGTAAGACATTTTTTATGTATTTATTCATATAAATGTAGTAGTAAAGCATTATTATGTTTTCCTGTATTGCTGCCATAGAATTGAAATGCAATTATTGGAAATATTTGGAAAAATTGTTGGAAAAAATCCACAAAACCACATGAAGGCATATTGTCACTGTTAATCACTAATGCACTGGAAAGATAATGGCATAGGTGATAGAGGGTAACCTCCACAAAAGTTCAGGTTTGTTGAAGAGCTCCTGAAGCCAGAATGCAATTGTTCTACCCCAGTGAGTATTGCAGTAGCAAATTCCCAACCCTGAAACATACATTTTCATGTAGTTTTAGCCCTTCTGTACTGGATAGTATTCACATAAGTTCAGAATCAATGCTCAATAAGATTACTTTTGTTTAAAGAGGTGCTGAAGGGAAGTAAGACAGGTGTAGACCAAGGCTTCTGAGAGGAATGCAGACAAAAAGGAGAAATAACAGTGTATTAGCTCGTTGCTATTCAGGTTAGGAATTTATCTCCTACTAATCAATAGCACAGAGACAGCAATAATTATTTATAAAGCAGTTTTTGAGCTATGCCTCCACTATTAGCTGAAATGCACTGTTCATGTTTAGTTTCACCATTAGTTAAGTAAGAAACAGCAAGAATACAAAAAGCCTCGTGTAAGTTCTCGTAGTTATTTACTTGTGGGAATATATGAGCCTGGATCTGCTGGCATTGTCTGTTCTCCGGAAACTTGCTGCAAATGAAAAATGGTTGGGGTTTTGAACACTTAGCTAAAATATCACTTTGCTTCATTCGCATTAAGGGAATGGCATGGGAAGTTACTTGAGCTCTTTCTCTCTCAATTCAGTAGCTGCAAATTGATAAGTTAGGATGGAGGAAGGAGAAGGAAGGGTACATCCCTTCCTCACAGAGATACATTTTCAGATGAGTAATTCATAATATTAATGGAATAATCCATTAGATTGATAAAATACATACATAAGTTATTGCTTGTCATGACCCTTTGTTTTCTCTTCTAACTAGTTGATAAACATCAATTAGGTAATAGCTGAGAGGGTACTGTAGCCAAACATTTAAATGCATCTATTTTTCATATGAAATGATTATAGAAAACAAATTGCAGTACATACTACTGAGAACCATAGGCCTGCGCATTCTTAATGTTCTTGGTTTAATCCAAGGAGTTCTATTTATTTGCAAAGGTAGGTATAAGTCTCCTGAAGAGACAGACTGCATTTTTAATTAAATGAATCTTTTGTTCCTTTCCATAGAAATGGGGTAAAAAAGTCACCTTGTCCTCAAACTGTCTGGCACCAGCTCCAGGGCAGGATTTGTAATAATTATATTTTTATCTCTAATCCAGGCAGTAAATAAATTTCTGGAAGTAACTGTAGTCTGTGTCTGAGGTGTGCTGCACTTCTGGTTGAATACAAAAGACATTGGAAGGGAGACAGGATTTTAGAAACAAATAGCCAATTCTTTATGCCTTAGTTATTTGCAAGGAGAATTTTCACAACAGCACTGCCAAATTGCTTTCTCTCCAGTCTATATTTTATAAAAATCCAATGTAATGCCTGGTTAGTCTCGAGTAATACTCACTTCCATTTCCACCCGCTTAAAGATTTGTACTTAGCTTTTAAGGAATCTGAGTACCAAGAAGCTCCATGCATCCTGCTTTCTGTTTGTCAGTGCTCTATGACTCCTCGTTTTCTTTGCCCTCTGCTATTAACATGCATGTCAAACTTCAGCTGACCAGTTATGTCCACTGATTTAACTCACAAAGAATATTTCTTTTTCTTTCCTTCAGGGCACGATAGTGAAAAAAAAAGTTGTATGAGGCTCGTCTTCTGAGGGGAACCCTAAACCACCTCCTGATTATGGCTGTCTCCAGGGCAGTACCTCAGGTCTGTTTGCCCCACAGTGCTCACTCAGCCCTGGCTCCCCCCTTCTCCCTCTCTGGGATCTGCTGCTGCTGGTTTGTCTGCCTGGCACATGCTGCTTCCTCCCCCTCTGCCTCTTCTGCCTTCCTTCTGGTCTGCCTGCAGCGATACCCACAGTGCCCTCCTGCTTTGGCCCTTCAGAGCTCTTCATCTTTTTTTAACCTCATTTCTTCCTCCAGGTGATGAGGAAATCTGAAGACTATTTCTGCCATGAGGAAGCAGGAAAGACACAGGCTGTGTGAAGCATTAGTAGCAGCAGTGACTGCATTAAGCTCTTCACATGAGAGAAGAATGGAAGATGACAGTAGCCAGGCTATCATCACCCACATACACCAGCTAGCGAGATCCTGCACAGAGAACGGCTCCCATATCCCCTCCTTCCCATAGCACAGCATTTGTCTTCAGCCCACTGAAAAGTATTCCATTTCACCTCAGTGCTTCTATCTTCTCTGCTGCTATTGGTCCTCAGGGGGAAATAAATCCATAGGCATTTTGGTGAAAGTATTAATTTACTTTAAATTGCATTTCTAGTCATTTAAAGGTATGTTTTTATGTCTGAGAGTAATTTGTCTTGTTTTGTCTTCAGAGTATTTTTTACAAAAAGATATTTTTCAGGGTAAATATCCAGAAAGGATATATCTTGCAAGGGACATTTGTTATCTTTTGGTACAGCAATAAGTCAGAATGACAGCTTGTGCTGGCCACTGGAACTGAAGAAGCAGTGCTACTTAGGAAGAAATTCATGCATGACAAGACAGTGTTGCTGGAAAGGGAGTATGAGAAGATATTAGAATTTATTTTTTCATCTTTATTCCCCAAAATAATTTCTAACATAGCATTAATTTATGCTGCTCAGAAGTGTCCCTCCATCGACCCCATTAATGGAACCACATCTCTCTAAATACTGGAAGGGTAAAAATCTTGCTTAACTCTGCTGATTTTTGAACATGTTTGCCCTGCCCTTACCAAACAACTGAAAAATGAGGAGTCTTTCTACAGGGCCAACTGTGTGGTCCAGGATGCTGTAGAATCAATTTTCCTGTAAATCCCATGTTCACTGAGAGTGGCAATGCTCCTCGCATAGTCATGTATTTTTTTTGTTTCCTTTCCAGCAGTGTAACTGCTACCAATAGACATGTGTATAAATAAGTGAAAAATGGTGTAACAAGGAAGGATGGATCTTTAAGGAAAAAAAAAAAAAAAAGCAGAAAGAGGAGGAGCAAGTTTGTTTTGGGAATATATGAATACACAAGCCAAAAGAAAAACAACAAACAACAACAACAACAAAAAAAAAAACCCAAAAACCAAACAACAACAAAAACCAAAACAAAACAAAAAAGAAGATACAGATTTCACTCAGACAAAAAAAAAATAAAAATTTTATGCCTTTTTTTTCTTTTCTCTGAGTGAGAGGGAAAAGCAAAAGTTCATGAAAATTTTACACTGGAGATCATTGACTGTATTAGTTGCTCCCCTGGAGAACATTCTCAAGGACAACCTGGGAGCTACAGTCTGATATACCTAGCTGGGAAGTTCCCAGAGCCCTGCTGTGGAAGACAGCCTCACTATTCACCTTTGCAATCTGCTTAATGTCCATCACCCCAAAACTTTTTGGCACTCTGAGTTTGCAGAAAAACAAAGCTTGTTACAATTGGTCTTGCAGTTTCTCAGCTTTGTTCCCAGCCATCTACCCATTAAAAAATTCTCATTTTATGCAGGAGGGCATCCCTGCAAGGGGAGAGTCAGAAGAAAGGGAGGTTTTCAGAACTGGAATGTGGCTATACCGGTGTTTGGTGCTTACTGTTTTTGATTGGATTTGTCATCTGTTTTTTTTTTTGTTTGTTTTTGTTTTTTTTTTAAAGCATAAAGAAAGGCTATTGGGAGGCCTTTTTATGTAAGTGACATTCCAAATGCCCATCTGCTTCACAAAAAAAAATATTTCCTTTTCAAAAATAAAGTAGGCACGAGCATTGTGAATTGCACCCAGAGCCATCGCACCCAGTCTCCCAAGAAAGATTTAACACTGGATGCTGAGGCATTTGGTCCACCAAGAGCCTTGTCATTGCCTGGAAACATCCTGTGGGTGCATTTCAATTTCTTTGAGAAAACTGTTACTACTTTTCTATTAAGATGGTGAGTGTTCCTGAAGTTTTATTTGGTTGACACATTGCTCTGGGGGAAAAAAACCCCAAACGTATAGACTGAAATTATTCATACCAGAAGCTTGGATCAAGGGAAAAGTACTTAGGCTTTACATGCTGCAGGTTTAGTATTTACTGAATTGTAAGAATCATTTATGGAGTTATGAAGTAAACAGAAGCAGTTTGGGAAAGATGACAGAAATAAGCACGTACTCACTTTAGTAAAAATATCTTTAAATTACATCTTTATAACCATAGTTCTTAACTCAGCTCTTTAAAATCTTTTTAGTTTTGTAGCCTTAATAACCCTTAAGGTTTAAATGACACTTTCTACTCTTAATGTTGTTTTCTTGCCTGCAGGCTATAACCATGAATCCTCCTGTAAGTACATCTCCTCATTAGCAGAATTATATCTTTGGCTTTTCTGCATAACAGTGCAGAGTATGATGCAGAATATGGTGCAGAGTTTGCTGAGACTGGGTATGCTCATACGCGCAGTGGAGAGATGAAATTGTGTTCCCAAACACAGTGCCTGGGTACAATTATTTTATTAATCGAAAGAAATACATGTATTATCAGAAAGGCTCTTTATCTTACATGTCACTTCAGATAGCAGCAGTCATTTAATTCTTTAACAGAGATAGTACTATGTAGCTTGTTGATCTGTTTTCATCCAGGTTTCAATTGCTTTCCAATGTTTTTCTGGGAAATAGCAAAACCTAAGGACGTAGATCCAATTTGACTTTATATGTGTGCACTCTAATCTGACAGCCAAAGTTGGGATTATCAAAACGTGTGTGTTTATGTTTTGCGTTGTTGACATGTGGCCATTCTTATAATTTCAGAAACTGATTGTCAACCAGATTTAACTGAAATATAAAGGTTTACATTTTCAGAAGTGTAGTGTCAAAAAGATACGTTTCAAGGTACAGAGATGCATTCACAGAAAGAAAAGCTGCAGAAAGATCCTGATGAAAAAATTTGGAGGGGGAAAATCTCCCAAATTCTGGTGCTCATTTGAAATTTTTAAATTGAATTTTGAGTTAAAATTAAGGGTGTCATAACAATAATTATCTTAACTTTGGACCAAAGAGGATCCATTGTATAAAAATTATTTTAATCTTCTGAGTGAACACATTATTTTTTATTTATTTTCAACTGCTGTCCTTCATGACAGTACTCTACTTTGATTTTCTGTGCAGGTGTAATGTTATATTTAGCCTGTCTAGACATTCTTATGGATCTCAATCTAGACATTAATGAATAATGTCTGTGTCTCATATCCAGGTGGCTAATTCATTGATGCAGACGATTTTCCTGAAATATCCATACTGGGTCAATGTCATCTTTTCCTGGTGAGAGTATCTTTATGAAGGTTCTTCATCTTTGTTGCTGTCTGAGAGAATGGCTACTTCCTTTTTTGGTTTTGGATGACATAGTCCTGTGGATGTATGTCTCTTGATTTGTGTTGATGTATCTATAAGTATATGCACATGATAATTTGTAGGCTGATAGAATGGCTGAAAGTTCTTCCAGTGTGGAGAAGGACAGGGACTGCAGACTTTGCAGTGAATAGGAAAAAGCTTATTTTTTCATTCCATAGAAAACAGATGGCAAAGTTGTATGTCCAGAAATTAGATTAGTTAAGTAAGACAGTCTTTCTCAGAGAGCACACCTGGGTGAGAGGAACAGACCCCATGATTTAAAGGCAGTGACTGTTGTGTAGGGAGTTGTAAGAACTGTTTCAGTTGTCAAACTTTTTCACAAATATTCATCTATATGTATGTTAAAATGAAGACTATGATACTTGTATCCAACTCGGTGTCAATGAGAGTTCATATAGTTTGTGAAATACACACATGGAGGAAACTCATCCTTGAATTGATGAGAGATTCAAGAATGGATGATTAGCAACATTAAACCTATTCATAAAGCCTACCAAATGTATAGTAGGCTTGGAAGTATTTGCTTATTTGTGAATATTGGAGCATGTGAAAAAAGGCTGGGTCAGATTAGAAAGGTTAAGGAATGCAGGTCCTATTAAAATAATAAAAAATAAAGCTTTTCTGTCCTGCAAAAGCTTACAAAGCAGCTTGGCTTGTACTTTCAAGCTTAGTAAAAAGTTTGACCAGTAAATATTCTGAAAGAAGACACATTCAATTGTTTGTTTGTTTTTAATTAGTTACTCTACTCATAAAAGGAAGGTATCTCTGCTTTCCCAAAGTCCAGTTTCTGCTCTTTCTGAGTAAAACCTAGAGAGTGTCAAGGGGGCTACTTAGGGACAGAAAAATAAACTAGAACTTGACCTGGAGTCAAAATAGTGCATCTTCTTGTTATTCGATGGTATAGGAGGCAAATGCCCAGTAGGAAACTGGTTTCTACTCTCTACTGTCATGATGGCAGTATGAACTCTTAATTCCCATTTCTAAGGACACTATCCCTAACAACAGGTAGTCAATGATCTGAAGTAGTTCACTCTTTAGATCCATTAGACCTCTTTCACTAAGGTTAAAATATTTAGTGAGTTAATCCAGTGCTAGCCTTTTCCCAGTATCTCTTCCATGGTTAGCAGCTGAACTGCCTCAGAAAAGCAGAAGCATTTGATTCTTTCAGCTCTGTAGAATTCAGCCATCTCTGCCTATAAAAATGGAGCTATGGCTTTGTATAAAGCCAGCAAGGGAGCATCAGAGTTCATTATTTATGGCTCTGCACTGGACTGAGAAGCAGGTGAGGTGTTTGAGTCATTCCTCTGAGTGATCAGAGTCCAGTAGGATGATCAGTTTGCTTCACTGTGTCAAACATGCAAAGAATTCAGTGTTCTTCAGAACCAATGTGTTGAGAAGCATGGTGCAGACATGAGTATTGCTCAAAAAAAGACAGCTCATGCCAAGACAGACTTATCAACTTTGTCTCAGCCCTAGCCATGCTGATGTTATATGGGCTCATGTGAAGGTAACTGGCAGTCATTGCATCATGCTCCTATATTTCTTGTGGTTATTTGTCCATGACTTTGGCTACCTTCACCTAACATTGTTCTGGCTTACTATAGCTATTAAGACACTTCCCCTCTTATGTGGAAGCAAGTGTACTATCATGAAAAATAGGAAAAGTTTCATTCTCTGCAAAGATGGAAAACGTATTTTCTACATATAAAGTGAATGTAGCCTGCCTGGATGTGATATCAAAGGAGAATAAGGCTGTTCTAAGTTTGCATACATCATTCTGAGTCTAACAGAAATTTTGTAGCAAATATTACTGGAGTTAATGTGTAGTTCCAGTGTAACTGGAAATAGTTTTAATATTTACACCTGTTGCCAAACTTCATTATTAAAGTTGTCTGATTAACAATTGCTTCCCTGTATTTAATACAAACAGATATTAAAAGCTTCTAATCAGAACTATTAATGAGCAGGATACTCAAACAATGGTGATCACATTTCCATGTTCAGTTGGAATATAAAATATATTTGTGACCTTTCTCACAAGGCACTGTAAGGATCTGTCTGTCTTGTGGCATTGCTGAAGATGTGTGTATAAATATGCAATGTAGCTAAAGATGTAAGCATTCAACAAGATTATGTAATGTGTCTGAGTTGCAGGTGGGTTTTTTTTTCCCTTATAAATTGCTATGATCTGGTTTACTTAGATGTCTAGATTCCCTACTAACACCGAGATTTTATTTCATCTTCTTTGCCTGTCTTCCAGTTCTCAAGATAACAGTGACTAAAGAGAAAAAGAAGTAAGTTCATTCTAGGAGCAACAGAACTGAGTTCTCTGACGATTCTGTTTGAACGTCTGCAGCTACAAAACTGATAGCTGATGCATCATGGTGTTCCTGTAAAATGCCTCATTTGTTTGAAGAAATCTACTCTTGCAGTAATGATTAGAGGGCAACTGAATGGCAAGCTGGTTCACAAAATATCAAAGTGGTTTATACACTATAGTGAGATACCCAATGAGGTTATGAGGTTTATGCCTGCTTTGTGAAACAGGCGATTAGAAACTGATAAAAGGTGGGGTGGACAGGGAAATAAGTATTTCCCTGTTTGGTGCAGTCCTCAGCACAAATTTCTCTCTTTTTTCTTTCCCTTTTTCTTATTCTTTTTTTCTTTTTTCTTTTTTTTTTTTTTTTTCTTTTCTTTTCTTTTTTTTTTTTCTGTTTTTGTTCGTTTATCTAAGAAAATGTTTTTTTTCTTTCTCACCGAAGCATATTGAAAAATGCCATTCACTTCCTGAGCCAGTGCTGAGGCAGATAGGTCAACAATAATTATGTAGGTGTGAAACTTTGGTGCATATATATTTTGTTGCAGCTTTCATATATAAACTGGGATAGCTTTGTTAGTATTTTTCAGCACAACCCATCCCCAGAGCCTTGTCAGACTTTGCAATAAGTATACTTTCCTATGTTAGAGGTAAATATACTCGTTCAGTAATCAGTGGTTACATACAGCCTGTATGTGGGTAAAGTTATCCTATGCGGCTCTACAATCCAAGACACATAGCAATGAATGAGAATGTGACAGATTTTACCACTAAAACTGAGAAATTAAACTAGAATTTTAGTAGAGAATAGTTTTTGTCTAGGCAAATACAAGGACAATTGGGTGACTTAAAACTGGAAAGTGGATGAAACTATGAATAAAAAGATGACTACTAGGTGTTGGGAGAGTAAGCTGGTGGGAATACTCATTTAGCAGAAAAAGTAGTTATATATGTAAATGTAGTGAAAACCCTCTACCCATTCCTGCTAGGGAATGGAATATGGTCATGGTGGTTTTCCATAGCTTCAGGAACTTGGGCATACTGATGGAAGATCTACTGGGCTAGTTGTAGCCTTTAATACAACCTCTCTCCCATTGGAATATTATTTGAATATGATGCTACCTAGAAAAAGAAATACTAATATTTGCTGGATGTCCCACTGAGGGAGAAGTGGGTTTGTCCACAATAAATCTGCAGAAAATAATTCATAGAATCATGTAATAAAAAATTAATTATATTTACTTAGGGTCTAAAACGTAATGTTCAAGCAATACAGAAGTTAGTGACCATGAATGTGTGGACTGTGCAACCATGTGTGGAATAACCATGTCTAACTGTAAAATTGTGTGGACTGTTAACTTACTGTTCATAAAACAATTTAGTTTAAATGAAAGACCACACGAATATGGATTTCTAATTGAACTTTTTGATTTCCAAGGCTGGGAGGTGCAGGGGGAGAAAAAACAAGGCTGTAGAGCCCAACTGGAAAACAAGATTAGATGTCATTCTTTATTCTCTGCATCCTTTCAGAAACATTTAACAGAGAGCCTACCAGCAGTGAGGGAAAGGTATGTTTGGTAATTTTCTGTGTTTAAGGATGAGAAAGCAAAGGTTAAGTTAGAAATTGAGAAGGATGTTGAAACAAAAAGTGTCAAAGACGTCCATAGCCAAAAAGATAAGAGAACAGAAATAGAATATTCTGAAAAGTAGTGGAAAGCTTAAGTGCAAAGCAGAGCTAGAGGATGACTAAAAGTATGATGAGACTATGTCTCAGATTCAATGGCTTCTCCATTGTTATTGAAGAAAATCACAGCAAAGAAAAATTATTATTGTACCTGAGACAAGAAAGAAAGGAGTAGGAAAACATAAATTATCAGAGGTAGAAAGAAGCTCAAAGATTGTAATGGTCTTGAGTGAGGGAAAGGACCAGGTAATGTCCGTTGCAGAAAGTTGAAACAATTGGTGCATGAAATTGGAGACCCAGGAACATCTATACTTTAAAAAGACAGTGAAGTGATCTTGGCTCTTTCAGGCTCATTATTCTGACATCTGTAATATACAGTTCTGTGCAGGGGCAAATGCAAGCCTGGTCTGAATAAAGGGCTGAGCATCTGTGCAACCACAATACATGTGATGTCCAGAAGCATTTTTCCATGTCAGCCAGTGCTAATGGAGTGAGGAAATGAAAGAAATAGAAGGAAATAGAAAGGCATATTAGTGGTCTAGATTTTATGTCTTTATCTGGATAACATTTTTTTCTCTTAGGAGGAAATGTAGTGAATCTCAGTAAAACGTTAGAAAATCTCACAATAGGGTATCTCTTAAGATGGAAAAGATGAAAATCACTGAAAAATTTTTGACACAGGATAGGATCTGACTAAAAGCTTAACACTTGAGCATCATGGAAGAAAAAATAGTAGGCTGAAACGAAGTTAATAGCAATGTTTCTGAAGTTTTCAATTCAGACCACCTTGGCTGATATTTTTATTAATTATCTTGGCACAGTAATTATGGTAGTCCTAGAGAACTCTGGTGGCACTGTTTGATGCAGTGTAGACATGCATTTGTTAGTCTCATTTAGAAATACCCACGCCATCAGATACCTGGAAGAAAACCTATTAATAGCTAAGCCTGACCCATTTAATTAGTAGAGAAAACTACAATAAACATTTGTCCCTTGTGTGAATATACAGAGACATCAGAAAGCTGAGGAAGATGGTGGTAGAAAATTATCTAAAGAACTTCAGCCTAGAGTTCAGGTCATATTTGCACACTTTAGCACCTCAGATAATCTTTCATTATTTCAAAAGATGTACAGGACTTAACCAGTTGTACATGTTTTGTTTTAGTTTTAAATAGGAAAAGGAAAAGTTGCTAGTTTTCTGGATTGTGTCAATTGGAGTCAATATTTGGAAGAAGATAATTTTTAAAAAAAATCTGCAGAAAACAAACAGTATTTTATGTCTTATTTTAACAAAAGGCACAATATTCCTTTTTTTCTGTTGTGAATATTTTTAACATTTGCCTTTAAGAAGGTTCCTAGTCTACATCACAAACAGCAATCACAAATTTTAAGTTTTAATTTTCCTGAAAATCTTGTTGCATGGAAGGCTCAATCTAAACTACAGAGATCATTTTGTATTTGGAGGAAGTAAACTTTTTTGTGATATTTTGCTTAAGGAGATCTTCAACTCATGTTTCCAGTGAAATGTACCAATTACTAAGATTTCAATTTCCAGATAATATTTTGAGAGGTATTTTCTGATATATGGAAACCGTGTAATTTAGTCCCTACAACCTCTAATGAAAACTTGGGAAACATGGGGTTTATTTTTATACTCTATTCAGATATTTGAATCTTGCTTTCCTTAAAAAAAAAAAATAAAATAAAATAAAATAAAATAAAAAAGAGTTAACACCGTGTATTTTAAAACAGCTTTTACAGAGAAACTAACTTGTCTCAATTTCAAAATACAAGCTCAAGGTGCTATTCAAACAGCCAGCAGAGAATGGGATCCAGTATAACATGCGCTCCAAGTTCATAGAATTCTAAGTTCATGGAAGGAATTGGGCAGCTGCTGGATACACAGCCCCAGGTGTGCTGGAGGCCACAAATCAGAGTCTGGGGACTTGCGTAGCTTTGGTAGAGACAGTAGAGCACCAGTATGATAAAACAGTTTTGTCTTAAGAGTTTGTGTTAAAAAATGCACTATCTGATCCAGTCTAGTGCCAGCTGGCCTTAGAAATCAGAGTGATACTGGAAAAAGCAAGACAAGTAGATGCAACTCCCTGAGATAGGGAGTATTAAGGATTTCTGTTTCAGAAAAGCAGAGGCAAATGGGAGCAAGGAACAGAAAGGTCATTGCTGTTGTGCCCTCCATCCGTGGCAAGACCTGGTTCTCAGTTTTCAGCTTCTATCTAGTTCTATGAAAAACAAAAGCTGAGGTGCTGCAAATGAGGATGAGACATAAGTTCAAAATCTTAATTATTGCATTCCCTTCTCTCTCAACATTTGTCATCAGCTTTCCACACTTCAATGTTATTCTTAGCTTTTCTCTTTCAGAATCTATTTATACACCTACAATCATTTCATAATATTCCAACATTTTTAGATATTTATACTATTCTCCCTTAGATGCCAGCAACATCAGTGCTGTATAATTGGATACATCATCAAGTGCAGTCGCTCTATTTGTCAAAGCTGTTCATATGGATTATTTTTTACATTAATCTCTCACTTACTTCTTCTCCATAGCCCTTCCTCTTTTGTTTCTTTTCCTTGGTTGCCCCATGTTTTTGTTGACAATATTCTGAAGCTTAAGACTTCGTGTTGGATATATATCCCACCCAAAACAAGCATTTCAAATGTGCCTGAAGGTATAAGTCATGTAATTGTTGTGAAATTTGAGGAGCGTTTAGATACCAAGACCTGTGAAAATCCTAATTTAAGGCTTTGGAGGAATAACTTGCAATTCCATTGAGAGAATCTGACATATGGATGTCTCAGTGGGTGCAACTCAGATTGATTGCACTGTATTTCTTTTCCCCTAAATGCCACTAAAAACATAATTTCCGATTTGACCAGATGGTTAGTTAGTTTGTTTCCTGATGTTTCCTCCTGAAGGAATGAGGTCACAGTAATCCAAGCTGAAAATCACATTATTACTTCTGCTACACATCTTTAGCCCTTTGCTTTTTCCCAGTATTCTTTCACAGTCCGTATGATAGATTCCATGAATCTGCAACTGCAATGTATAATGCATTCTCACTTTTACTTCAAAACCAGATACTGCAGACCCATGTGTTAAGCAATACCAAGAGCTGTCTTTACATTCAATCCAAGTTTCTTGCCAGCCACAGTGATCATGGTATAGATTCAGACCTACAGTTAACAGGCACAGTATGCTGGTACTAATCTCATAAGCAGTTTAGTTTCCATTAGAATATAATTTAAAAAATTGTTTGGTTAGTATGCAAAATCCTAAAATCCTTCCTGAGCTGCCGTGCAGTCTTTTCTCAGTCAAAATGTTACAGTACTTTTTTTCTTTATGGTCAAAATGGAGAGCTTGTTTAAGCAGGAGTTTCATGCAATGCACATCTACACCAGCCTGGCTGGGCCTCTGCAAAACACTGTTGGAGACTCAGTGTAAAAAGTTACTGGGTTCAGCACAGTTTGCAATATTTCAAAGCAAGTATGTGATATTTAACACAAGTATTTTGCTACTTTGGAAGCGATGTTACATCAAATTGTTGATCTTTTGTTAGGCATGGTGATCACTTTTGTTCCATGTAATAGCTTCACAGCATGTCTGTAAATCTCTCACAGGGCAGGAAAATGTGAAAATATGTTTGGGCAGGTCCCACCATCCATTCTTGAAGCCTCCTCTGCAAAGAAGGAGATTAGGTACGGCCACAGTCTTCTCTGCACAGCCAGCACAGCTGCTCATGGACTAACCAGCCCAGTCAAGTCCCTCTGAAAAGTGAAGACACTTCCTTGTCATCTTAGCTCACAACTACTGCTTACAATATTATTAGATGTGTGAAAAGGGTATGAAATGGATTAAGCAGTGAATACACTTTTTTTTTTACATGGTACCGAGGCATGTGGCTTGTAAGCCAGTCTTTCAGATGTTATCTAAAATAGCCAACTTATGAACCCTTGAAAATTGAGTTTAGTAATACAAATGTTTACAGTTTCTTAACTAAAGCAGAACACCAGTTCATTTTGTATGTATATACTGTTCTTTTCAATACTTCTGTGCCATCTGTTCATTCTGTGACTAGCAGAAGATTTTTTCATCTATTGGTTTTAAAATCTGATGGATACATTGGATTGTAAAAGGTGAAGTCATAAACTGATGGCACCCTTTCTTGTGTCTTGCCCTTAATTACACTGTCTTTCCTGAGAGTGTACAAATGCCTAGAATTGAAATATTATTGAAAATTGTTAGGTTATCTTATAGAAAATCATAATTATTATAGCTGTAACTTAGAAAGAAATGCTATTGTTAGGGTTGCAAAATAAATTTAATACTTACACCCTGTTTTTCTGCCACTGATAAATTCCTGATAGCTTTCCTCTGCACTGAAAGTTTCTATATTGCTTCCTGGACAAAGATTATTTCTTCAAAGGAATTCAAATTAAGTGCCTTTATTAACTGTGGAGTTTTCCAAGTTTGAGGAAATTTCATGTCTCTCTCTCTCTGTATACATATATATATATAGAAACTTCTAACTTAAGCAGTAAAAGCAGAGGAACCCAAAAAATGGATCTTTTGAATTCTGCAATGCAAACATTTCTTCTAGGAATGGTTTTACGTTAGCAACAAACACACTAAATAAAGATGTCTCATATATATTAGGAATTCTGTTGACTTAGCTCTGAAATATTACCTTCAAAATGCCTGCTTGGATTTTATCAGTTTCATGGTTGTCATTAAGCTAGTATATCTGATAATTGAAAGATTCTTATGACAGAAGAGATTCACAGTCTCATCCTGTACTCATCCTCCTTACACTGCTCTTACACACATACTGATACCTGGAATGTGTATATAAAAACTGAGCAAACTGGAATTTGAGAAACTAGAACATGAACAAGCATAAGTTCAGCACATCCATTTAGACATCTGAACTTCTGCCTTGGGAATGGATAAGGAATGCCTTAGAAAGGCAAGATACAAAGGTAGTTGAACTGATGTCTAATAGAATGTGTGAAACTCTAGTTTAAATGTCTTCACAGACATAATTGCTGATGAAACAAATGTACTTAAGCTGCTCTTGTTATTTAACCTTTTGGAGAGATGCTGGGGGTGGGGGAAGAATGCCTTAATGTGCTGCATGAGTTTACCTGGGAAGCTCTTGAATTGTACCCACAGTTTCAGGTCACTAAAAAGTTGATCTGTACAAACCTGGCATTCATTATTATACCTTGGGCAAGTTCAGTTTGTCTCTCTCCCTTGTTTGCAGCATATATCACTGACCTTCGTCAGTGAATTAGTATTCCTCCAAACTACACAGTACTAATTTACAGATATGAACTGTCTTTTAGCAGGAAAACTTACCAAAAGCATTAGTTGAGTCCTTATTGTAATATTACATCACTGTAGATTTTTTTTTTTTTTCTGGAAAAAAACACAAGCTATGGCAACCTCCCAATCTGGCTTTTCAGCATTCTGAACTCAGGAGTCTAAAATAAAACACCAATAAAGAAACTGAGAATCTGCTGTTCTCTTTGCTAAGGGAGTATTCGGGTTTTTTTTTTTTTTTTCTCTACTTTCTTTTGTTCATGCTGCATGGCTGGGTTTGTTAAATATCCTGAGGGTAATTCTCTTTGTACATCTGTTATTGCAGTACAAAGTTTGTTTTCTGGTGAAATCTGAGTTAGCAAAATTATTATAAAAATTACTACCCAGGGATAACCAGCTGCATAAAAGGAAAAGGTACAAAACAGGACCTCCTGCAGTAATTGTTGGATGATAGCTGTGTATGAGAGCACATAGCTTGATAGTGACATTTTTATCTTGTACCTATATTTATTGCCTTAGCTGAGGCGTCAGGCAAAACCCTCAGAGTTTAAAGGGAATCTAAAAATAATCTTCCCTATGGAAAGCTGATGGGATGTTTATCTCGTTGATAACTATCTATTCGTTCACATTACATCTCAAAACATGTTATGATGGGGTAACTGAGTAATGACACTAAATTAAGATAAGGAAAATTTAGACTAAATAGTAGATTGATCATCTTCCTGACACTAAGATCTTTGAAATCACTGAACGATCTCCAGTGGGAATAGATGGGAGCTACACTGCTTGATGCTTTTGAAAAGGACTGATAAAGCACTAGATGTGTACCGTGGGAACAATCTTTCACTACTAAGGCATGAGTAAGGTGGCAGAACAGGTGTCTCCATCATTTTATAATGCTGCCTGTGGTTTTAGGTCTTTTTACAAAGATACCAGTGTTTCCAAAAATGTCTTTTTAAAAGGATGTTTTTAAAAGCATTTTGTATTGTGTGACATACTGAAAACAATTTTTTTTACAAGATAGTGAGGTGTTTTTGGAAGGGAAAGTGTTATTTAAAAGCAGTAAATGCTACTTTCCTCAAGAAGTTATCAAACAATGTTGAGTTAGTTCTTTAAAGTACCTTATTAATATTCAAAGTGAAATGGGAATCTGAAGAAGATAATCTGAATAGATAATTCCAAATGTATGCAGAATAAATTGTCATATATGGTTTGCACAGAGATCAGAAACTGTCAGAACTCTTCCACGCCAAAAGAACAGTTAAGGAAGTTTGAGGGTTTTTTTCATAGTATCTACTAGGTGGTTGAACAGCTTAGACAATGTGGCAATTATTGCAAGTATCCACGTTTCTTTCTCACTGGCAAGTAAATTTTAACAGTCTGAACAGCCTGATGATTTTTTTTTCCCATTATATAAGAAAACTAAAATTGGCATGGAAGTGGGTTCTTTTTGGTTAGCTGTTCTTCGCTTTATTTTGTCCTTCAGAGTTTAAATTCTTCTGCATGATTTGTTGAAAAAACCAGTATGCTATATTTGACTTCCACAATTACAAATCTGTTCCCAGGCACTCCAGTTTACACTGCCACTTATTTCTATAAGAAAAAAAAGTATGAAAAAACCCTCCAGTGCTGACTGAGATCAAAATAACTCATAGAATCATAGAATCAGCTGGGTTGGAAGGGACCTCAGAGATCATCAAGTCCAACCCTTGATCCACTACCCCTGCAGTTACCAGACCATGGCACTGAGTGCCACATCCAGTCTCTTTTTAAATATCTCCAGGGATGGAGAATCCACTACTTCCCTGGGCAGCCCATTCCAATGTCTGATCACCCTCTCTGTAAAGAAATTCTTTCTAATATCCAACCTAAACTTCCCCTGGCACAACTTAAGTCCATGCCCTCTTGTCTTGTTCAAAGTTGCCTGTGAGAAGAGCCCAACCCCCCCTGGCTCCAGCCTCCTTTCAGGGAGTTGTAGAGAGCGATGAGGTCTCCCCTGAGCCTCCTCTTCTCCAGGCTGAACACCCCCAGCTCCCTCAGCCTCTCCTCACAGGACTTGTGCTGGAGTCCCTTCACCAGCCTGGTTGCCCTCCTTTGGACCTGCTCCAGGACCTCAATCTCCTTCCTGAACTGAGGAGCCCAGAACTGGACACAGGACTCGAGCTGTGGCCTCACCAGGGCTGAGTACAGGGGCAGAATCACTGCCCTGGACCTGCTGGCCACGCTGTTCCTGATCCAGGCCAGGATGCCATTGGCCTTCTTGGCCACCTGGGCACACTGCTGGCTCCTGTTCAGCTTCCTGTCAATCCAGACTCCCAGGTCCCTCTCTGCCTGTCTTCTACTGGAGGCTACTCTTTGATCAGTAACAGAGGTCTGATGAGAGCACTAAGCTGACAAGGCCCTTGGTGCTACCCTTTTGGAGGGCATGATGAAAACTCTCAAGCATACCGTTTGCCAGTGGTTGCCTATGTTTCTAAAGTCTTTATAGTATGGCAGGACCTGGCAGTATAGAAAGACACTCAAGGATTATAACTTTGTTCTGTAAGTGTCATGCTTCGTGAGCAGTTGAGAAAAGTGAATCTAAAACATTTCTGCCAAGACTGAAGTTTCCTTGGCCTGCCAGGAAATCAGGTAAGACTATTCACTGTAATTGCCAAAATTAACTTGTCTTCACAAAGCACTTCCATTTCGTCCAAGTGGTAAATCCTAACTCCTCCAGAGACATGCTCAAAACTGCGTCCAATATTCCCTCAGAGGAGGCTCATGCCAGTTTTTAACCTAAGAATAAAGTGCAGGTTGGCAAAAAGCATGAGGGAAAACTCAAATGCAAATATTACACATTTTTAGCTAGAATTTAATCCTCCAATTTTACCCTTCTTGGTTATGCCAGGAAAATTGTGTGGATTTTCTTCAGTCGAGAGACAATGTATTAATTTATTTAGAGATAAAAATAGCCATGTTGGGGCAGATTAAAACTCTGGCTAGTTGTGGATATGCAAGAAGCGAGGTCAGTGTGTACCGTTAGCACAGAGCAATTAGTTGCAACAAACTGGCTATCACTTAAGCCATGGCAAAGTTCTGTGCAAACATTGCTTTGAAAAGTCTCCAAAGACATAACCATGAGATATCATGGAGACATGGCTCCTTGTTAAGTGGGAATAGCATAAGATAACCTAAGAAAGTGCTGAGAAGCAAGGTTAACGTTAATAATAACAAAACTTGTTAAGCATTAGGTAATTACCGGACCTCCTTATTAGGTCAGGATCGTTAATTAACCAATCAAGTAACATTAGGTAATGCCAAGTTAGCAGTAACTGACCAATTGAATAATTTTCAACATCTTTGTAGTGATAAGAAAAAAGGTATATAATTGTATGCAAAAGTGCCAATAAATCGGAGTCTTGTTTGCATCAAACTATCTCCCCGTCCTTCGTTGCGACAGCTAGTCTGGATTTGGTCTCTAACAAACTCGTATTCATACACTTTGGAAGAAAAGGAACAGAATAAGTACAGATATTTTCCCTGTATCTCCACATTTTCTATCTATTTTCATTCCAGGAACTGGGATGGATATGTTTTCGCTTGCAACCCAGTAAATAGGACTTTTTTTTATTACTAGAAGGTCATTGATCTTTTATTGACTTGCTAATGGAGGATCACAGTACTGGTCTTAGCTTACCTACATGTGAGCTAGCAAGTTATCTTAACCTCTATGAATACCATATGTGGTCTGAAGCCTAAAAACCCTGGGTAGTCACTGTATATCAAACTGTGTAGCATTCTCCATTAATAAAGATTGAAGAATGATACTGCACAACTTTCAAAATTTGCCTGGGAACCAATGAAGGGAAAGCAGACTGCTCAACATAAAACCAGGTCGAAGAAGTGACTCTTGTCACCAGCACATTACTGATGGCAGCAAATAACAGGGAATGTCCCTGATAACCTCCTCAGTGGTACTCTATGTCTCAGGAAGCCTGTTGCTGTCAGCCTGAATATTCACAAGGATGCTGGAAGGATGATCAAATAGTAAAGGCAATGGGTAAATACTAGTAATGATTTTGGGTTATTTTATACAAACGTTTTAGGGATATTATTAGTAATGTAGCTTTTCTCTATTAAATTGATCTATCAGTATCAGCATTAATATAACAGAACTGATAAGAATTTTTTTTTTGTATTTGGATGATACAGTAAATTCTTAGCTTCACATATATGTTCCATTGCCTTTTACACTCCCTGAGTGTAAGTTTGCACACAGAAATGCACCAGTACTAAATCATTTCAAAGCATTTGCCTCATTTTCCTTAAAATCCCAAATTTTGCATCCATGATGACTGGAGACAAAAAGTGCCACAGGTCTGCTCTTAGCTAAACCAGATCCTTTGGCTCCAAAACTGGCTCCTGCTGGCATCGTCTGGCTTGCTATTAAATCTTGTGCTGGGAGACAAAGTGAAAAATAGTTTGTTCACCATGTCACTTATGATTTTATAGACCCCATTAAAATATCTTTTCTGTGTTGACAATTCCTGGTTTAATTACTTATTCCCCATGTATAAGCTGTTCCATTCATTTGATTAACTTTGTCTTTGAATCTTTTTGAGATCAAACATATTTTTCTTGAGTCAAAAGTAGCAGGGCAATACTTCATGCTCAAGATGCAAATTAATCATGGTGTCATGAAAATAAGGTTCTCCATTTATTTCTCAATTCCCTACCTCCCAATTTCACGAAAACATCGATTTAATTCTGAGCAGCGTTTAGTAAAAAAGAGTATATCTTAGGATTCATCCATCAGAAAACCCAAGAAGCCAGACCTGAGTGATAATATCAGCTGAGGTGTTCCCTGAACACATTATTTATATATGGAAAGAGGGGTTTCTGTCACCTACCACCTGCATATGCATTGCTATGTTCTGAACTACTTCTGCCATTTTAATTAGTCTGGGAGTACCACAAGATACTTCTCTGATTCTCTAGAATTGTCTTTGTCCTTAAACCAAGAGATTAATGTAATCAGGAATTCTTTTTCACCCAATAATGCATTCTTTTGTATACATATGAATACAATTTTGGTCCCAGCGCAAGATGCTGTAGAGTTCCAGTTTTCTCTACATTGCGAAAAGTCATAATTTATTATCTTAACCATGATTGCTTCATTTCCTTAAAAGCCTTTAGTGTTGTTATGTCAAAAGCCTCTCAGAAATACAAGGAGAGTGCAGAAACAAAATCATCCCAGTTTAACTGCTCGAGACATATAAATTCCACTAGGATCATAAAACAGGACTTCCATTTGTTAAAGTCATGTTGAAACTTTCATACAGATTATATTTAAGCCAGCATCTAACTAATTCTATTATACCCTTAGAATGTCTTCTTATTTACACTGCACAAAAAAGATTACAGGGCTGCAGTTCCAGGAGAAATCCACTAGGAATTATTTAAACAATTGTATAATATTTCCAGCGTTGTACACGTTTATTGCTTCAGCTATATACTTTTCAGGTCTTGAAGACCTCTTCAATTAAACTGTTCAACTTGAAAAATCTTTTACTGTCAGAAAGGTTCGTGTTTTCTAGAGGTGTTTCAGTTTCATACAGATCTTCTGCTTCTTCCAGAAAGGAAGAGTCTGGTATTGAAAGATCCAGAAGTGAACAGTAATGTGAAGAATTAGTTGAGTTTATTTTAAGGCTGCTTTTATTCACTGATAAAAGATTTCCTGGCAGATTTTCTGCTCTGTGTGTGTTTGAAAACAGATTTGTTATTAGTTTTGACTAATTTTGCTGTTTGATCCTCAGACTTTCTTTTGCTCTGTCTTACTGCTTTAGCTTTCCATATTCAGAACTTCATGATGGTCTTCCTTGCCTGCATTCAGACATAGGATGAATTTTTTTAGAGAAAATTTTCTTGGGTCTAGCAACATCCTTACACTTACTGTTTAGTCATGCTAGATGCATTTCACCTCTTCTCTAGGCTTTTTAATTGTTGGTATGCCCAGTGAGAAATATTATTCGTAGCCTGCTATTTAAGTAATGAATATTTGTCTAGGAAGCTCAGATAAAGGTGAACTTCATCAGCTTTCTTATTCAATAGAAAGCATATCAAAATTTGTTTTAAGCAAAATTTACCTTCTCAGCAGTTATCTTTTGTGGGGGTTTCCTGCACTGGAAAAGCATAGAGATATTAATAGAATTGCAATTTTACTTCTAAGACTGTTAAATGTTCTATGAAAATTCATATAAAGCATTACTTCAACTGAAATGAAAAAGAACAGCTTAAACTTTCTATGGTTGGACTTTGTTTTGCAAATCCAAAACAAACAAAAAAAAATTTTAATGTTACCTTGGACTATAACAGTAACATTAACATTTATTTTTGTTTTGAATCCACAAAACAAAGTCCAACCATAGAAGGGTCGGGTGCAAGTATAAACTTTTATTTTACAATTGACACAAACAAAGCTATAGATCCAGGCAAAAGGGAGAGAGGAAAAGAAGATATAAAAGAGAGAGAGAGAGAGAGAGAGAGACTGAGAGAGAGAGTCAGCACCAGGGGTGCAGCTGCCCATGGAGTTTCTTCAAGATGTGGCTGATCCTAGGCAGGGCCCGATGCAGACAGGGGTGGGTGAAGAGCCGACCAAACAGCCACAGCATGGACAGCCCCATAGATACCCCTGAGCAAGGAGAGTCCAGTCTGAGCTTTGTGACTCAATGAGAAGATCTTCCTCATTCTTTCCCCTGATTTCTGCACAAATCACTCCAACCTGTTACTGACACAGTCTCTGCTGTTCCTCTGTAAATCATTTCCTCTGATCTCTCTTGGTAAGTCATTCCTACCCAGTTCCAACCACTACATGCTCCTTCCACATAGTAAGTAATCAAATGAACTTTGTTGTCAAATTCTATCACACTTTCATAAATTCATATTAGAATCACCTTTTCCTGATATATTTGTCAAGTATTCTTTAAGTGACCTTAAGACCTTCCAGACTCATCTGCAACAGATATCCTTGCCTATTCATTTTGGAAAAAAAATGTTTTGAGGTAGCAATGGCATTTCAGATTTCTTTCTGCAGTATTTTTTATGTAGTTCTGTAGGCATGGCGAACTAATGTGATATATTTTGTCTATGGCAGTGAAAATTTATTTTCCATGAACAAAAGAAACTATTACTGATTTCCATTTTCTATGTATGTGCTGGAATGTATATGGATATCTGTGTGTATGTATAATAATCAAGGACTTGTATGCCATCTTTAATGGATTTATTTCTTAGACTGTTAAAATTGCTTTGCTGCTTCTGTTCAGAGAACTGTCTAACTTGACTGAATTTCTCAGGCTAAAGGAAAAGCTACAAAAGCTAAACTATAAGAAGAGACTAATACTTTCTTTTTCCAGTGTTCTTATTACAGACACAAAGAACAAAAATCAGGGTAGGAAGAGCTTATTTGCCTGTGTCATCAGTATCAAACTACTCCTCTTAGAGTCAAAGTTTCTTTTATTTCATGATGAGTAGCTTTGTCCAAGAGAATACACATGCAAACTGTGTCCTTATTTGTTATTGGTACCCTAGGTTTTAAATGGGAGAAGACTAAAATGCCTAAAATGTATTTTTGAAGCCTTCAAGATATAATGGAGTGGATAGTACTCGTGAAAACTGGTTCAGTCCTATCAAATGCTTTTACCAACACTGAGTTATACATTGAACTATAGGTTACTGATGAATTTTAGAACATTAATGTGAATGCTACCTTTATTAACACTTTTTTTCCCCACAATTTAAGCAAAGTTTTTTACATGCAGCTTAAAGGTGCCTACATTAATACTATTTGATGAGTTCATCAATCAAGTGCTAAAATAATTGTTCTTCAAAAGATATCAGAGCAAAAGGAAGAAGTTAACAAAAGGCATTCAATCTGTCATACCACCATTTTCTATATAAAAAAACAATGTATGGCTTTACAAGAGACAGACTTTCCCACTCGTACTTTTCATTCACTTTTATCATAGCTGGATGTACTTTTGCATATTATGTGTGGAAGATGCCTAGCTCTAAACCAACGTGGGAAAAAAACACATGCCTTAATTTTTCCAAATGAGTAGGCTCAATTCTTCTGAAAAGCTCTCCAAAAGCCCAATTTAGAAGCCTGCAGATGTTATTTTGAAAAGAAATCTACCTTGGCATCTTGTCTCCAGTGATGTCCACAGGAGTGCAACATCTAAGAAAACGGGCAGTTACTCAGTCTTTTCATCATTCTATAATACCATTTTGCTCTAGAATAAAAATGTGCAAGTACATTAATTTAAAAAGATTGTTAGAATTTGTTCTGTCTTCAGCACCAGCAGTGTCTTCTGGCATACTTCTCTGTTCTGTGTTCCTTTTTTGCTATTATTCACTGGAAATAAAGTAAGGTGTGCTTTGGTGTTTTCTAATGGGTGATTAAAAAACAAAAAAACCCTGTTAGAAATACTACTTATAAAGAAAATACTTTATGACTATAAAAAACTTTTCTATTGTGCTCACTCTCACTCAGCATTAGTTTCTGGAGTGGTTCACTCCTGGTCTTCGTGGGACACGGTGCGTACTTGCCAAAATGCTCTCATTTTGGTCAAAGACTTAGGGGTTATAAAAAACATAGCACAGTCATTTAGATATATCTTCAGGATGCAGGGAGCAGTTTCCTTCCTCTGATGAACATGAGGTTTTCAGGTTCTATGTAGGCCATTGTAGCTGGCACAGAAAGTAATCATTCCATACAGACTTGAATTCTCCTAAGGAGCCGATAACTATTAAATCCATCATAAGTGGTTATTTCCCTCCTCTCAGCTTCTGCTAATATTCCATTTGTGCTGAGGAAGTACAAAAGAAGAAATGAAAGAAGAAAGTAGTTTTAAAGAAATACGCAGCTGTACTTCACTACATATTTTCTTTTGAACTGGGCCAATTTTGACAGGCTTTAGCTTTTGCAGTCAGGAGCCAGGAAGGTTCACTGGAAGTGATTTTCTTTCTTGTAGTACCAAGAGTTACTTAAGTGAGGGAATACCTTTATTTGACCTTTTATTTCATATGTTATACTTACTTGAAATTTTGTTCTAATTGTGGCCTTTTCCTCCTCTAAAATGTGATCTTAGGTAATAATATCTCTGCAAGTTCTTGTGTCTCTCTCAAGTCATCTGACAGCTAAGTTTATAACATATCCAGGCTGGAAAATGGAAAATATACTCCTGTTTATTTCAATATGAGAATTACTTTTCTTTAATTAAGTCATTTTAGCATAAATTAAATTTTAAAGCCAATACGAGTCATAGTTATGCTGTTTTAACAGAAGAGAGTGTTGAGTCTTTACATTATTTTTTGTGCATAGTGTGTGTATCTTTCTTTGGAATCTTTTTTTTTAGATGAGTAAGCAAGTAAACTGTATCTCAGAGCTGCCATGCCACTATCATAAATTAGGTACTTCTCAGTCTCAAAAGGATGAGAAAGAAAAAAAGTAAAACATTTGAAAACTCCATTTTAAGGCACAGTCAAACCCTGAGTGGTCACAGCTCTGAGGATCTTGCTCTATCAGATCCTACTCTTAGAAGGGGATGGACTGGATGATCTTCAGAAATTATTTTCCACCTCAGCCATTCTGTGAGCCTGTGGTATAGTTAAATTCTAAAAAGACACTGTATTGCTAAATGGGCTTATATTGATAGATGTGTGTGTGTGTGTGTATGTAAATTGGTATTAATTAACTTCCAAGTAAAAAAGGAGAGAATTCTATAAATACTTAAGATTCAGTTGTAAAACTAAACCTATTAAATAGATCACTATAAATTGTAGCACTTGATGTTTACTTTTGTTTATATATATATATATACATATATATATATAAACTAAGAAAGGAAAATAAGGTAGAATTTTAAAAATGGATTTTATTACTCAAATCTTTTAATTCACCTGTGATGAATATAAGCTATCCACCATATTGCAAGCAAAATAAAGAATAGAGTAAAATTTATCACATTTAAAACATCATTTCAAATTATCAGGTTACCATCATTAAGGAATGTTAAGCTTTAAAGCGAGGTGATAGGTTCTGGATGGCTCTTTCAACCAGTCTTTTAAAAACCTTTTTTAATCTTCAGATGGCTTCTGAATTTATAGCACCAGTAAGTCACATAACAAGCCTTCAGAATGTTGCCACAGTTCTGCAGTACAAAGAGGCAAAGCATTAGTCACCAAAGCAGTTTATAAGCTCCCAAATGAAATATTACTGAAGGATGGAACAAACACAGACTACTGATACTTTTGAGCAAGCTCTAATTTATAAATTTCATCTGTCTCCCCCATCATGGTAACTTTTTCATTTTTTTCTGGATTTCCATCCAGATTTCACATAGACTGCACAATCCTATGAGTCTTTCTGGTCCTGAGAGTTTAGTGAATGTACATAAGCAATGAGATATCATTTATATTTAAATGAGATTATAATGAGCAAAAGTACACTCCAGGAACAGCATTTGTCAAAGGGTGGCAGGTTGTTGTCCTGGGGTTTCAAAAATGCAGTTAGTTGGTATTGTTGCCACAGAGCATATCTGCAGTGTCTCCACTCTGATCCACTCTCTTGGAGTCAGGAGACTGAGTACCCCTGATAGTGCCACATCTATGGCACCCTAATTTAGTAGACCTTGGAGCTTTGGTTATATTACTGAAAAACTACTGTGAGTCATTACAAGCATAGGAGATTATTTTTCTTTATAAAAAGTAAAGCTTTAAAAGCCATAAAAATCAGTATCTCTAATGATTGTTATGGAAGAGTTGTAAGACTAATATTAGTAACATGCAGATGCTGAAGAATATTTTATTGAGAGTATTAAGAATCTGCAATATCACATTTATAACAAAACTAGTTAGATAAAAATAGTAACAACTTGGAATCTAGATGACATAAAGGGAAAATACGTGGCCCTGAAACAGGAAGTAAAAATGTCTTGATTTCTATTTGAAATTCAGGATTTTGGAAAACATTCTCTTTTGTCAGTGGTAAAGGTTGAAAATGGGAAGACATAATAGCTGGTTTTATTTCTCACATGAAGTAAGAATACAGATATATTTTTAGTGCCTGTTATCACCAAGATCTCTTTTTATATTTTTGTTTTTATGTGCTCATAATGGGAACTATTGTTTTAGGTCCAATTTGTAACCAAGCAATGTATTCTTCCCTATAAGACAGGCAAAGACAGCATCCAGGTGATGGTGGTACTACTTCTGGACCCCTCTTCACTATCAGCAGGAGGGAATATCAGCTTCTGAAGGTCCTAAAGCACAGTAAAGGCTCAGTTTTAGCATTAAGAAAATTCCTGTGCTGTTAACTTTGTCAACACCAATGCTAGACACCTTAGTTGTAGCCAGTAGGTAGCCCAGCACTGCCAGTCATCCCTAAAATCCCTGACTGATGACATAGAAGTGGAACTCACACAGTGTCCTGAGAAACCTGTGCCAGGGCTTAATCATTCTGACAGCAAACAAGTGGTTTTTGATGTTCAGAGGGAATTTCCTGTGTTTCTATTTGTGCCCATTGCCTCTGGTGCTATCACAGGGTGACTCTGAAAGAGCTTGGTTCTGTCCTCCTTGCAACCTTCCTACCTTGCAGGTATTTATATGCATTAATAAGATCCTCCCCGAGCTTATTCTTCTCCAGGCTGAACAGTCCTAGCTCTCTCAGCCTGTGCTCATAGGAAAGATCCTTCAGCCCCTTAATTATCTTCATGGTCCTTTGCTGAACTCTGTCTAGTAGCTTAGAACTGCATCAGCTTCTAATATAATCACAAGTAAACTAGTGAATCACAGAGGAAAGAACTGGAGAGGTACAGGAAAACTATGCCTTCAGTAGTGCTGACAGAACTGTTAGTCTCCTTCAGGTTTTCCCAGATGTTGCCACAATTCTTAAAAGCCTCTGAGAAGAGCTACTTAGCTTTATAGTAAAGATCAAACCTCAGTCTCACCCACTGTATATATTCTAACATTTATTAGCACTGGTTTTGATCTTCTGTTCCATCCGCAGGTAAAGTTCAGTCAATTCATATTGGGAGTGACTGAAAATCCTGTAAGTGGCTGAGTGCTCTTAACTGCCTGAAACTGGTCAGAAGATGCTGTATATTTCTGTGTTGTTCCCACTCTGAAACGGGCTGTCAGTGCTCTTCATGTATGTGGACAGCAGTGCTCCACTGAGCTCCTAAATGCAAAGGATGTCAGCTACTGATGCACTGGACTAAGTCCATTCTGTTTCATTGCAACTTTTGTGTACTCTCTGTGATACTTCAGTTAATTTTAAAAACAGAATTTCTTGGTTGATTCTCCTATATTCATCAAAGCACTTAATATTTGCATTTAATAGTATGTTGCTACTTATCCATATGAGAAAAATTAAGGATGCTTGGGATTAGCATCCTTTTGCAGCATATTCTACACTGATTTGTTTCTGCATTAAAAAAGACTTATTTCTGACATCCAGAGAACAGGGAAGGACCTATGCATGTCCTTACATTGATCATGACCTACCTTCCAACCCTGAAAGAGAGAAGGTTAATACGAATGTCTACCACCTTAATATGCGTTTTTAGTAAATTTTATATCTTTAAATGCAAATATGTTTTCCACTCACAATTTTAGTAAGTAGTTGGAGTAATAGATAAACTCATTGTCTTGTAACACTTAAAGCTGTAGTACTTAATTAAACAAATTACTTTGTTTTTAACATAAGTTCTATTCAAATAATAGAGAGCACAGCAATTATTGAAAATTAAATGTGATTTATAAAGTGATCAGTGAGAAGATTTAGGAGTACGCATATCTGGAACAAGCTTTCTGTATACTGCAATCCATTTTTTTAAGTAAAACTTTTATTTTTTGTTATTATTAGACTACATAGGTTAATAAAATCTTTATTATTCTGCAGGGTTAATTTCTTCTCTGTCAAACTAGAAGGATCAAAAGTTACATAATCACAAGAAAAATATAAAATATTATTGACTCCCATCAGCACTGAAAAACAGAACAATAAATATTAATTTATACTGTATTTGTACAGTGTAATAAGCTAGAAATTTTAATAAGCAAAAATTATTCCACAGAAACAACTTTATACCTACAGTTTATATCTTATTTTTTTCTTATTCCCAAACATTTCCTAAGTACTACTCAGTTACTGGAGTCATATATCTAATTCTTAATAACTACATCAATCACTCATTTACATGTGTGACAAATATACAATACAATCACCACATACCTCCTTTACACATTCACATTAAACAGGTATCTCTATAACCTGTTCATTATTGAAAACTGATTTCCTTGAGTAAAAAAAGTCTGTATCATAATTCAGCTACTTATGTGTAACAGTAATGTTCTTAATCTGGTTTTGCTTTCTTGTATGTCTGAAAAACTTATGAAGGTTTTCAGTATTCTGGAGACCACTGAATTCAGAGTAGAAGAATTCATTTAATTCAGGAATTAATTAGGTTCAAAAATAATTTCATTAAAGTCCTAAGTGATACTAAGGACTCTGAATTCCTATTAAATTCAGTTTCTTAAAATCCCTCACTATTGGGCTTGTTGTATTTTTTTTCATCATATATTAGTATTTGTTTTCTAGGTCTATACCTGGCTTGTACAGTGTGAAACCAACTAACCTATGTTTTCCATAGGTACAGCAGTTGCAAACCCAAGATTAATGGAGGCAGAATCTTACAAATACACAATCTGTGAGCAGAAAAAGGATCTGACATGCCTGACGTACAGGGGCAGAACTTTCATCTTAAATTATTCTCCATCTCCAGGCCTCATTAACTGTACATCTTATAGACTTCTGCCCATTGTTACGGGAGTTTGTGATGACGTCAAAATTATTTGAGGTTCCCACTGATGGTTCCCACTGACTGGAAAAAAGGTAGCACACCCCTTGTTTTTAAAAAGAGGAAAAAGGAAGACCCAAGGAGCTACAGAGCAGTCAGACTCACCTCTGTGCCTGGCAAAATTATGGAACAGATTCCTCTGGAAAATCTGCTGGGTCACATGGAAAATAAGGAGGTGATTGGTGATAGACAGCGTGGCTTTATTAAGGGCAAATCATGCCTCACCAATTTGGTGGCCTTCTATGACAAGGCTTCAGAGTTGGTAGATAGGAGCAGAGCAACTGACATCATCTACCTGGATTTGTGCAAGATATTTGACACTGTCCCACTCAACATCCTTGTCCCCAAACTGACAAGACATGGATTTGATGATGGACCACTTGGTAGATAAGTAATTGGTCATATGGCCACACCCAGAGAGTTGTGGTCAATGGTTCAGTAACCAAAGTGACAAATGGTGTTCCTTAGGGGTCAGTATTGGGACCAGTGCTGTTTAACATCTTTGTTGGAGACATGGACAGTGAGATAGAGTGTATCCTCAGCAAGTTTGCTGATGATATCAAGCTGTATTCTGATCTTCCCTTTTCTCATGTATATTTTACTTGAAAAAGAGTTCACTGAATTTTTTATTGTATTAGTGGTACACTGAAATATATAATTTAAACTGACTGATTGTCATCAGATGGGAAAACTTAAATCTCACTCTTCCATCCTAATATGTAGATCCTGATCATTCAGTGAGACAGTTGCAGGCTGAATATCTTCATATAACAAACACTATGAGTCTTAGATATTGTCCCATGTTGTGTGCAAGATTTCCTGATATAGAATTTCCATTAGAGACTAAACACACAATTTGAAGAAATAAGTTGTTTCAAATCACAGAGATAAGTTGACTGATGTCGGTCAGTAGTGGTCCATTATCTGATATAACACCAATGAATTTTACATCTTCCCTTTCTGGAAAACTGCAATTTTTCTGCAAATCTGAGGAAGTTAGAAATTTGATGTGGTAAATCTAGAATGGCCTAAAAATAATAGAGCAGAAAACAAGAAGAAAATTAATTAACATATCTGTTTTTTACTGAGGCAACTCAGCATGTGAAGGGGACAATTTCCAACAACAGTTGTTTCTCCCATGCTGCCAATCAATGCAAAAATGGGATACAAGTCACAAAGCAGAGAATTCAAGGCAAATTACTTTGAATGCTCATTTAGTGTCATTTAGTAATTTATTGACAGGAATGATAGAATGGAATTAACAGAGCCACTGAAATGAAAGATGTAATGCAAATTATGCTCCAGTCAACCGTGGGTTTTGATACTGAGCATCAATTACACAGTGTATACTTAAGAACAAATAGCTTAAACCAATTAAGACACTGCAAGCTTGTACTGTATTATTAGATATAGTAAATAAATGACAAAATCACCTCCTACACAAATCAGTCACATAATCCAGATTCAGATCTGTTAATTTTAAGTTTTTGACCTACTTTTATTATGGATGCTAGTAAATAAAATGTATCTCTACACATGATTTACTTCCAGCCTATTAAGTGGTGACTGTTAAAATTTTAACTGTCTATAAAAGTTCTTATTTGTATTAAAAATTACTATGTTTTGGAATAACTCCTTCACACTTCCAAAATGAAAAGGATGTGGGAGACATTTTTGTTTGTTTTATTCAAATCTGGGTTTCAACTGATCAGATTTGCAAGGGTCAAGGTAGCATTATGCTACCATAATGTATACTTAATGCATCACCTTTACAGAGTAATTATTTGTTTACTAAAGCACTGTTTCCTCATATGCTGAGCTCAGAAATTTTTATCAATTCAATAATAAGCTCATGGTTAATACTATATATGTATCTAAAACTACCAGTTGGCATGGACTTTAAGTAATACTTGAAGTTCACAAATAGCCTGAACTTGTTGCTAAACAGTAAGTAAAAGTATATTTAGATATTTTCTTTTTTCTGTATTTTATAATATATTGGAGTGGGAAAACCAAAAATATTTTAACATGTGTCTGTATCATTGTTTGAACTGCATATTGTATTAAATACTCCTCACATGAGAGTGGGACTGAATTACTAAAATCAATAAATCAAATAACTATCTGGTATAACTTCAGTGACTTCAACAGTATTAAAGCAGAGTTCAGTCTGGTCTTCGCACCCACATAGGAGAAAAACTGTGCTGACAGCAGCTTCATAGATGGAAATAAGAATATGAATTTGTAAAGTTCTGACATCTACTCTGCAATATTTTTAGTGTGTGTGTGTGTGTGAGAGAGAGAGAGAGAAAGAGAGCACATTTGTCTACAAAATCCTAAAGGAACATCAGTTTTTCTGAGTATGTCACTTTGGTGACTGGCTTTGCAGAATATGGCATGTACAGTAGCTAGAGAAAGAGACTTTCTGATAAGCTCAGAGTTAACTGAATTTTCCTTGAAGAATGTGATCCATAAATGAAAACACATGTGAGTTGGAGGCCATGCATTGCTCAAGACTCCTCTAGATTTTCAAACACATAATTAGGGTAGAATATACTTGGAACTCCTGTAGAAATGTACATTTAATTTTCCTCTCTCTATGCATCCTATTGATGCTTTTTTTGTAAACATATTTTGTTAACAAATACATAAATATAAAATTAAAAGAGAAGCTCTTTTGCTTTTTTAGGTCTTGAGAAGTCATGTTCTGAGACTGCAGTTTGTGCAAACGTGCTTCTGTTGGTGAGCAGCATAGCTGAGAGGGACCTGGGGCTGCTGGTGGATGGAAGGATGACCATGAGCCAGCAATGTGCCCTTGTGGCCAAGAAGGCCAATGGCATCCTGGGGTGCATTAGAAGGCGGGTGGCTTGTAGGTTGAGAGAGGTTCTCCTCCCCCTCTACTCTGCCCTGGTGTGGCCGCATATGGAATATTGTGTCCAGTTCTGGTCCCCTTAGTTCCAGAAGGACAGGGAACTGCTTGAAAGAGTCCAGCACAGAGAGACCAAGATGATGAAGGGAGTGGAACATGTCCCTTATGAAGAGAGGCTGAGGGAGCTGGGTCTCTTCAGCTTGGAGAAGAGGCATGACCTCATTAATGTTTATAAATATACAAGGGGTGAGTGCCAGAAGGACTGAGTCAAGCATTTCTCAGGGGTGACTCACAATAGGACAAGTGACAATGGTTATAAAATGGAGCATAGGAGGTTTTGTATAAATATAAAGAAGAGTTTTTTTCACTGTGAGGGTGACAGAGCACTGGCACAGGCTGCCCAGGGAGGTTGTGGAGTCTCCTTCCCTGGAATCATTCAAAGCCCACCTGGATGTGTTCCTGTGTGACCTCCTGTAGGTGACCCTGATCTGGCAGGGGGGTTGGACTCAATGATCTTTTGAGATCCTTTCCAACCCCTAACTTTCTATGATTCTGATTCTTCCCTAATACTATTTTAACACCCAGGGCAATGTCAGGCAGACTTGAAAGAAATAAAGGCTAAAAAGATATCAGGCAGTACACGCAGAAAGATAGAAGAGGGAGATCCTATTAATGCCATTCTGCAGAAAAGGCTTCATTGTGAAACTACACCTCTACTGGAAATTATAGACTCTAAATATCCCCCCAGAACCATACTTAGTGGACACATTAGTTCCATTGTTCACTAGTTATGTGGTCTTTTCCTTTAGGTGTCTTGCTGTTCCGTTACTTCCATTATGTTGCCTAAATGTTTGAGGGAAAGCAAAGAAAGTATAAAGATTCCTAAAGTTTAAAAGGTGGCTTCTGATGGAATTTGAAATTTGTACTCCACCCAAATCAGTATAGTAAAGCAGGAGTATCTCTTTCTCTTTCCTGCTATTTCTCATTGTTTTTCTGAAACACTAGGTAAACAGGGAAGCTACACATTTGTACTACTTATAAGCAGGAAATGGGAATTAACACAGTTATTAAAATTTGATTCATGGAAGTAGTAGGTAGCAAAAACTGGGAAAAGTACTCCTTCTTTTGTTGAATTATGTTGTGATTAATTTCTAATAGCTTTTCAACAAGTCTACTGGTGCAACTGAAACCCAATTCAAGATATTTTTGAATCCTTACAATTGCCACTCAGAAAATCTCTCTGGCTGTCACTCCTCAAAATAAGGGAACCAAGTGTGTTTTTATACTAAAACATTTTTCTGTCAAAATAGAGAAAAAAAGCCATGCCCTTCAGTTTACATAGAATTATTTTATTAATTACTAGTTCTGGAAACAGAAAAGCAATAGTTGAAAAAACTGTGGATGGCATTTCAGAGAAATATTGATTTGAATGATTTATTGAGCTCTTCAAGGATTCTAGATTATAAAGTTAATACGAAAAACAATTGCAAAGTTTTTTGTATCTCAGTTTGTTCCCTATTTTTTATTCAGTATTTTTTTAAAAAGAAGCTTGAAGAAGTGGGATATGTTGACCTTGGCTGGCCACAAGATACCCACCAAGCCTCTTGCCTCCTCTCCTCATCAGGTATGGAAGAAAATAAAAAGGACAATACATGGGTAGAGATAATGGCATTTTAATGAAGAAAGCTATACATGGAAGCAAAGTAAAGCAAAAACACTTATTCTCTACTTTCCGTCAGCAGGTGATGTCCATCCATTTCCAATGAATTCGCATCCCTATTTGCATAACAGTTGCTTCACAAGACAAATGCCTTAACTATTAAGTTATAATAAAGCAAATTATAATAACTAATGCCGGAACTCCCCATTCTGCTACCTACCTCCCCTCCCCCAACACCTTCCCGGACACACCACACACACCAGCCCTTTTGTCTTAACTTTGCTTTTATTGCTGCAAATTGTCTAACATGGCATGGAATACCAATTTGATCATTTTGGGTCAGCTGTCTTGGCTAGGTCCCTCCAAAACCTTTTGCCCACCCCCAGCCTACCGGCATTTGCAAGTTATTGGAGACATAGCCTTGATACTGTGCAAGCACTTCTCAGTGCCAAAATATTAGTGTGTTACACCACCACTCCAGCTATGAACACAGAGCACAACCCTACATGGGCTGTTGTAAGAATACAACTCCATCCCAACCAGACCCAGTACAAAATTTTTATCAGAGAAAATCCCAATAATTATCATATATTAATATTATTAGTAACAGAATATTTCAGAAAAAAAACATATTGAAGAAAATTAATATTTAGAACTGTAATTAGACTTGAGAATGTGTAATTTCAAGCCACCTTCTAAATAGTACTGCCAGCGATAAAAACTGTTAGCTAAAAATATGGTATGCTTAATTACATAAATTGCCAGATAGGATCTTGGGTGACTTTATTCAGGTCCTCTACATAGTACAAACTTTTTACTAAGAAACACTGATAAGCATATTGTTCAAGCAAGAAAATATTTTTTATGGAGGAGAAACAAATGCTTCCTTCAGAAGAATGAACAGCTAAGTAAAGCTCTAAACCAAATACTAATAAAATATACTGCAGTATTAATTACAACACTACTTTTCTATTTAAACCTGGGTGAAAATGCATAGACCAGTTATTTTTGGCCCAACCATCCCATCAGCATGCAGCACTACAGGCTGGGCACAGAGTGGCTGAGAGCAGCCAGGCAGAGAGGGACCTGGGAGTCTGGATTGACAGGAAGCTGAACAGGAGCCAGCAGTGTGCCCAGGTGGCCAAGAAGGCCAATGGCATCCTGGCCTGGATCAGGAACAGCGTGGCCAGCAGGTCCAGGGAAGGGATTCTGCCCCTGTACTCAGCCCTGGTGAGGCCACAGCTCGAGTCCTGTGTCCAGTTCTGGGCCCCTCAGTTCAGGAAGGAGATTGAGGTCCTGGAGCAGGTCCAAAGGAGGGCAACCAGGCTGGTGAAGGGACTCCAGCACAAGTCCTGTGAGGAGAGGCTGAGGGAGCTGGGGGTGTTCAGCCTGGAGAAGAGGAGGCTCAGGGGAGACCTCATCGCTCTCTACAACTCCCTGAAAGGAGGCTGGAGCCAGGGGGGGGTTGGGCTCTTCTCCCAGGCAGCTATCAGCAAGACAAGAGGACATGGTCTTAAGTTGTGCCAGGGGAGGTTTAGGTTAGATATTAGAAAAAAGTCATTGGAATGGGCTGCCCAGGGAGGTGGTGGATTCTCCATCCCTGGAGGTTTTGAAGAAGAGATTGATGTGGCACTCAGTGCCATGGTCTGGTAACCGCAGCGGTAGTGGATCAAGGGTTGGACTTGATGATCTCAGAGGTCCTTTCCAACCCGGATGATTCTGTGATTCTATGATTCTCTATGATCAACATTTGCACTAACTACAATGTTAACCGCTGCATACATGCAGTTGATGTAGTCCACATACTGAGATGTAGTTTTGATGTCTCTGTCTTGAGGAATTCTGCAAGTATGCCGCTATGTATTACTCTGCCACTATTACAGTACAACATCTTAAATACAAAATGTCAATATTCTCTGATGGTTTCTTCTGCAGTTACAGTCAGCAGATCACTTTATGGGATTTCTCATACCCAGGTTGTTTCAATTTCATGGAATTATTTCATGTAATGGAAACCAGCAGCACACAGCATTTTAAATCTTATTGTCTTATTATCAGAGAATTGTTTGTCCCTTAAAAGTTACAATACTTCTGAGAAGGTCATCAGAAGAATTCTAGGGTGAAAGTTTCTACATCTTAAGCATATTTTGACATTCTGCTTCCCACTGATCTTTAATAGATACAAGCAGACTCCTTCCTTTTTCCAGTCTCAAGCAGATATGCTATTTCACCAAGAGATCAGAGGAGAGAACTTTTTATTCTCTAAAGTTCCAAGACATAAAATCCTACAGAGGAATGTTCCAGCTTCTGTATTCTGTAACAGTCATAGTACAATGCATTGGTTTTGCAATATTAGATCTGTCATGTATTCTATAAAGACAGACTACATTTACTGTATATTCAATATTTAGTGTTAGGTGTAGTAGTTAAATACAGTTACACAACCCAAAGGTTCTTCATCAGATATTTTACTGAAATTAAACTCGCTGAACTGAGAAAAGATTCTAAACTACCAATCTACATTGCTTTCTGACATAAATAAATGGGCACAGGGGAAAAAATTGAGTGTCTCAGTACACACCTTCACTTATGAAAATAATATTGTGCTTCCTATTCTGGGACCTTGCTATCAATATACATTTCAATTACATATGCAGAAGAGAAAAAGAAAAAAATAATAACATGGTGGCAACTATTCTCCTAGATAATCAGATATCTTCATCATCCTCGAAGATCATTCATGCTGCTATCTTCTTTTATCTACCCACCACAGAGCTAAGTCCTGTGAATAGGGACCAAGCCAAATCTGCTGTTAAAATTACATTGCATCATCCATTTAGTAATTTTATTCTTCATCATTGTCACCCTGAGACCATCAGGTAGGACCCAGATGCCTGAATGAAGGTAAAGCTGATCATTTCTAGAGTCCTAAAAACGTATCTCTGAGTTTAAAAGGGACTCCCTTGCTAGTCTGGGAAAGGTGTGATGTTTTGACCAACTGTTGGATCTGTGTGGAAATAGTAGAGGGGATTGACAACTAGGTCTCTTCATGAGCAACAGAAAAATAGTCTTTTCAGATTAAAAATTTCATACTGCTTAGGCTTCTCCAAATTACCTTTTTAGAAAGGTTGTTTCTAGAGAGACAATTCAGACCAGACACATTAGCTACATAACCTTGTTATTTCAGGTGCTAAAACAGAGTGGGAAGATAGCTATGACAGAGACAAATGGGACATCAGTATAAGTCCCAATTATTAGCAACAATCCCAAATCAGCTCAGCTCTTTCCAATGAGCAAGTAAAGGAACTAAAGCAAAATACATTTTCCTCCTCTTATTCTTGTCTTCTCCCCCCAGTTTTGTCTTCTCCGTTATCTAAGTAAAAATGTCTTTCTGTACTCACAGAGTACAATGTCAAAATTAAGAGGGTGATATTAAGGCAAAGCACATTCCTTATCTGGAGTGTTTGTCTTCTAGTGACATCTGTGTTATGTAGGACTGAAGATTTCTTGCAGACACCTCTAATATGAAGCTGGTGAGGAAATGTATGATTTGAGAGTAATGAGAGGTGTTTACAGAGTGAAACAAATAATGGGAGAGTAAGAACTGGCTATTGCAGTCAAGAATCATAGATGAAAAAAAACAAAACAAAAAACACTGAATAGATGAAAATCAGCCTACAATGCTTCGCTCTTTCCTGTGGTGAGGCAATGACAACCCTCACATTTCTGTTAAGAGAAAAATCTAGATGTCAATATTGGTCATCAGTCTTTTGCTAGGAGCATTATTGTGGATTAAAGGATGCATAGATGCATTAATCATGCATAAATCATTATTTGTTTGCAATAGATCTTTCACCCTAAACACCTGTCTAGGGTGCTCTTTCTTGTCCGTGGAAATTCCCTACTCCATGAAGAGACATTTTAGCCTCAGAAGTGCCAGGAATCAAAACTTTCATCTCAGATATGTTACCTTGAACAAGGTCTCCCGGTATTGGTAGAAACTGATGTCTGACAAAAAGGCACATTATATTGTACAGTTCCTTTAATAATCACATTACTGTTGTAAAACTTTCGGTCTAATGGCTTATGCATTGGTGCTTCATGGTCTGCATGAAGGTAGCATTTGTTGCCATAGGAATATATTAGGTGCCTGATCTAGCTTTTCATTTGCAGTACCGACTCGGTTGTTTTGGGGGTGTTAGGGATTTTTGTGCAATTATGACAAAAATATAGTCATATAAAAGTGAAAACTCCTTTACTTTCAAAAACAAACCAAACAAAAAAAATTAAGATATTTGTCTCTGGAAACTTGGTAAATGCTTATATTCTGCTTTGCCTCAGTCACATTCTCTGAAAACAACAGGGAATGCTCTAAGTTAAAAGGATGATTTCACAGTCAATAGACCTGTATGAAAATATTAGAGGATTAGTGGAGATAACAGTTTCTCTTCCTCAGTTTATTCACTCATAATAAAACCTTCTGTCTACCTTTTGGAGAAAGCTAAAATCCCTGAAATATATTGACCACCAAATCAAAAGAAGTCATCAATAGAAATAATAAGGCTAACGGAATTTTTTTTTTTTGACTGATTCCTTAGGACCTTGAAAATACACTAGTAGTTCTCATTTTGTAAAATGGATCAATTAATTTTACTAGATGAACCTATCACTCACAGAATCTTTCACTAGAGTATTTCCTACACAATTGTGTGAGGAAGCTAAAGATTATGCATTTTTGAAAATATGAAAGTAATAAATTATTATCTAGGAAGTTACTGATAGGGTCAGAAATACTCCTCTGTTTTGACATGCAGATTTAATGATGCTGACCTCAAGTGAATGAGTTGGAAACCCCATCACAACAGTGCAGATTTTATCCATCAAAATAATTCATTCCACACTGCAGATTTCATTGTGGTTTACAATGGTAGTGTAAATGTTGCGGGGTCATAACTCCCTGTGTACACCTAAAAGTGGGCACAAGTGCCCCATTGGAACCCAGGCCTGAGCTCTCCTCCCTGCCCACAATCATCACACTCCTCTCCATTACCAAAAAGCCTCTTCCTATTGCCCAGACCTGTTCCCCCACCTCCAAACAGCTGCGGAGCCCTTCACAAGGGTCTTGCCAATATACAAGTCTCCAAGCAGCTGCATCCAAAAGTCCAAACCCAGGACCAAATTCTTACGAAGGAGAACAGGCATCCTTGTTGCCCATGTTACACCAGCTCTGTGTTAGTCAGAGAGAGTGTGGACAGTGACAGAAGAGAGCAGTAAGATGCAGGGGGGACTTAGGTCTTAGGTTACTAAGGTGGAGTCACTAAGGATGGGCTGGATCTGTTGGAACCACATGTGAGAGGATGCTGCAGGGTTGTACAGGATGACTCAATGGGAAATGGAGCATGTGAAGAGGAAGCCTGGAGACCTAAACAGGGATGGGCACAAGGCCAAGGTGAGGTGAGGCTGGAGTTGAAGCTGAGGACTGAAGCAGCAGACAGGTTGTGAAAACATAAAAGAAAGTTTTAGAAAATAGCAGATTCACAGACTAGAACTTGTCTCGCTGTGGTCAAAAAGGCAGGAACAGGAGTGAGGAGAGGTTATGTATGTCCTGGGGTCTCCTGTCCTTGGCCACATTTCCCATTGGATAACATCACAGAGAAGTTCTTCACTCCAGTTTCTTCTTTCCTGTTCACTGAAGAGGACTATGGTAAGTCCTACTGTAAAGTGTGAACTCAAAAATTTCTTATATCTTCTAATTTATATTCTGTAGAGAAATTTGCATAAGCTGATATATAAATTTTATCTACTAGGATTTTTTTTAAGTTCAGCCAAATGGACATAAGTAATGATAAATTATGTAAAACACTAGTTTAACTTTAGTCTCTGTATTTGGCTCATAAGAAATACAGTTCTAATGTCTTTTTATGTGGCTTTTTAAATTTTTTTCAGTTATTTTTGAGGGTCAAAGCTTAACTGGCTTTCCTGAAGTTGGGCTTTATTATTTTTTTATGACTATTGTATGAAATGCAAATAACAATGAAAAATGAAAGCTTCTTTCTGCAGGAAATTAAATTCCCAAAAGTATTTTTCTTTTATTTTTGCAAGATATCAAGCAAGGAGTGCATATGAGACATACCATATTTTTTTAAGATTTTAAGTTTTCTGTAAGTCAGTATTATTTGTTAGAAAACACTTATTATTCTAATTCTTTCCCAGCTAAAATTTCTAATATTTATGCTTTTTTTACAAGTACATTTTTCTGTATTCCCAAGATCTCACAAACTTGACAGACTTTAGAGGGCTTTTTTTAAATAAGAATTGCCTCATGTGACTATGTAACTCTAGACAAGTATTAAAAAGTCAGTTATTTCTATAATATCTATCCAAATAACCATTTCAGATTTTCCATGGTGTGTTATTTCAAACTTTTTTGCAATCTGATGAATATGCAAAAAAAATATTGTAAGAAAATAATTTCCTCATCCATCCCATTTTTAAAGACAGGGGCTTCTGTTATATTTACTTTTGGAAGTAACCATGGTAAGCTAACAGCTCAATAATGATCTTTTCTGAAAATTTAGTTTGGTTAGAGCATATTTTATCAATATAGTCTACTACTATGAAGGACATTTTGCAGTCTAGAGAGCACATAAATGTGACCTCTGTTTGAAAAGCAGTATTCTACCTCCTCTGTAAATATTCCAGTGAGCCAGAAGATTTTATTTCTCTCCTTGTGGTTGTTTTGAATAACTATCTTTGATCCAGGAGCATTAGTATTTTTAGCTCATCTAAATGCTAAATTACACATCATTTCTACACTCCTTTATATGATGTAAAGGTGTAGTAGCAGCACTAGAGAGTCCAACAAAGTAAAAAAAATCTCAAGAGCTACTGAGTTTCCAAGATGTTGCCAATGGCTTAACTGATGGAGAAAATTTGTCCTTTTTTTTTCTTTAATATTTTGAGATTTTGCTTCTCTGAGAATTTTGGTTCCCAAAGGCAGGCTGCAACGTGATAGAGTTCAAATTCTTCTCCAAACATTCCTGTGCATTTTTAGTCACCTGTAGGAAAGTTTTCAGTGAACTACTGCACTGGGTTTGGCTGTGAAATTTCTTCATAGTATCTGGTATGGGTTTATAGATTTGTGACCAAAGGAGTGTTGATAACATAGGGATAATACAGGGATGTTGTAACTGTTGCTGAGCAGCACTTACAATGACCTTTTCTGCTTCTCACACCTCACTGGCACAGAGGTTTGAGGTGCACAGGGACCTGGCAGGGGACATAGGTGGAACAGCTGACCTCAACTAACCAAAAAGATAGCCCATTTCATTCTACATTATATCCCATACTCTATTGAAATTGTGCTCAATACTAAATCTGTGGAGTGGAGGCTGGCCAGAACTGCTGTTTTTCAGGGACTGGCTGGACTTTGGTTGATTGGTGATAAGCACATCTATCAATGTCAATTAACCAAAATATTGACCATAAGGACTCATTTTGAGGCTGAAACCAGTGGCGTACAGATGGTACTTTTCAGAGCTCTGACTGGAAAAAGCAATCAGTTTTTATAATTCAAAATACTATATTGTAACCTATGAAACAGATTCACACCTGAGGAAATAAAATGCGGCTTCAGGGAAGAATTTAAAAAGAGATCATTCCTAAAAAGTCTGACAGGGTTGCCATTGCACAGTAGGGTAATATGCAGACCTTATTAAACAGTCCAAATGATAGGGAAAAGTATATTTCATTGCACTTTTCTGCCCATGTGACCTTACTGAGCCAGTAAGGACTCCATATCCTAAGCCACAGACAGGAAGATATTTGGCACTGATGATTCGTCAGCCAGCTCTTTTTCTTCTTTTCTTTGTTAGAAGCAGAATAAATCATAACAATACTTTCCAGTCTCTGCAAGCTTAGTCTTTATATGGGCAATGCTTTTCCAGACTCAAAATAGCCTTGACAGACAAGTCATGTTGGCAGTATAAAGTAGGCAAGAGAAACATTGTGGACTCTTGTATTTAAGGTGAACACAACTTTAGGTAATGTGTGGAGAAGGAAAGAACATTCAAAATTTGGAAATAAGCTGCTATTCACATTATTTCACTTTTTAACTAGTCTGAGCAGTTGTAATTGTGTTGTCATCCATTACTTTCTCAGAGGATGCTTTTTTTCTCTGTCACTATCTCAAAGCGAAAAGAAAAATGCCTGCTGTTGGTTTCAGAATTTTTGTCACTACCTGTAGCAACAACAGTATCTCACAGATGTAAGGCTACTACAGAGGCATGCATCTCTCAAAATAATGATATTCAAAACATATCTTTCAAGATTATTTCTTCCCTTCTCTGTTTTCCTCTCTCCCAGCCTGCCTAAAGGTTACACTGATCTCTTTTCCATCTTCTGGTTTATTGCAGAATATCTGCTCCTTCCAGACCACAGGCAAGCCACAGCCACCTATCATGCTAAAGCTGCTGTGTCAAAAGAGAGTTTTAGCACACACTTTTCTACTCTGTAGTTACCAAGTGTGTTTATTTAGCTTCCTTCTGTCTGGAAATACATATATATTCTTGCACATAAGATCCCTTTGGAAACATTTTGAATTCAGAACAGAAGGCAATACCTTGTGATCCATTATGGTGAATTCTTCCCATAAAGAGCAGCATCTGTGCAACAGCTGACAAAGGATATGTCAGGTTGATTTTAAAATCAAAATTAGTCATTGTGCTCAAATTCACTGGTTACTTAATACTGTATGTCTATATACTACTCTCAACTATAACTAGCATCAGGGGAAATTTTTCCTATTTGCCAGTTTCTTCTGTATAGTTTAAATATTCTGGATCAGCACTGAGAAGGGTCAGATTGAGGAGTATTCTTATTTCTGTTAAGGATGTTTTCAGCAGCACTGAGAAGCTATGAATAAGATCTGGAAGTCAAATTATGCAATTATGCATAATTATGCATAATTATGCAATTAAGCAATTATGTTCCAAGGACATCTCACTTAGTAAATAAATATCCAGGAGTAGTCCACACTTTTGTTGGTGTTTTATTTTAGCAAGGATGCAAAATATTATGCTATTAAATATTAGATATTAAAAGAAGATAAAGTCAAGCAACCCATCTCTTTATGATATTAGTCTTCTGGAATCAGGTCAGGGGTCAATATTGATATACCTTGTGAGAAACCTAAAATGTCAAAGCCAAACATATTTATTAGTTCTATGTATTGAAAAAATGGGTATTTGTATTGTTACTTTTGATTCAGAATTTTGTTCAGTATTCTGTTCATCACCTGAGGAGATGAGATCTTACTGGTATTTGGGAAGATAAGGTTGTTTTAAGTATTTGCAGAAACCTGCTAAACTTTTGGGACATCCTGAGCATGGCTGTGCCCCAGCCATGTCATGACAACCAGAAGAGGATGAAACTCAGGATTTCAGTAACACACCCACACACACCATGGTTCACACTGAAGGGGAACTCAGGGTCCCTCACACACAGTCTGCAACTAAACTAAGGGTGGTAACACACCTTTTTACCACACCCCTTTTGCCCACAAAGCTTGGCCAATGCAACCAAGAGGAACTTGGAAGGGTTACAGAGAACATGTTCTCTACAGTTCTCTACACTTTTTTAATATTTAAAAGGATGTGAAAATTTTGTGCCGTCGTATGCCCAGTGACACTGAAAGCTTACTGTGTATATTAGCTAGCTTGACACTTCCTTTATTCTACCAGAGTTTTTCTGATAACACATTCACTCATATGCAGTTCCTTTGATTCGGTGATTTATGTGAGGATTTTTGTATTAAGCAATGCAGAGGAGCCATGCAAGTCCATCTTCACATCTACCGCAAGATCTTGTCATCCAGGATTTTAATTCTTTCCATTCAGAGAAACCTATTTAATTTATGGTAACTCTGTGGCTGTCAGACAGCTAAAAAGATCTCATCTATTTTAGATGTAATGTCTATACAATACACTATATTCAGAGCAAGGTGGATTCAAACTAAAAACAGAAAAAAAAAAAAGGGGGGTGGAGATAAATTATAAATCTAAGTGTAATGTGAAATCAAATATAGAACCTTATTTCCTTATACCTTTATAATTAATGCTCAATTCTGTGACTCTTCAATTCAAAAACTCTCAACGGTTAAGAGATTTAATGAGGCCTCATAATTTACAGCATGCTGTACTGTTATTATTCACTGATTGCTTTACTGGAAAAAGCATATCTTTCATTTTTTATGATTTATCATCACCACTTTTTAAAATAGGCATCCACAACTGATCTTTCTTCTGTTTCACATAAAAATATTACAGGATACTAAAACTATTAAAAATTATGGATATTTTAAATATCTGTCTTTCTGAATGACCAGCAAGTTTTATGAATCATGCCTAAAATTAGTATCTTCAAAGGTTCCATGAATATTTATGCTGAGAGATAGCTAGCAATAGCAGCACCCACATACACAGATTTTTATATATATATAAAATGTATTAAAAATTAAATCCACAAGAGAAAATCTGCAACATAGTGAAGTTAACCCTGTGTCCTGATGGCTGAAAGCAGAAGAGCTTGAAAAAGATCAGCCAAAAACTCTTCTGTCATAGAATCATAGAATGGTTTGGTTGGAAGGGACCTTAAAGATCATAAAGATTCAACCCCCCTACATGACCAGGGGCACCTCCCACTAGACCAGGCTGCACAAAGCCTCATCCAACCTGGCCTTGTACACTGCCAGGGAGGGGTCAGCTACAACCTCCCTATGCAACCTGTTCCAGTATCTTACCAGCCTCATGGTGAAGAATTTTTTCCTAATATCAGACTGAATTCTACCCTCTTCCAGTTTAAAATGATTACTTCTTGTCCTATCAGTACCCTCCCTGATGAAAAGTCCCTCCCCAGCTTTCCTGTAGCCCCTTCAGGTACTGGAAGGCTGCTGTAAGGTCTCTCCAGAGCCTTCTCTTCTCTGGGCTGAACAGCCCCCATGCTCTCAGCCTGTCTTGGGAGCAGAAGAGCTCCAGCCCTTTCATCATCTTTGTGGCCCTTCTCTGGACTCTCTCCAACAGGTCTGTATCTTTCCTGTGCTGGGGGCTCCAAATTTGTATGCAGTGTTCCAGGTGGAGTCTGACAAGAGGGGAGCAGAGGGGCAGAGTCACCTCCCTGGCCCTGCTGGCCGTGCTTCTTTTGATGGAGCCCAGGATGTGGTTGGCTTTCTGGGCTGTGAGTGCACACTGGCAACTCATATCAAGCTTCTCATCTACTAGCACTCCCAAGTACTTTTCCTCATGGCTGCTCTCAGTCCATTCTACCCCCAGCCTGTATTTGTTCCTGGGGTACCAAGGTGCAGGACCTTGCACTTGGCTGTGTTGGACTTCATTAGGTTGGCCTGGGCCCACCTCTCCAGCCTGTCAAGGTCCCTCTGGATGGCCTGCCTTCCTTCTAAGGTGTCAACCACACCACACAACTTGGCAGCCTCAGCAAACTTGCTGAGGATACAAATTGTCCCATTATCCATGTTTCCAACAAAGGTGTTAAACAGCACTGGTCCCAATACTGACCCCTGAAGAACACCACTCCTCACTTGCCTCCACTTGGATACTGAGCGATTGACTACAGCTCCCTGTATGTGTCCATCCAACCAATTACTTATCCACCAAGTGGTCCATCAGTAAAATCCATGTCTTCTCAGTTTGGAGACCAGGATTTCATGTGGGACCGTGTCATATGCCTTGCACAAATCCAGGTAGGTGACATCAGTTGTTCAGCCCCTATCCACCATCTCTGCAGCCTTGTCATAGAAGGCCACCAAATTGGTCAGGTATGATTCTCCTTTAGTGAAGGTATGTTGGCTGTCACCAATCATCTCCTTATTTTCCATGTGCCCCAGCATATTTTCCAGATTTAGTGTCTCTCCTCACAAAACTGGATTAAAACCATACTACATCCCACGGTGAATTTCCAAGTGCTGTTGAAATCAGGACAATTCACAGCAAGCTCCTGATCTCCTTCTAATTTTATTAGATCCCCGAAGATATGCTTATAGTAGATATCTAAAACATATTTTAATGTTTGAGCCTACCACTCAGCCAGAGAAAAATGAAGCAAGATTCCATTTGCATATCTAGGCTGGGTACTTGATGCTATATTATGTGTGTAGAGATGCACACTCATAGAAGTGTAGTGAGTAGGGCTTGGACTTCTTTGTACACAATATCTATGCAGCTACTCCAACAGGCTTGCTTTTGAGGAGATCCCTAGCCAGGACTACCATGTCAATTTGCATACCTTGCATTCGTATAGTTCTTATGAGTTTGAAGGCCTTTCTCCTCTACCAATTTTAAATTATTCATGCTGTTTAAAGGTTATCATATTCAGCAAGCTTTTGTTGACAGCACATTTCAAAGTTGCAGCCCTAAATTCCCATCATTTCCTAAAGATTTTTAAAGATTTTTTTTCTGTAATTTTGAACGTTTACTAATTCACAAATTCAGAACTAAGAACTTCTCAAGAGCTATTCAGTAATGCATGGCATCTGGGTGATCCACTTCCTAAAACCTCAGACATGATGAGAGGAGTTCCTTTCAGCAAGAAGAGCTTCTCAGGAACAGAGTAGTGCCTGTGTTCCAGAGGAGATCCAGGAGGAGGACAGCTGGGAAGACTGAAGGGAGACTGCAGTGCTGGATGGCAAAGAGGGGAAGCAGAACTGTCCAAGATGAAGGGCAACTTTTAAAGCACTGTACCAAGTACCTTCAATGCAAATGCAGTAGCAAGGGACCCAATCCCATGAGCCTGTACCTATCAAAATAGGGCAAGCACAGTGGTCTCTAGAGCTGGACATTGACTGTTTCATCCAGAACAATAAGAAAACAAATTGATGTGTGAAAGACTAGAGTGGAGGGAAATATGTACTCAAAGTGAGTGAAGAATGGGCCAGTCTTCCTGGTATTTACTGCTTGAATATATCCCACTAGATAACTTACGTAATTGATAGAACAGAAAAGAGGCAGACATTGCTATAATTGCAATTGCCTGAGACAAAATGGAAATAAAAATCTGTTCACAAAATCCAATTCATAAGCCCAACAGTACCATCTAACCTCAAACATTCAATTTCTAGAAGAGGTCCTTAAAGTTGGTCTACACTTCACTTCAGAATTTGATAGACACTTTTTTTTACTAGGCTTGCAAAGTAAGAGAAAATACAAAGAGATCTACTGAAATTAGAGGAAAGACCATCACAAGCCCACAGAAAAGCAGGAACTTAGAAATTTCTTGTGGAAGCATGGTATGAAAGGTCGTAAGTCTGTATGGAAACAAAGAGGAGGACTGGGCTTTGAGTTATACCTGGCATGAAGGACAGTGAGCAGCTAATGTAAGGTAAGAGATGGTCCTGTGAGGGGAGTGCATTGCTGCTTGAATGTCCACAGGGAAAGATTCAATAGCAATAGTTTAAAAAATATTTTGTCCAAATGGAGGTGAAAGAGGAGAGGGACTAGCAGGAGAACAGAATAAGAAAATGGGGACAGTTTCAGCAGTCAATCTAAGAAGGCATGACCAAGTCCAACCATTAACCCAGCACTGCCAAGTCCACCATTGAAACGTGTCCCTAAGCAACACATCTACACATTTTTTAAATACTTCCAGGGATGACGACTCCACCATTTTCCTGGGCAACCTATTCCAGTGCCTGACAACCATTTCAGTGAATCCTGAGATGCTTTACAACATACTGGTTTTATGAAGGGTGGGAGTATGTGGCTAGGTACACTGAAAAGCAGCAAGGAAAAGAAAGGCAAATAGGAAGTTAATAGCTAGAGAAAGGCAGAAGATATTATCTGTCCTCTTGTCAATGCAAAAAGCAGTAGCCATGTAGGACAGACTTTGGAAAGTCTTCTGCAGGAAGAAATAGGGACATTGGAGAGAAGGGAGGGAAAGACCTGCTGTACAAGAGCAAGAAGTGGTACAGAAAACTCCTGTGAAATGAAATAATAGAAACACAATTAGTGGGAAAAAAAGAGATCTAAAACATGAAAAACAAGTTGATACATCTCTGGCAAGAGAAAAGAAATGGTGCTCATGAGAAGCTCAGCAATGCCGCACCGAGAACAGTACAAAAGCCCAGGATAGAGCATGTCACTAAGAACAAAGGCAGCCCTCCTTTGGAGAATGGCAACCAAAAGGAATGCTTTTCTGTGTCTCCACATTCTGTGAACCTTGGCCACTGCAAAGGGACTGTTGCTGAAAATCTGGCAGCACAAGACATGTGGACAGCTGGGGAGAACAGAAGGAAGAGAAAGAATCTGCTCCTGCCACTTTGGCAGAGCAGTAGTGTCACCTAAAAGAGCAATAGTGTCACCTGGAAAAAGAGCACTGTCAGTCCTTGACAGTGGGAGGGGGAGACATGTAGAATTTCTCTCTGGAAAATAAGTGGACTGATGTAACCTCTAACTTTCTCAGTGCTCCACCTTTAAGAATTCAGACACAGCTGCTGGAGGGAGAGCATGCTTCTACTGAGATAAAATTGTTTCTACTTGTTTCTGTTCTTTGAAGAATAGAGATCTGCAGAAAAAGGAGGGGTAGTGGTTGCTTAGAATCCTCAGTAAATAAAAAGTTATCCTAAGTGTCCAAAAATCAGAGTCATATTACCACAGAATCATAGAACCATAGAATGGTTTCATTTGGAAGAGACCTTAAAGATTCTCTAGATTCAACCCCCCATCTGTGGGCAGGGACACCTCCCACTAGACCAGGTTGCTCAAAGTCCCATCCAACCTGGCCTTGAACACTCCCAGGGATGAGGCATCCATAACTTCTCTGGGCAGCCTGCTCCAGTTTCTTACCAGCCTAACAATGAAGTATTTCTTCTTAATATATAATCTAAACCTACACTCTTTCAGTGTAAAGCCATTATGTCTTGTACTATCACTACATGCTTTTGTAAAAATATTACCATTTTTTTCACAACCCCATTTTTTACCATATCAGGAGCAATGCTGTCAAGGGCAACATAGGACATTCCCCTTTATTAGACCACCCCTTTGATGGTCTCAACTCACCCCTTCCTGAAGTATACATTACAACTAAGGCCCTTGAACCTACTGTCTCCTTCCAGAGGTTAGTGGTGGAGGAACTACAGCTGCAACAATTGACCAAACATGTACTTTCACTCTCCCCTTCCACAGGCAACCCTGAGAAGGAAAGAAAATTATTTAACAACTATGGACTATGAGAGAGAAGAAATAACGTAGACTTCTGTAGCTCATTGGTATTCCCCAGGCATTTAAGACTCTCAAGGATTAATATCTCAGTAAGGCAGTGGGAATGCCAAATTGGCTTTTTCAGAAGGACATAAGTTCAGTTCTGAGCAGAGCTAGGCTTCAGATCTTGGTAAGAGCAACAGAGAAAAATTGATTAACTGCTGCCAGTATTGACTCCATCAATAGCTGCAGGGTAAGTGTGACACACAGTTGAGAAGCTGTTGAAGGAGAGAAGCTCCTAAAATGTTTGGCTGAGATTGGTGTGAGATGACATGCTGCCCCAACTCCTTGTGCAGCACTGTTCTCCTTTCAGGTGGGCATATGCAGAACTTCAAAAAGAGAAATCTAATATAACAATATAGAGTTCCACCAAAAAATGTGAGTCTTTTGAAAATCTTCCAGTGCTCATAACTTGAAGTAATGCCAGCAAAATCTCTGAAGTCTCTCTCATTCATATCTCTGTCTCAGTTCAAGAGCCAGGTGATCATGCTAGAGTACCCGAAAACTCTCTTGACATAAGAACAGTCATAAACTTTATTCCTCTATATCTGTTTCCTCTAACAGGGGCTGGAGTGATGCTCAACCAACTTCAACACCTTCCTCTTAAGGTAGGAATGCTCCACATGGTATTCCCATGAATAAACTCAAATTGGCTTGCCCAAGAGAGAAGCTGTTTCATAGATGCCACTTTAGCATGTCAGGGCACTGCAGAGGGCTCTGAATGGGGATGCAAAAATTAATGTAAAACTAACCTATTCTGAGCCATAAGCCACTATATATTTTCAGTGTGTCTAAACCATAAAGACAGTATCAGATTTTTAAAAAGTCTGATCCTCTTTACGTCCTAAGAGAAGGTACTGACCTGGTTACCACCTAACAACTGCCTCTATTGTGCTTAGAGAGTAATATATAAGAGCAATATTAAAGCTTTCTGAATCTTTATTATTAAACTTTTCCCTTTGAGAAAATTTTCCTTTCTGCTGGAGAGGTTTTTACAAGGATGTTTGAAAGAACTTCTGAATCACAGTTCCCTCTCTCCTTGTTTTCTGTCTATTTTGCAGTTTCCCTTCTTACTGGCCTACCATCATATATGCAAAACCACAATGCAATTAGCTATGGAACTATATTTAATATAAAAGAATAATAATTTTTTAAAAATTAACAAAAGTTATTTTTTAAATACTTCAGGGTTTTGGTATTTGGGATGGTTTTGCTTTTTTTTTTTCCTGAGTTGGTTATTGAAAAACTCCATGTGAAATGTGTCAGTGAAATTCACATACTCAGTATTTATCTCAACATTCAAGATGGTGTTTCTTGTGAACACCTTCCTTATCCTCAGACAAATAACAAAAAGCTGAAATGCGTCCGTTTCATAAATATGCAGATTGAGAGTAAATTCTAGAATTGAGTTTTTCTTTCAACACTGTTTCACCCAAAACATCTCTTTACTTTCCCTTTAACAAAGAGCATTCAAAATATAATGCAAACAAACCCCCTCATTTTCATTTTGTGTATCATTCTGAAACCTCCACTCCTTCCTAAGATTGTCCAGAAGAGATAATACATGACACTGGTAACACCTGAAACCTCACTGACCAAAACTTAAATGCAACTGTGGGTGGTTTTTTTCAGTTCATGTGTATCCAGGGAAAAATGAAATAAGAGAGATCAGTAGGATGCTACACATATTTATTAAGCCTTTATCATCAACTTTAAAAATTTTTTACAGTAAAGAAGTAGATTATACAACAATAGCCTTTCTAGTCTGACATGTCTAAACAGGTAGCTGTTTCATATGATTATCTGTGGGAACTAACTTACCTTTATTGTAATGCTAATTTAGGAGGTTTATTATTATTTTATTTCAGTTTTCCTTTTCAATTCCAGTATAGAATTACTACATTTAATTTTGAGGGAGACATTTGAAAACATTCATATGAAAGACTCCAGAAGATTAAGGAAATAATTTTCCTGTAATTCTTTTATTCAGTCTTCTCATTCAAATTTCAAATGTAGTTTATAGAAACCTGGCACATGGGAAGACAAGGGAGAAGCACCCCAGGAATTAAATTAATTCCTAATCACAGCAGGGAGCCCTAGAACCAGGAGGTAATGCTGTGGGCATTTATTACTGTGGGCAGAGGGTGAAATTTTGGTGGAAGTTACAAAATTATTTCAGTCACAAGATTTGAAAAGTGAAATATCAAAGGCAAAAAATCTGTGTGTATATTAAGACCATTCTGTTCTGGAGAGCTGTGTGAATCTGAGCTTCGAAAGGAAATGATAAGTTTTGAACTAGAATAGTGAAGTGCTACAAAAATGTGTTCTTATACTCTTAATTTTTATTTAGCATACCTGTTGTACTACTGCTATCTAGTTTAGTGTTGGATAAGTAATTTGCTAAGAAAAGTGAACTCATATCTTTCAAATTCTTGTGTAATATTTTTGCATCATTCAAATACAATTTTTATCCATTAACTAATAAATCATCTCTGATAGGTCTTATAACAAGTTTTCCCAGTGTATTTAAAAATTCAAAAACATGTCAAGCAGAAGCTTTTGATCACTTTTGCAGTGTCAGAATTGTAGGTATAATAGTATGAATGGGCAAATTCAAATTTTATAGCTCATAATGACTGAAAAGCAAGATTGTGGAAATTATAAAAACCTGACTAAGAAAATTCTGTTCTAATATTGCCAAGAAAGTGCTTTTATTACAAATTTAAAATATATTTATAACATAGAAAATAATATTTACTAGTCTTTTATTATTGATGTATTACAAAAATTTTCTCTTTTTGTTATTTGGTCGGTCTTGGCAAAATAAAATATACAGACCTTTTTTTGCAAAAGGGTTCTAGTGACATGATTCAACAACCAAGATCAGAAAAGTTTTTGAGTTTTTCAGACATACTGTGAAATGCTATTTGTTAGGCTTCCAAAGCTAAATCAAAGACCTCACATCGAAAGCCCAAACCTGTCTCCGTGTCTTCATAATACAGCTTCAGGTAATTCATCCCGTGCTGCATCCTCCTTTGGGAGCCAAAATAAATTACTCTTCAAATCCTGGAATCAAACCTATTCCCAACTATCTTCTGGCATCTTCCCTGATCTTTATTTTTTCTCTGCTAGGAGGCTGCTACACATTGAACTAGACTGATGCAATCCCTAAGTATTCTGGTCAACTACACTTTTCTTGGGAATTTCAGCATATGCTTTATTGACCTCCCAATAATTTGTCTTACTGGAATCAGAAGTATGAAATGTCTGCAAAATAAATACAGAAAGCACTTTTTTTTTTTTTTTTGAGGACAAATGGCATATAAAGTAACAGAGTCTTTAAAAATTGCAAGCATTGTGCTTCACTGTAATCAATTTTAGACTGACATTTTCTTATCAAAATGAGATCCAAGAGGAAAAGCTATTTTCTCTGTCATTTATTTCTAAATATAAGATGTCATAACTTGATCATTATTCTTAATATTAGTATAGAAAAAGACTTAAAAGGTCACAATCTGTTCATCTCTCTGTCAGGCCCCCTAAGAACCTGGAAGACAAGTTAATTAGCTTGACAAAAAAAAAGTTCTCTTTTTTAATTCAGACATATTTTATCAATTTCTTTGCTTGTGCAACTACTTGTCATTGTAAAGAAAAAAATGAATATTTAAGCTTGAGAAATGTTGTCACTTGCATTATCCATTCTACTTTCTGTAAGCTGATAAAATTAAATAACTGTTTCTTCTAAAAATCGTCTTGCTTAACTGATGGTTTAACATTTTTGGTGGAAAGACTAGTGTATGTGGCAGAAACATCTGACACAGATGTCACCTTCACAGAACCTGTGACCTTTGAAATACCAAAAAAAAAGAAGACAAAAATTTCTGCAATATTTGTAAGTTGGTGGGGTTTTGAAAGCTAAAACATATGACAACAATCTGATAGAAACAGTAGCTCTGCTTGTTTGAAAAATCCTGCCCATACATTTTCACGATATATTGATTAACTCCAAAGATTCCTAATTAAACTACATGCAATATCAAAATAGAATAATCTGAGTACTGCATCTTTCTAAATATACTTAAAATGTGTAGGTTTGAACGGATTTGTCCAGTTTCATGGTCTTTGTTGCTAAATGGTCAACTCTTCCACAGTTAGATAGACCACCTAGTTGTCTATATTTCCCCCTATGACAGAGAAATCATCAACTGCATAGAAAGTAAAAGCAAGTTGCAGTATTAAATGTTAGTTTGAACAATGTGAAAAGGTATTAATTAGTTTATGTGTGATTTGTAAGGGTTAAGTCTTGCATATGTAGGAATAAAGGATTTCATAATGAAGATAAGAAAATCGGTCACTTTGTAAATGACTGAAAACATTTAAAGAATTCCACTGTCTTGAATGACACAGAGTATTCATCTGGCATTTGTTCTATTATTGTTTCATGGCCATTCCTTTACAGACTATTTTTAAAATGTGACTTTATAGGATCAGATTTTTCCTTTTTAGAAAAGTCAAGTGTGATAGGAATACCAGTCTCCAATACCTCTGCAGATTTTTGGTCATGCAATAAAATAATTACTGTAATATTATGTATTATGTACATTATGTAAATTACATAAATGTAAATCCTCTGTCTTATTATTAAGACAGTAATTATTATGTAAATCCTCTGTCTTATGCCTACACATAACAAACTTTAGGAGGAAAACATATCTTTCTTTAATCTCTGGTTACATGAAGATGAAAAGTAGAAAAGTTGTCATACTCCTTCCTCTCCATTGCCATCCTCTTCCCACAGATCAACATAATGAAAATAAGTATTTTAAATGTCCATCTTAATCTCTAGAAATATTTTTATTTGGAAACAAATACAGCTTGCTCCTTGTCTCTGTTGTTAGTGTAAGTAGAACTAAGAATATTTTAACCTCAAACTTGGCTATATCATAAATTTGGATGCCTTTCAAAATCTTCTGTCCCTGCTTGTAGCTGTCTCTGATACAGAAAGAACCCTCTATCTCATCTGACTTATTTGATCTGGCTCTAAGAGCAAATCAATAACTGTCTCCCTTTGCAGTTTCTTATGTTATTACTGTAAGAAGCAAATCAAAGATGTAGAGAGCTACCCAAGGTCCCTTTGGATGTGCCAGCTCCAGTTCTAGATACAGCATGTGGGCATCAGCCTTGGGCTGCCATGTGTGTCCAAGCTAATTTGTTTTTGTTGAGAAGCAAAGATATATGGGGCTTTTGGGTCCCAAGCTAATATTGTCTGAAAGTAAAAAAACATATCTACACACATGTAGGCATACTGGAACAGTTAAGGTTATCCTGGAAATCCCTACTCCATCATTATTACTTGGTATCTTATGTGTTTTTATTTTTGAAAATAACCATGAGTCATAATGGAAAAAAACAAAAAAACCAACCAACCAACCAAACAAAAACCCCCTGAATGTTAAAACCCACACTTCAAAATCTGTACTCTTGAAAAATAATATTTTAACAGGGAATTGGTTATTTCAGGACCGTCAGTGTTAGTGCAGACTGCTGCTCACTCCATTGTTTGCTCATCCCAGTGAAAATTCAGAAACAAAATTCAGTAACTACCAATCAAATACTTTAAGGTCAGCCGGTATTAATGCGATGAATGTATAGCTGGACAATGTTTTTTGAGATTACAAAGATATTTTTATGTGTAATAGAGATGGTGAAAAAAAAAAAAACCATTTTTTATTTCCTATTCCTCTAAATATCTTCAGTTCAGTGAACACTGCAGTGAAATTCAGTACTTTACCATAGTAACGGCAAATGCTGCTTTTTGATGCCACCCACTCTCTACCTCAGAGGAAAAAAAAATAGAAGGAAAAAAAATAGAAGAAAAAAAAAGAAAAAAAACCTCAAGGAAATTAAACAGAGAAATTTCATACAAGAAATGAAAATAATTCCTCTTGTCGCTGTCATAGGAACTGGTGGATCAACTTGTTAGAGGCAGGGGAAGAGAGAGAGGGAGAGAGGAATTACAGATTTCTAGGTCCTTACAGTGTTCGTAAAGAAAGCAACTATATCATAGAGTACTGTGCATGACACTCAATGAAAGACAAGGACCTGAATACTGCTTTCAGAGACAACATGTTCAATGATCAGAGTCCAAAATGATCTGCTAGCAGCCTACAGACCAAACAGGATGTAGCATGGAATTTCCACTCTGAGAATTTTAACCAACATATGAAGCAAAAAAACCCCATACATTCCTACCAGAAGAAAAGGTTTCTGAAATCTTATCTTACGGTTTGAGGAACCTGGTCTACTGGGAGGTGTCCCTGCCCATGGCTGGGGGGTTTGGAACTGTGTCCTCTTTAATGTCCCTTCCATATCAAACCATTCTAGCATTCTACTACTAGCCTTCTGTACATATGAAACAAATACATTTTGACAAATCTACAGAAAGATATCAATGTCTTAGTGAAATCTGAACTATTATTATTTAAATAGGAGGAGAGGAGAGGGGTTATGGTCACTCTGTCATATTGCTGGACTGGAAGGTTTGCGGGTATCCCTGAGGAGAAACTTGCAGATACAGAACAGCTTTGCATATTAATATACGAGAGATACTTATAGAAGGTAAAATTAAATTACACAGCCTTTCAAATTTTCAGTCCATTTAACAAAGTGCTTCCAGTTTCCATTTTATATCAGGTGAAACAATGAATATAGAACAAAATGTTAATCTCTATCATATGCTTTTTACTAATCTCTGTATTCAGAGCAGACCATTTATTAAATAAAGGAGCTAGAAGAATGAGAAGTGATGTAGAGCCATTAGCTTTTGGGAGTTCTTTTTCATTTCATTATTTTTCTCTTCTGGATATAGCACAAGATGCTGCTGTACATTAAGAAAACAGGTTTTTATCTTTGTCTTCCCCATTTTCTCATTTTAGTAGATATTCTACTAATGCTCCTCTTTTATGACCAATATCTTTTTCTCCCATTATACCGTATTTCTCTCCAAATATTTTCATAAAGAGGTCAAATAGAATTAAATCAAAAAAGACACAGAAGGGATGGTCAAAACCAGGGTGGAGGAATCACTGTGGATTTATTTCTGCTAGGAGAGGGGTGAAAAAGTCCCCATATGTCATAGCACTTTGTTTTGTTTTTTCTCCACTAGGCCAAGATCTCATAATGAGAAATTAGTGAAACATCTTCTAAGTTTTGCTTATTACTACCATCTCAAAATATTTGTGGGTTTGCTCTTGTTTGCTCCTTGCTTGTCAATCAAAGTTACAAAACCAAAGAAATGCTCAGTCTGACCAGGCATATTCAGCCATTTATTAGTAACCATACAAGGCTGCATAAAATCAGGAGAATACAGAATAAGACATAAAGGAACACAAGCTTATCTGGAAAACAGCAAGTGTATCCAAATGCTAAAATATAATAAAACATAACCACAGAATAAAGCATACCCACAGAATGAAGCATTGGATCACAATGCAAGTGAACATATTTTTTTTTCTTTATTTTCTGTAAGGAAAAATAAAAAATACAGTGAGATAAAGCTGTTTTCTCCAGTTGCCAGTACATATGCATTAGCAGAGTGAAACAAGACATGCACAAACACCCGAACTAATTAGGTAGCAGTGGAATGCTTGAAAATAGCATGTATGTCAATTTAGGTGTTCCGTGCAGATTCAAAATTAACATGTGCACATCAACATACACAAATATAGAAAAAAAAAAAATTAGCGAGTTATAGGATTTCTTATCTGAGAAAATGTGCTGTCTGCATTTTCATACTAATAGGTTTGATTCAGATAATAGGTTACAGTTCTTTAAATTTCTGCCAGTAGAGCATTGCTGATTCAAGAAGAGAAAACAAAGGGTAAAACTGAAACAACAGAAAAGAAACTCCCTATGTAAAAACTGGCTTTGCTTAATTTGAAATGCTTTCTCCATATAAACCACTCTGCATTATAAAATCTACAGCACATATTTCAGGAAATTTTCTGTTGCAAATTCACATTCTCTATCTTTCTGTTTCTGATTAATATTGCATAAGAGTTTATATTAAAGCCCATGTGCTTCTGCAAACTGCCCATGGACCTCTCCTTTTTGTTCTTTCTGGATTCATTTTAAATCAATTTCCTATGCAAAGCACAGTAAGAACTCATTATTCATTGTTCTTCAAAGTCACTATAAATTATAGAAATCATAAATACAATCATATGTGTAACACAAACTTGTAGGCATAGTAACTGTGGTGTCTTGCTGAAGCATCTTTCTGTGAATTTCTCAGGTTTAAAGCCCATTCCAAATGCAAACTCTCATATTTGGCAATTTAGATAATAATTTAGTTTCTAAATCTCCCTCTGGTACTTGTGGGGTCTATTTTGAGTCTCTCCAACTAAAGCTTACTTACTCATTTTTATATCACTACACAAACGATCAAAGCTACAGGGAAAGTTTTTTGCCCTATGAAGGATATGGAAGCTTGTGTTTTATCTTATTCTTCATGATAGAACTCCATGGTCAAACTAATCTGATTTTCTTGGATATAGCAAGACAAATAATACCTCAGAATCAGAGCTAGGAAGCTGCTAGAATCACTAGAAAAGAGGAATGTTAAGTATAAACAGGAAAAAAATATTTATGCATTTCTGTATTTATATATTAATACTGTCTCTTTGACATTCCATAAGAATATGCTGCTCATGGAAAACACTTAAACAAAGAAAATATTTTACCTTTCTTAAAGGACTGGGGCATAATTAAGGGGTTACCATAGTGCTTGTCTTTGGTATTTTCTTTTTTAAACTTCATGTTGTTAGGGGAAATTTCTGGAAGTGGAAATAGAAAGTTAAGATGTGATTTGGAAATATTTTTCAAATAAATATTCCAGGATAATTTACAAAAAAAAAAGTTTGAAAACATTTATGTTATCAGATGGTATTCATTTGGACAAGAACACATAATTGTTTATAACATTGTTTTTCATTGTAGAAGGTCACCTAGTCAGACAAGTGCAAATTTCTATCGGTAAATCTGAGTTAACTGTTACAAATTAACTCCCAGCCCTTCACGTCTTTGGAAATGTATTCTGTGAAAATGTTCTGTGTGATCTTTCCAGCAACTTAGGTGTGTGTTCCTCTTGACTTCACTCCATAGTGTCTGAGCTCATATCCACCTCTTTGCTGGTTCTTGTTTCCATCTTCTATATGCTCCCATTTTCCTCTTCAATTCAGAAACCTCTGCCAAAATTCCTACTATTCTTCCATGATGGGATAATTTGCTCCTAACCTAGAAATAAGTTTTTCTCAAAAAACAAACAGTCCTCCTCACTACTTCTCCCTTTGGGTCAGCTTCAGGGATTCTGTCTGGCAGCTTTCAGGATAGCCAAGAGCCCAATATCCCACAGCTCACTGCCCTAACTCTGCCATTCACCAGGCCAGTTTTCCTCTGGGTCTTGAACTCCATGATTTACTGACTGCTACAGCCCACCTTGCCATCTATCTGCTTCATAATCACCTGAAGGATCTGAACAAATAGAAGTCATTAGGACCTGATAGGTGGTACCCCAGAGTCCTGAGAGAACTGGCTGATGTAGTTGCCAAGACACTCTCCGTGATATTTGAAAGGCCATGGCAGAAAGAAAAGGGGATAAGAAGAGATCCTTTAAGTTTTTAAAACGTATTGTTGAAAAATGTCATGCCATTGCTAAAGGAAGGCCTTCAAGCTAGCTGCACTTACAATGTTTCAGCTACAAATCAAGGTACCATAAATCTTCTAAGTACCATGCCCACTGCAAGCAAGGAGAAACACCATCAATATCAGTATGATAATCTTGACATTAATTTTTCAATATGAGATGTGAAACAAATCTCAGGAGTCCAACAGATGGTGCTTATTAACTGAAGCACGTTTTCAGAGATTCTGTTTCCTTTCTTCTAGGTATTGGCTAGTAGTATTCTGAGTAAATGTACCTGCATGGGTTACTAAGTGGGAATAATTAGAATGATCTAGTGTCATGTGATATTTTTGGTTTTAGCTGCTGTACCTTGTTTATTTGCTTTCCTACAATGTCTTGTATTGAATGAAAAGAAAGGAAAATCTAAAGAGATATTCTTAATTTTCTTTTTTTGAATAGTCCTTCTGCTTGTAAATAGGATAATTAATGTTCACTTTTCATATGGTTTACAGAGCTATTTATATTTTAAAAATAGTGGATTTCAAATTATTTGTTATTTGCTGTCCAGATGCTGCTGATAATAATACTTGATATTACATTAATTCCCATGGTAATCAAATATTACAGTGATACATGCAAACAGCATAATCCCACTAAAATGGAACTGGCAGAAGTCCCAGGAATTATGTTACAGGGTCCATAAATTAGTTAAGAAAAATAGAATTTCAGATTCTCAATTTCTTAATTATGGAGTACTTTGTGTAGTAAATCTTAACAAGGAATTTAAAAAAAAAATTAACATCTGTTTACCAAACCTATGGGAGGTTTCTCAGAACAACTGCTCAGGTAATAGAATTAACAAGTGGCTTAAATGGGACTAGAACACAGATGTACATTCAAAACACACTATTAATCAGTTTTCAGGTGTCCAAATGTAGTAAGTTACCCGGCATAAACTGTCCACCACATTTGATATAATTTTCACTAACTCTCTGTTTGAGACCTGGTCTCCTCTTGTCAGTGTACTTGCTCATTCAAATAAGCCTTTGCCCTACAGGCTACACTTGTACAGTAAGTGTCTTTGTGAAGTTATAAACCTTTGCAAAACTGTACAGAATAGATGTTTCTTCAAAACACTGCAGGAAGGAAAATCACCAGCTGTCCTCACTGGGTGCCTCAAGGTTCAGGACATCAGTCTTCACTTGCAAAGAATGAAACAGCTTTATGGCTGGCTACCCAGAAAATAAATCTGAAGTCTTAGCAACCTGATCTTGACTTCTAAATTCCAAGCACTACAAAGCCTACAATGTATAAAACTTGCCTGAGCAGAGAGACTGCTTTAGCAGAAGCCTAAGTGTACAATTGTGTGCCTTTTCTTCATTAAACAAAAATTAAAGTATAATCTTCTCAAGCCATATTCTAGCCTATAGTTCTCTACTGAATGCATGTCTCTGCTGAGGAAGCAATAACAAGCTACATATAATGTTAACCAAACATCATGAAAAATTGTAAGATGCATTAAGATTCAAAGTATAAGAAATAGAGTACTGAGAATAGAAGAGGATATACTCTTCTAAGGTGTCTCTTACTATCTCAAATATAAAGTGAGTATCAAACAATTAAAAAAATTGAAAGTGACAACTTTAAGCTGTACCATAACAGACCCATAGGCAGATCTTGATGCAGAAGACATGCTTTGATTTCATGTTCAGAAGAGGAAGAACAATGGCCATTAGTAGTATTCTCATTTTGTTCTTTTTGCAGAATTTTTCTGTGTAGAGAGGAAAGCTTTATTATCTCTAGCTCTAGTTAGAGCCACTTCTTCTCCCCTTTTTCTTCACCTTTAAAATATGGTTTTTCTCTGTATTGTCGGGCAGAGAGTGAAAGAGGAAAAAAGTACATGAACGTGTATGGAGTGGGAATATTGGAAACTGCCAGACAGATACTTCCTTAATGGACTGGAAACTCTGAGAAAGTCTCTCTTCACAGCAAGACACCAAACCATCTGGAACAGGAACTAAAAGCAAGTTACCAGCCAGAAGCATAGATCCACAGAACAGTGGCACAGCCGTATAAAGAGTCACCAGTCTCTAGTGGATCTGAAACTTGGCAAAGGGATCCATTTATCTCTACAGCCTCAATGAATGAGTTTTTTTCAGTTGTGCAAATAAACAAGTTCTTCTCTTGTGTGGGTGATAAGAACAAAGTTTAATTCTATCCACACCAGGGAATTTTTGATTAGTCTTAGCCTGAGATCCTGTAGAAGTGACAAAGGGTACCATCTGCTTTACAGGCAGTTTGTTATCCAAATCAAATTACAGAAATGGAGACCACAGGATTTCTGACAATAGAACAGCAGTGGGAAAAAAAAATAACTAAAAAAAAGTGTTACAACTCTTCAAGGACCTTATGTTGCTGGTTATTCAGTAAAATATTACTCGACAAACAGATCAAAAAAAGTATAAAGTAGTAACAGATTCCAGTTGTCAGATGTACCATCATACCCCTGGAAGGGAAGAGACATTACTCACATTCACAATTTCTTGAGAAGTTCACACATTGGTAGGTGTGAAGGCCCACCTGCACACCATCCAGACACTCCAACTCTCCCAGAGAAGGTAGGACAAAGAATACTATTGCACTGAGGCAGAAGAATGCAAAAGTTATTAGGAAAGTACTCAGGAATTAAGATCCCCATGTGGCTGCTATAACCACATTTTATGTTCTGTACCCTCCTGCCATCCTGTCTTCTGCACCAGGAAGCCACCTGCATTCCCTACCTTCTTCTTATACAGAGCCATCCACAAGAGGTGACCCATTCCCCTCTCTCCCACCACCACAAACCCTGGCTCATCATCTCTCTCTATGAATGCTTCTCACCACCTCATGATGTACATCAGTGCTCTGGACACAGCCCCAGGGAACCCACACTCTCTCCATTTCTTCCATCTGCACTTGTTCCTGCTTCACTGCTGCAACCCACAGTTCCTCACTCTGAAGCTTCCTTCATTATCCATCCAATTTATTCTTATTTCTGAGTGACTGCTGGTCAGAATGTCAGTGCCCTTGCAATAGCCTGGGTTCTCCCTAGGTGAAAAAATTTCTCTATACCTGAAGAGTCAGGACTTACTCAGCAGCTTACTGCAGATCCTACTACAATGGGGATGACCTGTAATGTTCCTAATTAAACATATTACCTGTGTTTAGTGTTAGCTTTTAACACTTCCCACTCAAGTCCTTCTGGCCTTTCTTATAGCCTGTCCAAAGCAAGTACTAAGGAAACTGCAGCAGTCAGAAAGAGGAAATTAACAGATAAATCAAAACAGTACAACAGCTTTGTCTCAGAAACACACTTTTGGTAGTCACTACACAGAAACAATTAGACTAAAATAGTTGCAGGGTCCAGCTACTACATCATCTTTTTAGACTACATCAGCTCCAATGGTGTGAGAGGACAAATGTTCTCCTGAGCTTCGCTACCTTCATTTGAACAGAGAACATACACTTCATTCGGGTCAGTGGCTTTCTGATATACACACTGTGTACATGTGTTCATGTTTGCAAGCAGGCACACATATATGAGAGGGAATGATTGAGATTGAGATTGAGATTGAGATTGAGATTGAGACTGAGACTGAGACTGAGACTGCCTTTTTTGGTGATCTGAGTGGTTATCTGAGGCAAATGGTGAAGCAGAAATATAGAATTCTTACTCTATTTCAGTCTGTCATAGTAATAAACTTCCAATTTTTCAAAAACCAGAAAAATTCCACGCCTTAAAAAGAACACTAAATTCAAAATACCTGTTTAAATTTAAGTCTCTTTAAGAATGTCCTTTCTATATGAAGCTGAAACCTAGTTTCAACATTCTTTTGGTTAAATTATTCACTTAAATTATGGTGAATCCCCTGGTGATCTTAAAGTAAGGAACCAATAATGAATGAAGATGAATCTGATGACTGCTATCCGCGTAATTAGTGGAGGCAGCAAAACGTTATACCTTTGAGGAGCAGTCTTTTAGATAATGATTTTTGCAGATTCTCTTTTTTTAAAGTGCTTAAAAATAACAGTTTGATGATTTTAAGTATAACTTCCTTCCATACATCCAGTATTTTTTTTCCAGTGTCCTCCTATCTCTTCCCAGAGGTGAAGGGCTTGTCTTTTTATTCTGTAAAGCCGCACAATCTGCTAGCAATGGTGGAGATAATCAGCTGCTTCACAGATAGTCAGCAACATGCACTGAATTTTATTAAGATGCCAATTAAAAAGTACTTCCCTTTTCTGGGGAAATGAAGCTAGTCAACCAGTAGGTTAAATAGGACTCCTGGAGCCCAACCTTTTCCACACAGATGTCAGCACAGTAGCCTAATTTTCTCGTCAAAATAAAATTACCCTTTAATAATGGAAAATTTTGTTGGATTGGGGATTCATGACATTGCACACTAGTTTTTACAGCCAAAAGTCCAGCATGCCAATGGTCTGTTGGAGGAAAAACATAACCATTGAACTTAATAATCACACCATCTGGAGTTCAGACATTCACTATAAAATGAAATGAAGGTATACAGCAAAGAAGAGTACATGGCATTGAAGACAGAAAACCCCTAGTCTTATATGGGCAAGTGACTGATATAATGAAAGTAATCAAAGCAAAACCTTTCAGTTTGGATAGAAACTCAGATGAAATAAGACATCTATTCTCTGCATTGTAGTGTATGATCTCTGAACAGCTTTTTTTTTTTTTTTTTTTTTTTTTACAATCAAAATTACCAGTTACTCTCTAGAGACTAGTTTCAGAAATATTTACTTTTCAATGTCCATTGAGTTTTTTCTCATGTTGCATTACCAAAATCCTTTCTCCTGCTGAGAAAACATCAGCTGAGTATTCCTTCCATGTACTTAGAGTAGGAACTGTTTAAACCAAGAGTTGGGTGTAAATTGCCATAGAAGACTGGCACTCTGCATACAGTTCTTGATTTATTTATTTATTTAGGTTAATTGACTTAGTTTCCATCCAACATCAGATTTCCTCCTCTTCACTTAGAAGTTCTTTCTCTAATACAGGAATGCAGCCATCACTGATGCATTCAAGTGCATTTCTCAAAGGAAATGTCATGAGAAATACTTTGTGCTTGTGATTTATAGACTATGAAGCTCACAGTAGTTCGTATTAAAAGTTGTTATTTGTGGAGCAGTTCAAAGATTTTCATTGGGCTACACCAATATTGTATTTAGTGGTGATCCAGATAAGATTGCATGCTCAGTTTTACTACACTTCTTGGATTCAATAGAATGAAAGACCTTATTGATCTGGAAACCTGTACATTATCAGAACCTTCAATGCTTCCAGGAAAACCCTCAAACATGTAAGAGCTGGTTGAGAAGGAGAAGATCTACAAAGGTCATAACATAAACACAGAAGGAAGAGTTATTTTCCGCAAAACCTCAAATGCTGGAATTCCAAGTATATAAGGTTTTCAAAATATCAGACAAATTATTATCATTAAAACCATAGAAATACGGACAAGAAAAACCTTTTAAAAATTAGTCAGAAAATAGATCCTAAGAAGTAGAGTTCTTCATTACAGAAGTCCATCTCTGCTGCAATATGTAATAAGATCTTGTAAATAACACATATACAATCAAATCTAAGTTTACATCTCTGAGTCAAACCATTGCTTCTTGAAGTTTTCAGATACTCTGCTACTCTGCTATTAATTGCATTTGGACTGAAATTAATATCAACATAAATCAGGAGAAGAAGGAACTAAAGTTTATCTTTTAGTTCCATTGTCTCTGAATACGTCGTCGTACATCTAGGCACTCTAGCAGATACAGACATCTGAGCTAGATAAAGGAGTAAAGACCAACTAACCATATTAGTCAATCAACACTATTACATTAACAAGCTTTACCACTCTGCAGTAGCTCACAGAGCCCAGAAAATTACTTTCAACTACATGACTGGAGGTGAGAACTGATAGTGGTAATTCACTTATTTTCTGCCACCTTTGCAACCTGTGTCCCAAGAAGACAATGGTGGAAAACTCCCACTGCCTCCAGCTGCAAGGCAGCTTCATGGGGCAGCCTATCTGCTCACCTAGGTTAAAAGAGCTGATCTTAAATATTTGTTTTAAGCCTTTACCCCTGAAACTTACTCACAATGAAGTCAGTGAGTGTTCAGCCCAAATAAAAAAAAAAACAAACAATAGCAAAAGTACAGTGATGCAATTCTTCTTCTTCATAGCACAAAAATTTTACCTACACTAGGTGGTCCTGCTCTGTCAGAGAGGTTGGACTTGATGATCTTTTGAGGTTCCTTCCAATCCCTAACACTCTGTGATTTCTGTGATTTTTCTAAGACAGAGAAGATGAAGCCCAAGAAGCCTAAAACTTAACAGAGAGATTTAAGAGAATTCACAATGATCCAAAAGTGGTGTTTGTGTTATCTGAAGAAAAAGAAGATTATGCATATTAAACAGAAATTGTTCAAGATTTAAAAGAACTATTTAATAAACTGCACTGTATGACTATGATGAATGAACATATACACTTTAGGCTGACTAGAAAAATTAAGACATATAGGTTAAAAAGTAGCTGACAAAATGCAAACCAGATAAAATGGACAAAAATGGCTTGTTTAGACTGATTTTTGATGAATGTCTCTGCAGCAAATGAGTAGGGAGGAGTTAAATATTTTTAAGTCCTATTTATGTATTTAAAATATTAATAAGGTTTATTTTTACATAAATAGAGCAGTAGGACAAGAGCTTCACCCTGTTATCTGTGTTTTTTTATTTAATGGAAAAAAATATATTTCGCTTTTAATGGAAAGAGAATGGTAACACCTGCTTCTCAGTTTCTGCTGAGAATCAGGCCATGGCCTTCCTGTAACAATTTGAAAACAATTGAAGATGAATGAACCTAGCAAATTAAGAAGTGTTAAAACATTGTCTTATCTGACATTCAACACTACTCTGCTCTTTCAGTCTCTTTTCAGCCAATAAAGCTTAATGTCACCACTTAGCCTGAAGACAAATCCTAAAACAGAGTACAGTTATCTGCCCTTAAAAGTTGTACTATCTCAATATTATTCTTGACAATTTTAATTTATAGTGATGTGTGAAAATTGACTGGAATTATCCATGGGAATTCAAAAGTCCAAACATAAAGTGTCAAATTTTAGAATCTGTTAAGTGGCTGAGGAGAAAATACGCAGAAACGTATTCATTTCCAAGACCTAATGAAACTGTTTGCATTTGCAAAATACTAAGTTCATTTATTTATGAAGTTATGGTTAGAGAAAAAAACACAAGTTCTAATCAACAATGAGAAAAACAAATAGAAATATGGGATTATTGTCTGATCGACCATTAAAGAACAAACAATAAACCCATATGTAAGACTAAAAAAGTCAGTACAAAGAGGGATTTTGGTTTTGTTTTCACCAGCAAAGGGTACTACAAAACAGTGTTTATGATTCTGACGTCGAAGGATGCATGGTTTTACTTGGGGATACACTTCTAACTGCTGGCTCAGTTAGGTTACCACCATGTCTCTCTCCTCTTTTGCATACTTTGGACACATGCATATCCTTCAAAACTGAAATGTTCCCTATAGTGAAATAACATTTTGTGATACACATAGCAAAACAAATGCAGATAAGACAGCAGTTTGTTTAGCATATTTGTGTCTCATTTCAATCAAGTGGTGCAAAAATGTGTGCATCTGGGTGAAGATTCTATGCAAACAGTTAACCTCTTGAAAAAACTCAGTGAGTTCCCAGGTTTAAACTGTTTTACCCTACTCTCCTTAATCTATTCAGATCAAAACAGTTGGTTCACACTCTCCCCTTTTTTTTTCATTTCCTTGCTGTGCTGTCATACACATCTGTCAGCCAAGCAAAAGCTAATAAATATGTGCCAGCCTCAAATGAGAGAAGATTCATGCTCAGACTAGGGAATTATCTTTGCATTCAGCACAAAGCACTTGCAGGGTCATGCAATTAGTAGGACGTTGCCAAAAAATTATCACTGTTGCCTGATACGTGTGAAAATGGTTCCCAGCCTGTCACAGGAGAGAGGCAATCTCAGTGCAAGTGCCCCAACACCACAGCTCTGCCTAATAGCCTTAAGTGGAAAAGGCAGCATCAGACAGTATTTATTCCTTGGAAGCTGGCGTGTCTGAGACTGAATCCAAATCCAAGACAAAACTTTTCCAGATACTTCAAAGATGTTTAAAATTCATTACAAATGCCACTTATGGGCATGTGAATTATACATCTAGCATGCATAATTATTAAACAGACTATGTCATAATTCTGTTTATCTTTTAGCTGTAACTAATTTTAAATCAGGTCACTTTAGCCAAAAAAATTAGGTCTTGAAAAATATTGTTCACTGAAATCATCTTCTGCCATCATTTCTGTGCTCATACTCTTGGCCTTTCCTAGATCCAGATTTGACTCCACACTAGTGCATAGTTTTCTTTTTCTGCAAGGCTGGAGGTTGAGCATTTCTTATTTTTAGAAGCCTATCAAGGATTTTAAATAATGAAATTTCTAAACAGAGGGGAGTTTATTATGAAGTGTATGGAAATCTTAATGTTTCATACATAGAACCACATTAATGTAAGTGATTTAAGTAAATCAAAACTTTGCAAATGTCCATTAATTATTTTTTATACTTTTTACCCTTATGTTTACATAACTAAAGTGCATCATGTTAATGAGAATAAGAGATTTATAAGAAATGTTTATTCTAAATAAAATAAGTTGGTCACTGGCAATGCAGGTTTGCTGAATGGGTGGAGAACACTTTTAGAGTGGCCTTTGAGCTCTTCAGAGCCTTCCTATCTGTATAAGGCAGAAATCCTTTCTTCTTCCAGGCCAGACAAGTTATTAAAACACATCACCTAAATCTGGTCTGAAGTTGAAACATATCACCCCTCCCTCTCAGACTTTTCCTGAGGTGTGTTTGATAGTTACAGAAGTCAAGATGGTGCCTAAATTTGCTGAGTCTTGATAGTCAAGGTAGATAGTATTTTGCAGCTGGAACTTCTCTCTCTGCCCAAGATCATAGCTTGACAAAACTTGTGATTGACATCAAGTCATAAGTACCATGGTGTCAAATCCTCTCATATAGATATCTAGGAATTTTATATAACAAGGTAGTAATAAGTCTCATTAACAACATTATTTCTTTTACATTCCATGACTGATAAGATTACTAGTGAGTTTATTTGACACATATGGTTATGGTTCAGGGAACTGGACTTGATGACTCAGGAGATCCATTCCTGCCCTATGTCCCTCTCCACTGATAGCAGACAGACCAGAGCTGACTTGCAAAGATTAAGGTCAGTACCTAATTATAATTCTGCAAACCTTCTATTTCCTGGTGTGATTAAAATATTAGCCCTCTTATCTACACCCTGTCAGTATGCAGTTCAGAATCTATAGCTAAACAGAAGTTGAGACAATTTGGTTCCCAGTGTAAGGGTCTGTCAGACACTCTTCATTTCAAAGAGGAAATGTAGTTCATGTGTTTGTGAATCCTACATCTTGAAGATAAGAAGGAAAATATTATGGTGTATCTCACTCCTGAAACTTAATAAATAGCTCTAGCAATATATTAGCACGAATTTGTGGCAGTAGGATCCCTGACATGGACGTCTGCATGCTTGTTCTTTTACATGATCAGCCCACAGAGATAAGCCATGGATGCTGCAATGACAGTTATAATGGGACACCCCTTGAACTGCTGTGCCAGATGCATACAAGAGAGTGGCAGGCTGTCACAGGCTATGTCACAGGGAAGAGCAGGGTATTGTCCAGATACCAGAAGAGAGAGAAACTGCTGGCCCAAAGGTCAGACCAAGCCAACCGGGTTAAGGCAAGTCCCAGGTCAAGCTAAGATGGCACATCTGGAGGTCACCTCTCTGGCCCAAATCACCCAGGTACCCATCCAGGCATGGCACAGCTGCCATGCAGCTCTGGAAGGATCTGAGGAACTGGCAGCTGCTTCAACAAACTAGGAGTCTCACATCATCATCTAGAACAGCCCTGAAATTCCTGGAGGTGGGATGTGTTTAGGGCCCCAACTTTTACCACTGCTCTGCACAACCACAATAGATGATTCTGTGTTTCTTGCTTCTTTCAGCCTTCAAGCTCTTCCAGTTTTACACAATGGAGCATGAACTTTGGAAGATGATGGTTTCCAGTTTACTGGGAGGGAAAATGAACAAGCAATATAACAAATTCTGAACTACATATATGCATTTTTAACTTTCATCACATGTACTTTTTCATAAGGAAAATATCAGTTTGCTGAAAGAGGACATTCCTAAGTATTTGATGAATTTGGGCAGTCTCTTTAACAGTATTAGTGTTTTTCTTTTTATCTTTGCCAAACCTCCCTGTTAATAAACTTAGAGAGCAATCTCTCTGTTAAGAGATAGGAAGTAGTGGGAAAGGAAACAGGAGAGAAAAAGGAAGCATTGAAAGATTTTTTGGAAAATCTTTCCTAGAAAAGTTTCAGTAAATTACTTTGGTTAAGGCAGGGAATAGGATACAGATTTCAATGGTAACTAAAACAGCCCACAGAAAAATATTTGAAGTTAAATAGTGAAAAATATTTGAAGTTAAATAGTGAAAAGTGTAGGAGAGGTAACAAAGGCAGCAGAAGCACATGGGTTGCTAGGCTGTCTGCTTTCTTGAGTCATATGGGGAAATCTGGCTAAGGAGGGGGATCGATGGCAAGAAGTGTGACTCTTCAAGTGCAGTACTGAAGCACCAGATCCTGTAGTGCATGCAAGGAGACTTGCACACAGACAGGCCTGCAGCTGGTGTTTATTTCCATCACCAAAGACCTCTCAAGTTCTTTCAAGCGAGGGAATCCTTGAGCAATGGTAGTGTCACGGTTTAGGCCCAGCTGGTATCAACCAGGCCTCCACTCCAAGGCAGGGTCCCTCTCCCGGGAGAGTCCTTCAGGAACCCCTGGGCCATGAGTCCCTCCCACAGGTGCAGTCCCTCAGGCACAGACTGCTCCCGCCTGGGCTGCACACAGAGTCACGGCTGCTGCGGGAGCAGTCACCTCCTCTCACACGGGGCCCTACACGGCTACAGAGACACATCTCACCCTCCCCGTGATCCTGTGTGGGCTGTGGCTCTACGTGTGCCCACCTGTGACACTTCAGGGGCTAGAGATCCACATTTACCCCCCCGTGGTCCTTCAGGGACTGCCCCACCGCGCTCCTCCATGGGCTGCAGGGGCACAGCTGCCATCTCACCACGGACTGCGGGGAAACCTCTGCTCGGGCACCATTTCTCCTCCTTCTTCACTGATCTTGATGTCTTTTCTGTGGCATTTTTATCTCACTTAATCATCTACTAATCATCTACTCAATCATCTATTGGTCCTTTTCTTATTTTACTGTTCTCATTTTCTCTTTCTTGAATATGTTACTCTCAGAGGCACATTCAGCTTCCTATATCTGCTCGGCCTTGGGCTGCTGGAAGTGGAGCTTCCAGCAGCTTCTCACAGGAGCCACCCCTGAGGCTCCCAGTGCTTCCAAAAGATCACTGCACTAACCCAAGACAGGTAGTAAAGTAATAGAGAAAAAAAACATACTTATGCTAACTCCTTGAAAAAAAAATAATATTAATGATAAAGGTCTAAAGGCTGCTCCTGAGACCCTTAAATTTCTCATCTCAGCAGGAGCTATGGTGTGCGGTTCTTGTAGGTACTTTCTTCAGGAAGCTTTTTTGTGTACTCTAGGCAATCAAGCCCACTACCACTTAGTTGGAGGGCTTGTTTTACAGCATTTAAGATCGATTTGGAAAGCTTATCAGGAAGTACAAACACAGGGTAAAGAAATCTTCTTTCCCATTCCAGTCTCCAGTCTAGGACATTGATTTCTGTTTCGTTCAGTTTCTATACAGTAGCATAGCATCTGATCTTTTTTTTTTTTACAGGATTCAAAGTACCTCTGTACTCTTTAATAAGGCTACTTCAGATTGAAATACCTGGCGGTAAGATTGAGTGGAAACCACGTTATCTATATTTTTCCTTCACACTGAGAAATTAAAATCTGAAACTGCACTTACACAAAAGTTTGCCAGTTCTCTTAGAGACCCTGAAGACAAGATTTCGTCCAGTCAAAAGTATTATCCCCTTAGTGTTGTTTTTTTCTGTTCAGAAGGAAGCTAAGCCATTCTTAGCTATGTGATCATAAAACATATTCCTTCATAATTTTGTTCTATTAAATGCAAAAGTGTAAAGGGTTTAACTTTATCACAGTACATTGTAATACAGGAAATAAAGATTTTTTTCTCTCTAGATTTTGTTTGAACATCGTCATTAGGGTATTGTTCTGAGAACTCAGTAGGCAGCATATTTTAATGAGAAAGGGACTATGATAATGCTAATAGAATTTAAATAGCTCCAAGAAAATTTATTAAAGTGCTTAGATGTACACAAATGTTTTAAAGCATTAGAGATATTAGAATATTAAAATATATTTTTAAAGGTAGAAATACCTAATTCCTTTCCCTGTCTAAAGACAGTTGTGTTGAAGTCTTCATATCAAAAACTACTAAGCCAAGTCTTTAGAAGTGTCATCAGTATCAACTTTTGAGAAAAAAGGTAAAGTAGAGGTATGACACATAGCATTATTAGCGAGAAACTATTTTAAACCCATTTTATCATATGTGGCTGAGAGTTTCATCAGATTAATTCTTCTACAGTAAAAACTGAGGTTCCCCTGTGTCTCGTTTTGAGAGAGTGAACACACTTCAGTTCTCAGGTCTTGTAACTTTGTTCATTATGACATAAACTCGTATAACAGTATGCATTAGCTAGGTTGTCCAGGGACCTACTGCCATGCATGCCCATCATTTTTTCCCAGCAGGTCAGGTTGAGGAGGGCACCTGTGTTTCTTCCTATCCAATACATTACATAAAATTGCATGCATCCATGAAATAGCAAAAATACTTGAATGCAGAGCATTTTCTGTTACATTCACACTTCGTTTGGACATCAATTTAACAACTGAAGCACCTTGATTTGAGAGTTCCTGTCTATGCTGCGCCTTTTCTGCAAAACCATGAAGGATTTTAACTGTCCACTTCTCACTGTAATCCTCCCTGAGAAGGATCTATGTCCTAGGTAGCAAACACTCAATTTGTAGCATACTGACCAAAATCCATAGCACCAGAACAGAGAACACAAAATATGTGAAACAAATTCAGAATTTGTTCCTACCTGTTTTTGGCAGATGAGCTTAGATAGATGAGGAAACATTCTTGAACCACTGCACAGATCTTTATGGTTGGGTATTAATTTATCATATGTATCAACTCTCTTCCCACAGCATAACTAATCTTCAGTAGTTGTTAATGCATTGAAAGAAGGTCCACGGGTTACTGGGAAATAGGTTTTTAAGAGACAGAGAAAAACTACAACAGATTCATGACCAGGCATCTCAGTTTTCTATCAAGAATAGCATTTGTATAAATGAGATATTTTACCAGAAAAGGATCGAGGTTGACACAGCAACCTGCCTTTACCCACTCCAAAAGAAGGCCACTTTCCTGCTACACCCCCATGCTGAAGCAGTCTGATGCTTCATCCTCAGAGAGCACAGAAAGAAATGCATCAATTGCTTACTGCACCAGGAGCTTCCACTTATCCCTTAATGTTAGGATAAAAAGAACCTTGATTACCACATAGGAATCCTTTGGCTTCTGGATTCAGATAATACTTAACAGGAATAAAAGTAAATAATATTTGGTTCAAAACAAAGTATTGTGGTTTTAGCCAATACCCTACTGATAAATGTTCTCTGTTATCCCCCCGCCACTCCCCCAGAGGAAGATAAAAATTGGAAATAAGGGAGGGAGACTTTAAGGTAGGAAAAAAAAAAATCACTAGAATAGGTATAATAAAATAATAAATAGTAACAACAATGAAGGTGAATTACAGACAAATGTATACAAATGTGTAAATTTGGACCCCATGGTCCTCAGTTGGCAATTATTTCCCAACCAGAAAAGCCTCAAACTGGACTCAGCAGCAGATGTAGGTGCCTGAGTTCGGGGTCCCAGTGACAGCCCAACAAAAAGCCTTGGAGAGGCCAAGTTGGTCCTACTCGGGGAGGCAGGAGAAAGCGACCTGACTTGATGAACAATGTTCTCAGGATGCAGAAGCAGCACAGGGAGAAATGACAGAACAAAGAGACACCCATCCCAACCTAACCCAACCCAACCCTACCCAACCCCACAACATAACCCCACACAAAACAACCCCACACAACCCAACACAACAAACCCCACAAAACACAACACAACACCACAACACAGCGCAACGCAACGCAACACAACACAACACAACACAACACAACACAACACAACACAACACAACACAACACAACACAACACAACACAACCCATCCCAGCCCGAGGGCCCAGGGCCAGACTCCCTGAGGAGCCATTTTGCAGTAGGTGCCCCGGGTAGGAGCGCTGTGATTGGTCCATGTGGGTCACGTGACCCACCCTCTCCTCCCCACCTCCTGGGGCAGGGGGCAGCTTGGGCGCAAGGAAAAGAAGAGAAGTCTGCATGATTTGTGAAGATATTTTTCTTTCTTTAAAAAATCACTGCATGGCGTGGACAGGAAAACCAGTGGGATAGACAGAACTTATTTCTTGTTTCAAACTAACAGCCAGTTAAGTCAGTTTACTGCAGCACAGCAAACATAAATGAGCTTACAAAATGTAAATGCTGGGAAAATCTCCTATCATGTTCAGTAGAAGTTCAATGCATAATAAGCCGTGAGCCATAGACATAAATCAGCCTCCCCTCTAAAAAGTTAGCTTCATGGTATGTCCCTGAAAACACAATCAAGATCATCTGATATGTGTATAAAAATGGCAGGTTTTGACAGGTAGATTTATAATTTCTGATTTACACAAGAACACTGTAATTTCTCTGTAAAAGAACAGTGTAATTTCTTTGTAATTAAGGAATCACAACCAGTCATGCTAATTATTGCAAAACATGATATCATTTATATTGAAAGGCTGTACCATTGCTTTGATTGAAAACCTATTTACTAGAAAAAAACTGAAACTAAGTTATTAATTTGAAATAGTTTCGTCTTCCCCAGACTTCCCCCACAAATAAGGTGTCAGACATTTCAATTCTTAGTAACCAAATAAGAATTGCATTTCCATCGCAGTATCTCTGTAGTAATACAGAGTAGCTTTTCAGTTGAACTCTAACTAGGAAAGTCAGAACAGATGTAACATCCAAATTAATTTTACTAATCTAGAAGTTCATAATTAGTATGTCAAATTTGGTTATGGAACCATATCATCCAGATAAAATAAACAGATATCTAAATCTACATTCACATATCACTAGACTCAATTTTAATATGTTTATATTTTTAGGTTTCACTCACTGTAAATGCATGAGATACTGAGGAAACATTTTTGATCGGATGCCAGCGTTAAATTAGATCAATTACTCACTATCTAAATTTGTTGCAGTGGATAACATAGTCAGCTATCCAATTATTTTAGTACTATTTGGCACAATGTAATTTAAAAAGACCTTGCATGCAGGCAAAGCACTTAATAATTCACCAGTAAATTAATCCCTTTGGTGTCATGCTCAAATGCATGAAGATAAAGAAAAAAAAAATTTAAAAAATACAAAAAAAACCCCAAAAACCAAACCAGAAGCATCCTCTTTCAGATCAACATGATGTTGCAGAGAGTACCAAGAACATTTTGCCCTGTTACAAGTGGCTTGTTTTAACTTGACAGTTAACTTACTGCATATGAATGGATTACTTTCCCTCAATATGACACTGTTCCATAAAGCTCAACATCATTTGTCTGGAAAATCAGATTCCTGTTGTCTGTTAAGAAGTATGTATTTATGTGAACTACACAGCTTCCTGCACAGTGAGGGGAAAAGCCAGCAGACACTGAAAAATCTTGTACCAATATGGTCAAAATCTGTATGATTTCCCATCCTTCTCATGCAGCAAAAAGAGAGGTGTCTGAGGAAGAATTTGGGTGGTAAATCTTAAAAGCTGTGCAGCTTAAATAAAGAGCTTAAAGACAGAGAGCAGCTAAGAGGGAAAAATCTAGAAGACAGAACCCTTCCCCCCAAAAAAGAATCTTTGCTGGAATAAGATTGAGTCAGAGCTGACAAAGCCTTCTTAAGCTACCATATAAGTAACCAGATGCCTAGCAAGTAAAAAAAGGAAGAACTTAATGTCCTGGGATTTCTATTTGAACAGATCAATATAGGATTACGGACATAAAGTCAGCCTTTGCCACTTCAGGGTGAAATCAGAGATTTCTCAGGTGCTTACTGAATAAGGCAAGCCCGTTCAGCACAAGAAATAATTTTACTGGAAGAAGTCCATATTTTTAATGACAGTAACCAAAAATAATTAGGAAAGTGTCTGTCTAAATAACTAAATTCCAGCATGTGAAAAACAGACACAGTAATATCTAGACAACCTGCAGTCATGACTTCTGCTGGGGATGCAGGGTGTGATTCTCCTACAGTATGTCCAACATGATACTGTGTCTCAGCTGTAAGAAAGCATGAAGATGATATCTAAAAGCTAGTCACTGAAAGATCTGGTACAGCTATGTCTTCAAAAGATATTTCTGAAAATTGTGATTGACTATTATTTTCAGCCTACAGGATTTCCTTTGGGAATTTTGTGCTGGGGGGGGCTGGGGCATAACTTTATCTTCCTACAGTTGATTTATATTTGTTATACCAAGTATAACTGGGAACTACAGAAAAAGCTAAGAGCTTGTGACAAAAATTAATATCTGGTGATAAGTATCACAAACTTTCCTCCTGAGTGATGACCCAATTACTTTCTTAATCACTTCCTAACAATACATTCTCAATTTGCTGGGAGATGTGAATATGCATTCATGATTACAGATAGTCTCTGAATTATGTGACTGATACCAGACAGGTTCTAGCCCACACATCAAGAAAGCTGCAGTTAGGAACAAGCTGAAAATTTATATATTTTGCACTGCTGCTCAGTGTATTCAGCAGAAAGTTAAGACTATCTTTGGTTCCTGAATTGAGTAGAGATGGCAATTCACATCATCAATTTTGTAGCATGTCATGCTGTTTATCTAGAAAGAAGCACACATTTAAAAGGATCAGGGAAAAACCTGTGTATGCTCCAGTTATTTCCTTGGTCTGTCTCATTTTCTTTCCACCACAACTGTTACTGAAGGGTGTGAGTGCAGTGTTTACTGTGTCCATAATCTGTAGAGATCTCCTTCACATGTGCACACAGCTTGACTGGGTGTCTCTATGCAATGACTGTGTCACCACTCAAGTCTGCTCCACGAGAACCTGCTCACATCCCCACCTGGCACTGTGCATGACATCCAAGCAGCACAGATTTGTGCCAGCTCACTGGCATTTCTTCTTTCAGCCCAATGTCATTATACATTGGATGCTAATTTTGAGGATTCAGACTGTTCCTTTGTGTACTATCAACAACAATCCCAAATTCCTTTCTTTTCTGCAAGTGTTTTGCAAACGCAACTGACTGCAAGGTGTAAAACAAATAAGATTTCACAGAAGTCTCTTTTCTTCAGTCAAATGGAAAAAATTCCTCAAGTTAAAGTTTTAGTTAAAATGTAGTTACCTATTTTTTACGGTCTTATTGTTCTCCCAAGGGAGAACTGGAAAATAAAAGTAAAAGTAAAAAAAGATTTAAATTGATATTAGTGAAATTTGAAATGGCGCTAAATTTGTAAGAGTTGCAAAAAACAATGAAAACTGACAAACATATAAGATGCAAATGAAACTAAGTACATTATTATTTTTTAAATTTTACTCTCATTGGCTAAATGGGAGCTACCTCAATGTGATGTGAATATTTTCCAGTGTTAGTTTATCGTTATATTTTATGGCAGATATGAAGGGAACGGCAATATATTGTACCACACTACAGAAATAGCTGATCTATGCATACTACATAAAATGATCTTAAATACTTTAGTCTTAGAAATTTTCACAGCTGTTGGATTCAAGAGGACCTAGGAATGACATTGGACAAAAAATTAGACATTAGCTTGCAATGCACTGTGGCTGCCAGAGAAGTCACTTTGGGGCCACTTGTATAAATGTTTCGTGTCAGAAAACACAGAGATAATATTCTCTTTCTAAATGACAGTGTTATATGGATTCTCAGCCTGATGGTGTTGGACAGGGATGTGAGTCACAGCCTCTTTCACCTTCCCACTGATATAAATAGCAGGGAGATAGCAGCTAAATGTACACATATGTGACTGGGGTTCGATCCATAAAGGACAACGGTGATACAGAAAAAAAAATGAGCATTTTTTTAGATATTGTATGGAATATTAGCAAAATCACTTTTTCCAACACAAGAAAGAAAATAAAAAACTCAAATGTAACTATAGCTACTCTAAAATCTACTATATTATAGAGAAGGCTATAGAGCACAAGTTTTACAAGGAGTGGATGAGATCTGGAATTAAAAACAATTGGTATTGTTTAGTCTGAAGACTAAAAGACAGAAGAAGTGAGGCTGAGGGAAGACCATAACCCTCTCTACAACAGCCTGAAAGGAAGTCACAGTGAGGTGGGGGCTGGCTTCTTCTCTCACTTAATTAGTGATAGCATGAGAGGATTTAGCCTCAAGTTGTATCAGGGGAAGTTTAGATTGGATATTAGGAAAAATGTCTTTCCTGAAACAGTGATCAGGCACTGGAATAAGCTACCCAGAAAAGTATTGGAATCACTATTCCTGTAGGTGTTCAAAAAATGACCTGGCAGTTCAGAACATGTTTAGTTGACATGGTGGTTTGTATGTCCACCAATGTTTTGACAGTTGGACTTGATAATCTTTGAGGTCATTTCCAACATTAATGATTCCATAATATTTTAATATAATGACATGTTCTTTGTAAAAACTCTCCAAACCACAGAAGAAAACAAAAATTCTTGATAGATGGTGCAGGAGCTCACATTGAATCTACAGGACTCTCTTCTTAAGGTGATTTTAACTACAAAAATGTCTGTTAGTGGAAGACAACTTTACTTACCTGAAGTCAGCCTAAATCCAGTTTAGGCACTTTTCTAGTCAAACATCATTATTTCTTCCTGGTTTAAGTAGTCAAGGATGAATATAATTCTTCTGTTATTTACTTAACTTTTATTAAGTTGCATATACATCTATGCCAAAATTTATCTCAACAGCTGCAGAGGATATTAGCTTCTAAGATACCATAAAGCAGCTTTCATGAAATACATATAGTTGATTCCAGAGTGCTAATTATTCTAGTTTCAGATAAAATTGAAATGACTTCAAATAAATATTTCATTTTCTATCTGTAACAAGCAGCATGAAAAGACCATACTTTCATGGCACATAACAAGATGAACATTGGCTTCGTGAAGTGGGAAAGTAACAGTGTCACAGGAAACTCATTTAATCAGTTTTCTTTAAAAGTCACCTTTCATCTCCTTCACATTGTTTAGATGATTTTTTTTTTTTTTAGTCTGTCATATATGCACTGTCTGATTTTCTATACATTCTCCATTCCTATTAACCCAGGTTTATTGTTAATAAAGTAGCCTGTGTGAAGGAAAACTTTTGTAAACACACAGGTTCATTAAATAAATCTGGTCCTGTTATGTACAAAATAACCTTGCATCTTGAAGGATCAAGTCTCATCTCCAAGAGACTGCACAACACACTGTTGCTCTGGTGAGTGGTAACATTTTAATTACAGTTTGTGGGGGTTTTTTGGACTTCCTGTATTAATGTTTCATGGGGGAGAAGAGTTGACATACCTTACATGTATGTCAACTTGTATGAATGTATGAATGCAACAGTAGCATAGCAGCAGAAATATTATTTTTAACAGTAATTATTTTACTGTTTTTTTCCAGTTAATTTGGCAAAACAGATAAACAATGTTGTGCAGATTCTTAAAAAGATGCCAATATTCATCTTCAATCACACAAGACATAACAGTGCTGCTGGCTCCACGTCTTTATAGTAACCACTGAAATATTCTGTGAATCTGGAAGAGACCTGAGTAATTATGCTACATGGAACACAAGGGGAGGAAAGAGAAAAGAAAACAGTGATATCTGCTAAATTTTGCAGAAAAACACTTTGTCAAACTTCTCAAGTCTAGAAAATATCAACTTGAATTCAACTTTAAGACACACACACAAAGAAAACCCAAAAACCAAAAAAAAGCCAAAAAACCCCACGAAAACCAGATTAAAATGTCTAATACTTACAAATTACTTTGATTTTCATTATATGATACTAATTTAATTGGAAATCAATATGAATACAGTATGCATAACATTATTTAAAATATTCTGCTGAAAGTCAGCATTTGCTGAATATGTATCTTGTGTGCTAATTTTCAGAAAATATTAATTTGTTATTCTAATTAAAGGATACTGCATCTTGAATGTATTCTTACCAGGAAATGTGGGGGGTTTTGAGTATTTTCCCATGATGGAAATTTTCAGTACTGAAACTGGAACAAAATACTGTTTCTAAATGGTAAAGATTTTGGAGAAAGTCAGTCCTCACTTTTGGCATAACTGGAATATAGTTCCTTGTTCAAGAAGACCATAAAACAAACCTTGCAGCTACAATGACAAAGATGCACAACATGACAATGTATAAATACTGGGAATCATTAAGACCACTGTTTAATTTCAAAATTAATGACTGCTGCAGAAGTAACTATGTACTACATCAACTGTAATATATGACTTTTTCTTCCAGTTCTAATGTGCTGTCAAAAACCCTGCTACTATGTGTCATCAGTATTTCAGGTGTTTCCTAAACTAAGTGGTTGAAGTTTACTGATTGCCATTTTAAGGATCCAGTATTGAAAACTTGCATTTTCACCTTTAAAATCTTTAAGGTAGGTGACAAGAAAATCCACAGACATATCATTTGATTCTGTGAATTTGTGCAGTTTATCCACAATGATAATTATATACAAATGTAAAAATTATTAGCTGATTATTATCTGACAGCCTTAAAGAGCTAATTTATAATAGTCAGTGAAATAACAAATACCAATTTTAGGAGACCTTTTACAATATATAGTATGCCAGATAATAAGTATACATTAACATACACATTAACATAACATTAACTGCTATGAATTAATATTTTAGTGAACTCTAAAATGCTGAACAGACATTTAAATAGTCAATACAAAATAAAATGGTCTGTGGAGGGCATTTCCTGCTCACTCTAAGATCCAATCCAAATAATTTTTTTCATAATATAACTTACTGGAGCGAGGGTTGCAGTCTCTTGCTGTTAGTTTTTATCCTTTTCTTCTTTTTGACTGTAAGATTTTTATTGAAAAGCTTGGTTTGATGATATATGATACATGACATAGAGATCAGTGTGGGCCTGTCTGGGTGGAGTGTACAACAAAATTATGTTTGCAACTAAACCTGCATACAAGCAATGCACCACCTGGGTTGCCATTGTTTTCAGCACAGTTAATGTAGCTATTTGTGCATTGTCATTTCTGTCCAGTAATTCAAAGTTCTAGTCTTAAAATTGACATCCCTTCCTCTGTGAAACAATCATTTGATGTCCAAAGAAAAAGATGTCATGACTCTTTCATGTAACTAATTAGAAATTTTGTAATAATTAAAATTTTAATTAGAGACAGCGTAAAGTGCTATGATGTCTTTGGATGTTGGGAAAAAAAAAAAAAAAAAAAAAAAAAAAAAGAGAGACAGAAAGAGGTTTCTAATATCTAAAAACTAGCAAAGTGGTTTTGGGGGAAAGAAACTTCAAAGTGTAATCTAGCAGAGACACACAGCTCTAATTTGTCAAACTGAAGTTAGCAGAGAACATGTTACATTTACACATAGGCATCTTCAGAGAAAACATTTCCAAATACAACTCTGCAATGACCACGCACCAGTGGCATTCCTATCAGGGCTGCACATTGCTGTTTATCCATCCATCTTTCTAGAATTTTTTCGTATGAAAGAAAAGCTTTAAAATACATTTGCACCAGTTCAACATACACATGACTTTTTGTCTGCAGTTGCCTTTTTTATAGATTGACAGTCCTCCAGGGTAATCTTTCTACATGATATTGCAGTCAAATCCAATGCTGTATCTTTAATATCACTGCCTCTTTTACAGCTATTCTAAGTTCTCCCATTCCCCTTCCATTATTGCTCAGTCTTAAGCTGCTTCAACACCAGAATGAATTTATCATTGGATTACTAGACAAAGCTGCTGCTATTCTTTCTATTATTTGAACAGCTATTGAGCTGCACAAATGTCATCGATTATGGTTCATCAAGTAAATCATGAACTGGAAAATATTAAGCACTGCTATATGTACTCTGCTATATTTGAAGGTACAGTTTCAGTTGTTGCTGCCTTTAGCTAGAACCTTCTTATTGTTGTCTTACTTTTCCTAAAACCAAAAAATTCTATTTACACAAACGTGAAGATCTATGGCTAGAAGTGGTGGACATGTGCAGCACAGGCAGCCAGAGTCGCCTGGCAGTCTTAGCTGCTGTTGTCATTTGAACACCCAGTTTTATCCAACCTCCCCCACATCTCTCTTTTGTCCAGCAAGGGAGTGGGGGAAACAAGCCCAGGTCTCTTGGGTGATGCTTCTGGAAACTTCTGTACTCTAGAGAAGAGGAAAAGAAGTGGAGTTCTTAGAGTAGGAAATTTACAGGATTTGAGACAAAGAGAGAAGCCTCCACTCAGAGTCCTTCTGGTCTTCTCACCACTCTGCTGTACATCCCCTCTCTGCCACCACAGCAAACATGAACTTAGATCTTGCTGGTTAAGAAAACAAAAAAGTTTGTTGTCCCTCCTGCTTAGTTTCTTTACCAGCAAAACTTGGGACAGGTCATTTCAGTTTTGTCCAGACTCTCAGGAGTCTTCATGTACCTTATGTTCTCTATATTGTATCTCCATGTAGAATACTTTGATATAAAAACAGCAGTAACATTATGAATCAAGTTCAGTACATGTGATGCCCTGCTGACAACTGTGTCTTTAGGTATAACCTTGTTTAAAAGCCCATTCCTATACCAAAGCTATTTTTTCTATATCCACTTTATAAGAAGTTCCTGTGCACTGTTAGGTCATTGTTCAAGCTTCACAGTGAAGAATTTGTTCCCAAGCAAAATAAGCACACAAAGAAGAAGACTCTCGATTTTCATACTAAAATTTAAGTGTAAATTGGCTTTAAGTATTCTTAATTTATGCTGTTGAACAGGCAAGAACAAAATTATTTTCAACATCAATTGTAAATTTTGATCTGCTAGACAACATAAATCATATCAGCTATGAACACTTCATTTGTCATTAACAACTGATCAAAATACCCGTTTCTTACATGTAAAGCATTTTAAAAGGACTGCACTGAGCAATCAACATATCTAATGTTAAAAATTATTAAATTTGCCATACACAGACACCTAGACCCAATGAGCTAACACAGCTGCCTTCAGTAATCTGTCATGTCCTGAGGACTGGGTGTCATAATGATGTAGCACTACAACAAAATAGTCTTGTAATTCTTTACTGTTCTGTTCGTCATCTGAAGGAACTTCATCTCTCCCTCTCATGAATAATCTGATCTAAACTTTATGGCATTTCTTCTCTCAGTCTTAAGAATGAGAATGCTGAACTGTCAACAAATTTTGATGTTAAATCAATGGCCTCAAGAGACCTAACCAGCAGGCAGAGAAAGAATATAATAAAGGAGCAATCAGCTTGTCAAAAAGAGCACTCTTCCTTTCCAAAAATAGCTGTTTTAGCAAAGCGCTTTCTAATCTATGTGGTGAATCAGCATTCATCTAAGGGAACAGAATAAAGTTTGAAATTGTCATGTGTGATAATAAATACAAATTTGACATGGAGAGGTATAATTTTTAGACAAGTATTATTTAAGGATCACTAAAATTCATTTAGGATGGAAATTTGTATGTACATTGCCAAATGGACTTTTTCTCTTCAGAAGAAGGATGTGTCTGTCTTTCTTTTTGGGTTGTACCAAGAACTGACTAGAATCCAGGTTTTCTGATCTTCATGTTGGATGATTTTACAGGGACTATGGCCAAAGCCTGAAGAGTGTTTCCATGTACAAGTTTACCCAAGAGAAGAAATGAGAGGAAATCTTTTGATTGCTTTATTAATTTTTGAGTCACCATTTTTGTAACTCATATAACCTCAGATAATTTGGATGTAAAGGAGTATAAAATTACTGCAAAACCAGAGGTATAGACATTATACAATAATATTTAATAACACTAAATTTTTAAAGTATTGGAATTTGTAATAATTTGCAAACAGGTATCTTTGGTCATTCCAAAATAAGCTTCATGAATATCAAAGCTTTATGAACACTTAAGCTACAGGGAATCTTCATTACGAACAGGAAGCAAAAAAAAAATCTTTCAATTGATATTCAAAATTATTTCCTTTTTATGTATCTGAATAAATCAAAAATTAAGTGTTTTTTCCTGGATTCTAGATTTTTCGGTAGATTATATATCCAACATTTCAACATTATAGTAGAGGTCAACTATATACTTAAATACAGGATTGAGTATTTCTTTTATATACTGATTAGAGTTACTACTAGTTACAAATTAAACCACACTTTTTTGCCCTCTCAAGTATGAGCACATGCTAATCTGCATTTTCAGTAGACTTCTCTGCTGCCTTTGTATTACTCAGTCAGTAGCTGGAGAATCTTATTAAAGATATCATCTACCTTGACTTCTGATGCAGGTGAAAGATGTCCCTTCCCTTGCATGGCCAGGGAGTGGGACTACACAATCTGCCAAACTCACATTTTTCCATGTCCCATTTCTTCTTATTTTTTTCTCCTGTGAACTGTACCCAAGACAACGCAAGAGCTATAACCAATTTTTTAACCTTGGATTCATCTTTGGCAAGGATGCACTGTTGTTTTTCAAACATTTGGCTTTGTACTCGAGAACACGTATATTCACATTTGAAACATCATAATTGGTAACATGTACAGAAATACTTATAACAGATTTATTGATCTGAGAAAGTTTGAGTGATTTTGAGAGGACTTTCTTTTCTTTTTTTCAGATTCTTTTTTCTGAAAGAAAAAATAAATTGAACATCTTTCTTCTTGTATGTGCTATCATCATTTGTATTTAATGGATTTACTTTGCTCAAAGCTATGTCTGACCAAGAGATTTCATGACCTGACTAATGACATGGAGCTCTACCTTCCCTGTTATGATTTCAACAGGATTCAAATACTACCTCTGGTCTGTCATCAATGATTTTGTATTTCCTAAGGGCATTTGTGCCGAAGGTTGGAGACTCCCATGTGTACTTCAACATATTCAACACAGAGAACTTGTTCTTGTGCATCTCTAGAGGATTGTAGAGTGCAATCTGAATCCTAAGCATGAGAATAAAGTTCACCCACAGCATCCAAATATCCAAATATTTTCTTCTTCTTTATGCAAAAAAGCTTTGGTTACATAACAGGAAACTCATTAAAACACATTACTACTTTCTCCTCACCCTGGCCTGTCTAAATATTTAGGGAAAGAGGTAGGTTATCTGTGAAACTGAGATGTTTATGTGTGCTGTGCCAGGCTGGGATACAATTGGATTAGTCCCCATGAGACTCTATCATATGCAAACAGAAACTCCTTGAAGAAAGTAAATTAGAGAGCTGTACAACTCCTTAATTGTATTTAAAAATTAGATTACTAGTAGTGCCTTCTGTCATGAATCCTTGTCTCCTTCCAACCAATGAGCAGACAAGCAAAAATATAAAAATGAAAAAAAAAAGACGTTTTAGGTTTTTGTTCTAGATAGATATTTTTCATTCATTCATTCAACTGTTACATATTTATTACACCCTGATGATATAAGCCTTGCAAGTAAAACAGACAAACTTTATGTCATGACCATGATCTTTCTTTTTCAAGCTGAAACAATCAAAATCGACTAAGTTTCAGTACTAGTATCAATCCCATGCCTAGCTGTCACATACACACTGATTCTGAAAAAGCACATTGCACATAAGACTTGAAATACAATTGAGGAAATACAAGATATTCTCCTTTTGTAATATATGTGTCTTCTGACATTTTTAGAAGGTTTGGTGAAAGATGAAAAATACTCTGTGAAAGAAGCAGCTCTCACTTTTTTGAAACTTAAATCTTTTATATTTTATGCTTGTTCCCTGTATAATAATGCTGGAATGAGTTTTGAAAATGAATTTCATTTGTTAAGAACTAGATGACTCATAATTTGCAGAGTATATTTTAATGAACTATGAAAGATTCTATTATTGTATGACATAGTAGATACATTTCCACCCACACTGCCAGATACCCTAACTATGCAAATATGAGTTTTAAAAATATTCTTACTTTAATAAAAGTAAAATTTCTTGTCCTCATTCTGTTGGGACAGAATTCTAAAATCATTTTTCTGTTCAGAGAAACTATAGTTTTCAGAGGCTCCAGAGTCCAGTTCAGTGAGAACAAAAGAGATAAGATGTGTTGTTTTCATTCATACCCAGATCTGGCATGTGTGTTTCTTTAGCAATCAAAGCTGTGGTAGTTTTGGACCATGTAGGTGCAGTGGTGGGTCAAGAGGGGGGAAGCCCAGGGCAGCTGACTCAAGTTGGCCAACCAAAGTATTCCATACCATAAATATCACCCTCTATACATACTGGGACATTTACAAGGATGTCTGGGGGTTACTGCCACAGCTTCTACCTCTTCCCAAGAGGGTCCCATCTGTCTCATAGTCTGTCCTGTGCCTGAAGCCTACTCCTTCTCTTGCTATGACTATCACTTTCTCACTGATGGTTACAGTGTTAGGAATTCAGCCTGCACTGCTAGAAATGCACAGCTCACAACTGCTATCAGTAGCTGAGTATAACTTAATATGTTATTTTAGCATTGAGGTTAATACTAGTTCTTTACAATTCTATGATGATTCTATGATTCTATTAAATTTGTTATAATTTCAACTCACGGGCATCCTTCCCTTTTCCTGATTCCCCATCCTGGGTGGTGTCAGGTAATAGAATAGTCCAAACCACAACAATTTTATATAGCATTAACAGCAAATATTAAATCAAATGCAGATATACAGTAAGTCTGTTATGATGGGGTCTAAAACACCGTAAAACCTGCAGCAAAACCAGGGTTCATTACACTAACATATTTGCAACATGGTTCAATGGTGTAATTAAATTTAGACCCCAAAAAATAGTATTAGACTATGTAGTATTAGATTAAAAATACATGGAATGCCGATAGTGGAGGAAGCCTTTGGAGACAGCCGAGGAATGTACAGACTTTGTGAAGCATTCACAGGCTGCAACAGCCACACAAGCTCTGGCTTACAGTTATGTCATGAGATAGCCTATTCCAGCTCTTCACATGATTATACTATAACATTTCAATAAAAAAAACAAAACAAAACAAAAAAAACCAAACAAACAAAAAACACAAACCAAACCAAAACAAAAAACAAACAAACAAACAAAAAACCCAAAAAAACCCCCCAAAAAACCACAAAAAAAAAAAAACCCAAAAAAGCACATATTGCTCACCAACTTAGGTACTCAGATGTGACAACACACTAACTCCTTCTCTTCTGTCCCTGGGGTCTTGACAGGTCATTGAAATTCATATCTGAAACAAGGTCCTCAACAAACTTCTCCACCATCACCCCTCTAACTCTCAGGGTCACACACCCATCTTTATGATTCAGTGAAGTACCTCAGAAGTGGTACTTGTGCAAGAAGTAGAACACGTGTCACACCTTCACCAGAGAAGCTTTCTTTGGTTTAGATAAATAAACTTAAAATGAAGTTCTTCTGCTATCATGAATCAACTACTGTACAACATTTTTGTTTGTTTGTTTCTGTGTTTCACCTTGCTTCCTCTAATGTGTCCCTGAAACTGTCTGTCCCACAGTATCTCCAGTGGGTGCCAATTCCTTTTATCTTCCACCCACATCAAGAAATGACAGACAAATACAACAGCTTTTTGCTGGGACACTGAGGGAAATCTCCACTTTCTTTAAGTTTAAAAAAAATCTAACAAGGAGGTGCAATTTCCTGATTCTGCTATAGCATGTGCTTTACCTGAAAGGCTCCTCAAAATCCTCTAAAACTTGTGTGAAACGGGCTCTAATTACAATCTTATTCACAAATCACATGATCTAAAACATTTTAACTATTTTTTTGCCTGTATGAGAAATTTAGGTAAGCCTTCCCTCCTATAAAAATGGTTTGGTATTATTTTTGATGGTATGAACAACAGTGAGCTAAAGAGTATCCACATGTATTTCTCCTGAAGACTTACTCATTTTATCTTTAGTAATATTCAGAGAATAATTGCTTCAGAGATCCCCTAAGTACCAGTTTCAGAAGGATAATTGTGAACGGTACAGTGGCATAAATATCAAGAACACAAATTTATAGCTGCAGCAATATGTCTGAAGTGCTCCATCTCTTTCTATTTTCATTTTCCACAGTGTTTTCCATTTCCTTGAGAGGATTTTAGCATTTTTAAAATCTGAGGTGAAAGATGTAGCAATACCTCTGGTACAGGAAGGTACTACTGGAAGTTACACAGCAAGCAAAGCCTGAGTAAGGGCTCCAGTCTTCCTCTGCTTGGCTGCAAGCAGTACCACTTTTGATCCCCTTCTTCCCAAATCCTTTTGAATTCTTCACTTCTTAGTCATGTAGAATAATCCATATGTTCCTCACAATGTTGGTCTTCTATAAGCAAGTGCATCTAAACAAAGACAATTATTTATTTTGTTCTTTCATTTTTTGAATCTTTCTGTAACCAAGCATGTCTTTATAAGCAGCTTCCTCCAATCTTTCTACTTTTTTTTTCTTTTTTTTTTTTTTTTTAATAAAAAATATAAACCACTGTGCCACCACACACGTCTTTGGGGGTATGCTACTATCCTCAGGGAAGATAAGATGATTATATGAAGAGGATAAGATTGCTAATGCATGTGTTTTGTGGGGATTTTTTTCCTGTTAACATTTGTTGTTTTAGCAATTTTTCTGCTATTTAGCATTCTACTTTTTTCTGCCTTGTTGTTAGACCCTACCAGTTTTTTTCTGTAATTGTTTTGCATAGTCTGTGTTACAGGAAAGTATTCTGAATTAGGGCTTAACAGATATCATAAACTATACTAGTTGTACTCATTTTCATTGCACCAATATATTTTGATTCAGCTCTGTGGCAGTGTCTTGTTAAGATTTGTTCTGATTTTTTAAAAATAATCAGAGACCAGACTGGCTGGACACTCTCTGCAATAGCTATATATATATACTGAATGCAGAGTAAAAACAATATCCAATCATCCTGCTTAGGCAGGTGGGGAAAGAGGCTCTAGAGTTCTCCCTGGTGACTCCTAATTTTAGCCTCTGTCAGCCCAAACTGTGCCTCCTCCTCCTTCCCTCCCTCAAGGGAGCCCAGATTTCCATCCTGTTCCAAGTGTTCTCTTACTTATTTTCATCAAGACCTTCTCATAGAGTGGCTATGAGAAACATCTCACAAAACAGGAAAGCTCAAGCTGCAACAGAGAGGTTTAAAGGCATTTACCCAGGTTGCAAAATTCTGAATGCTTCAGTTCCAGAAGTCTAAATTTAGAAGACCTAGAGGTATGAGTCCAGCTTACTTTTGTGAATAAAGCTCTTTTTGTGTATATGTGTGAAAGACTGAATCCCTAAGCCAGACAGAGCATGGAGCAATGTGAAACACAGTTCTTAATGAGGACCTTCATCTCAATGTGTATGTGGGAATTTCACATAGCAGAGAAGAGGCAGTCTAGGAGATTCCTAGAATGTAAAGAGGATAATTTCCTGCTCCATCTGGTAAATGAGCCCACCAAGGATGGGTCCCCAATAGACCTTCAGTTTACAAACAGAGAGGGGCTGGTGGGAGATGTAGTGGTTGGAGGCCGCCTGGGGCACAGTGACCATGAAATAATAGAGTTTTCAATACTCAGGAATGCAAGGAGGGCCAACAATAAAACCTCTGTGCTGGACTTCCAGAGGACAGATTTTGTCCTTTTCAGAAGACTGATTCAGAGCATACCCGGGGAAACAGCCCCTGAAAACAAAGGGGTCCAAGAGGGATGGGTGTACTTGAAGGAGCAAGTCCTGAGTGCACAGGAGCAGACTGTCCCTGGGTGCCGAAAGGCAAGCTGGAGGCGAAGACAGCTGGTCTGGCTGAACAGGGAGATTTTGAAGGAAATTCGCATTAAAAAGAGAGCACACAGACTATGGAAAAAAGGGATGGCTGCTTGGGAATATAGTTAGGTCATGTAGAAATAAAATTAGAGAGACTAAGGCATAATTTCAATTTAATCTTACCACTTCTGTTAAGTATAACTAAAAGTCTTTCTACAGATACATGAATAGCAAAAGGAGGGGCAGGGAAAACCTCCATTCTTTGTTGGACATGCGGGGAAACAGTTACTAAAGATGAGGAAAATGTTGAGGTATTTAACAACTTCCTTACCTCAGTTTTCAACAATAAGACAGGTTGTCCTGAGGATAGCTGTCTTCTGGGGATTGTAGAGAGAAACAAGAAGCTGAGTAGCTCCCCTGTAATCCTGGAGGGAACAGTTAGTGATCTGCTGAGCCACTTGGATCCTCACAAGTCTATGGGACCAGGAGGGATCCACACCAGGGTGATGGGGGGGCTGGGGAAGAGCTCTCCAGGACACTCTCCATCATTTACCAACAGTCCTGGCTCACTGGGGAAGTCCCAGATGATTGGAAGTTGGCGAATGTCACACCAATCCACAAAAAGGGCTGGAAGGAGGACCCGGGAAACTCCAGGCCTGTCAGCCTGACCTCAGTGCCTGGCATGGTCATGGAGCAGACCATCCTGGGGGCAATCACACAGCACCTGCAGGATGGACAAGGGATCAGACCCAGCCAGCACGGGTTCAGGAAGGGCAGGTCCTGTCTGACCAACCTGATCTCCTTTTATGATTGGGTGACCCGCCTGGTGGATGAGGGGAAGGCTGTGGATGTGGTCTGCCTGGACTTCAGCAAAGCCTTTGACACCGTCTCCCACAGCATTCTCCTGAAAAAGCTGTTGCCCTCCTTTGGACCTGTTCAAGGACCTCGACATCCTTCCCAAACTGAGGGGCCCAGAACTGGACACAGGACTCAAGGTGTGGCCTAACTAGCGCAGAGTACAGGGGCACGATCCCCTCCCTGGACCTGCTGGCCACGCTGTTCCTGATCCAGGCCAGGATGCCATTGGCCTTCTTGGCCACCTGGGCACACTGCTGGCTCATGTTCAGCTTCCTGTCAATCCAGACTCCCAGGTCCCTCTCTGCCTGGCTGCTCTCAGCCACTCTGTGCCCAGCCTGGAGCTCCCCATGGGGTTGTTGTGGCCAAAGTGCAGGACCCGGCACTTGGCCGTGTTGAACCTCATCCCATTGGAATCAGCCCAGCTCTCCAGTCTGTCCAGGTCCCTCTGCAGAGCCCTCCTGCCTTCCAGTTGGTCCACACTTCCTCCCAGCTTGGTGTCATCTGCAAATTTGCTGATGATGGACTCAATCCCTTCATCTAGGTAGTCGATAAAGATATTGAACAGAACTGGGCCCAACACCGATCCCTGGGGGACACCACTAGTGACCGGCCGCCAACTGGATGCAGCCCCGTATATCATAATGTGTGTTATAAGAAAAAAAAAACCACAACTATGTAAATGAAGGTTGAAATGCACCATTTTTTAAAATAAACTGGATTTCTGAACTTCCTATATTTTTACAAAATCCTGGAGTCTGTAACATAAGAAAGACAGGAATGGGAAATGTATCTGTCTGAGAAACAAAAAAGCCTATTTTGGGGGTTTTACCTAAATAATATTTAAATTTTAGGTTCTAATCCAGACTAGTTCCAGAGCCAGCCATGTTAATCATTGGCATCAAAATCATCTGGTCCTCCAGAGTCATTAGCATGTCACCACTGTGGGGCAAGTTTCCCCTTGACTCTGAGGGTGCTTCATTCAAAATAAACAGCTTCTGATGTTTTTAAATAAGGAGAGAGGTGTTATGTTTTCCATACACATACAATTATGCTTGGACACTATATTGTTCTCAAACCTGTAAATACCCATCTGTTACTTCAGAAGCTGCCAGAAACAGCTTATCTCTATGAAGTGCCAGAAAATATCTCAAATTTAGCACCAATAAGTCTATCTGTGATTTTGCTAGAGCCAGCAAGACTTACTACTGCTGATTTTTAAGACTGTCTAAATAATTTCCAGCCATCCTACCTATCTTCTGCTATTTCCATTACTTCTGCAGCTGCCTGGAAATCTCTTTCTAGCATTCCCTGTTGCTGGAGTGTGTGTTCTTGCACAGGTGGTGCTTGCTTGTTTATGTAACAAATAAGTCTGTGTCTTTAGACTTTCCAGGAGTTTTTACAGTAATGTAGTTCAAAATTCTAGTTCTTTTTGGCAGGAATGCCATGGCAATGAATAGAGTTTACTGTGTTCAGTAAGAGTTTGTACGTTGTAGTAATTTAAATTATGGCTTGTCCTCTACTATCTAAGAAAGGCATAAATGTAACTTTTACTAGCACCCCATCCTCACTTGGAACAAATTATAGCATTTTCAACCATGTTGTCTCTAATACAAACCAGCAGTAGTCAGGCCACAACTACAGCAGCCAGGAAGTGGTATTTATGGACTTTTTTCCTTTTGTTTATTCTGTTTGGTGTAAAGATTTAAGGATCAAGAGTGTGAACACTTTAGTTATACCCGGCCTCAGTATTTTCAAACAGCAAAAGTAAAATAACCTTGCAGCTACTCTACTTTATGGAAAGAGAGATCTAGCGATCTAGTTACAATGTGACAACAATTCACCCATGAGGTTTAGAGAGGAAGCGCACTGTCCTCTTTCCCAGTAATAGTTAAAAAAAAAACAAAACAAAAACACAAAACAAACCAAAAAAAAAAAAAAAAAAAAGAAAAAGAAAAAAAAATATTCTAGAGAATTTACAGTGAGTCCTCCATCCTTTCTCTCTTTTTTAAAGACCTTATTCCAAAGGAGTTATGATGAGCGCTCCCCCACCCCCGACTATATTTTTTTTAAGATTTGTTCTGGAAACTAATTATTCTGATGCGTGAAGATTAAATCATATATTGCTCCGTACTTTGGGACCCTGTGACAGAAGAATACATGTTATGAAATATTTCAGGTTATTTTAAAAATATATTGATTAAGCAGTTAGTAAAAAAAACCAAAGAATGTAGAATGAGAGATCGAGTTATTTCTGCAAAGTCTGAATACATATACTTGCAGTCTTGAAAAGGACACAAGAGGGTCTGAAGTACTTGGTGTGTCTTCTTATTGTCTCATAAGGATTAGTGTGCAAAAGAATCTGTAAGTGTATTTTAATGATGTATTTTGGACACATTCCTATAAAATATATGTGGCCCATATGCAGCAACATATCATTAAGCTGTAATATTTTATATAGCAAAGATATTTTCATGAGAACTAAACTGAAACTTATACATAACTACATAACTACAGTATCTAATTCTTAGTATATAAATATGTTCTTTAAGCAACCCACAATGCTAATTTATAATTTATAAGGACTGGTTAAGTTCCCACTGAAGTCAACAGATAAAATTCATTACCTATAAGCACTAGGTGAGATCAAAATATTTAAATCAAACTGCAGTTTTATGTTACTTTATTTAAGCCTATTCTGTATCTTTTGAAAAAGTGCCATGAAAAGACATCACATTTTTTGGAAGAGTGAATATGCATCTTGGAGAGTCTCTTATGTCACATCTTTAGATGAATTGTTAGGAAAAGAAAATGACAGTTTGTAAATGGATGATGGCATGCTGCAACAGAATAATGATTCTTCCATTTCACATTCTGGACAAGACCAAGCAAATTCACTCTGCACTGCACTGCACTGCATTGTGGCATATTACAAAAATTATTTCAAATAAACTGTATTAGAACAAAATTAGTGTGATGCCAGCTTTCTATTGATGTCTCATGGATAAGATATTTTATGTTGTTTACTGGGTTATTGCTGTTGTCTGTAATCTTATCACAAATACAGTTGATCAGTCTTATTGCATTTATTTAAATTTGTTCCACTGCCTACTTTTAGTGGTACAAACATTTTATGTACCAATCTGCATTATTTGAGAGCCATTCTCCCTGACCAGGCTCAGAGAAAAGATGAGGTTTCCTTAGCAACACACCCTATCATAAAATTTGAAAAAGCCCTTCTGAAATACTCAGGTCTTCCTTCAGTTTATTATGTTTGCTCTTAATGCATGGAAAGTATTTCTGTGAGGGAGACACATATGAACCTTAGGAACTATTGAAGATTTACCCAAATTAAGGCACACTGTCACTTCCCTAGTATAGCTGTATTTATGCAAGTGCTATTTTGTAAATTCAACAGTAAAGGTTTTGTTTGATAACTTATTTCTGTTCAGCTGAATAAAAAACAGGGGTGTGTAGCAATGACAGACTGCAGATTTGTTCCAGGAATATTGACTCACATTGTGGGGTGGAACTGCTTGTCCAAAAGAGAACTGATTGTCTTTTATCCTTGGGACATGGCATCTGCTTCATCCTTTAAAAATTCAAACACTGAATGATTTTATATGATATATTTTTATATATTTCATATATAATATATATTTTATTATTATATTTTTATATACATTTTTATATGATAGAACTTAAGAAAAATGTCTACTATTTATTTGCAGTCACTATGGCTTCCAGAAGATCCTTGTTAGAGGAAGGATATCACCTTAAAACACCAAGGAGAAGTAGACTCATTGATTTCTGAAGACTTTTCTCTAAAGCACAGATCCTGGATAATCCTTTGTCTTGCAAGAGAATTTGATGAGATGCTGCAGTTCCCCTGCTCATTTCCTCAAATGGGTGTAAAGCCCTAACAGCTTATTCCATTGTGTGCACAGTCAGCTCAGGACACAGTTTTATGTGCCATTTTCAGAGTATGTAATCACAGAATTGTCACAACTGGAAAAGACCTCTAAGACCACTGAGTCCAGCCACCAACCCCCCCAAAAAAACACAAAAAACTCCACCGTGCCCACTAGAGCATATCCTGAAGTGCCTCATCTATATGTTTTTGTAATCCCTCCAGGGGTGGTGACTCCACCGCCTCCCTGGACAGCTTGTTCCAGTCCCTGACTAGTCTTTCAGTAAAGAAATTCTTCCTAATACCTAGTCTAAGCATCTCCTGGCACAACTTCAGGAAATTTCTAGTTTTATCATTATTTACTTGGGAGAGGAGTCAAACACGCACCTCTCTATAACCTCCATTCACACAGTTGTAGAGACGAATAAGGTCTCCTCTCAGCATTCTCCAAACTAAACAATCCCAATTCCCTCAGCCTCTCTTCACAGGACTTGTTCTCCAGACCCTTCACTATCTTGGTTGCCCTTCTCTGAATACTCACCAGCACCTCAATGTCATTCTTGTAGTGAGGGGCTCAAAACTGAACACAGTACTAGAGGTGCAGCCTCATCAGTGCTGAGTACAGAGAGAGGATCACTTTCCTTCTTCTGGCCACAATATTTCTGGTACAAGCCAGGATGCTCTTAGGCCTCCTGCCCACCTGGAGACACTGCTGGCTCACATTCAGCCAGGTGTCAACCATAATCCCCAGATCCTCTTCTGCCGGGCAGCTTTCCAGCCACTCCTCCCCAGGACTGTAGTGTTGCACAGGGTTATTGTGTTCGAAGTACAGGAGCTGGTACTTGGCCTTGTTGAACCTCATACAACTGTCATCAGCTTATCAATCCTCTGCAGAGCCTTTCTACCCTCAAGCAGATGAACATTCCCCCCCAACTTAGTATCATCTCCAAACCTGATGAGGAAGCACTCAGTCCACATATTGAGATCAAGAACAGCCCCAAAACTGAGCCCTGGGGGACACCAAAGGTGACTGACCACCAGCTGGATTTAACTCCCTTCAGAAGAACTCTCTGGGCCTGGCTATGCAGACACTTTTTTACCCATCAAAGAGTACACCTGTCTAAGCCACGAGCCACCAGCTTCTCTAAGAGAATCCTGTGGGAGACAGTGTTAAAGGCTTTACTAAAGTCCAGGTAGACAATGTCTACAGCCTTTCCCTTATCAACTAGGTGGGTCATAGGAGGAATGCTACAACCTTGAAAAAGTACCATACCTAAATTTATTCCCCTTGTTTCTACAGTAGCTAATTTCACCATCTTAATTATATGCAATACTAGTAATTTCATCATCAACTGTGACTCTTTCCTCTTCCTATTTTATATCCAAATAATCTCTCAGATTGGCATAGTTTCTCTAAGATTTCAATCATTTTCTTCATAGAATCAAGTAAATTTAAAATGCATCACTTTCTGCATCATATTGCATGTAATGAATCTCTGTGGTGAACTATTAAAGTGTTTTTATTTATGCTAGAATGATTCATCATATGATAGGTACAAAAAATAGGGTTGCTCTGAATGCATCAAAAGACAAATAAAAGATAAATCAACAGTATTTACATAGCATAATTACCCCTACATATGGTACAGAAAACTTATAGCAATACTGACTAGTTATTGCAGCTTTTTTAATGGAAGGCCTTATTTTTGCTGTTCTGAAGTCTTCATCTTTCATTTCAAAGCAAAGTTTCACTTTTTGTCTTTTCTTATGTATTCCTAATTCCTGCCATTATTTCAATAGCTATATGGGTCATTTTTGGTTGGTTGGTTGCTTACTTTTTTTTTTTTTTTTTCTTTGCCTTAGGATTAGCTGAATCCTTGGTGTTACTATATGGCTAACAAGTCTAAGTACATCCAGTATGTAAATATTAATACAGCTATGAAACAAACAAAAAGCATTACAAATGTTTGGCATAAATATCCTAGCAACTTGTCAAGCATCATTCCAGACGCCAACAGTGGAGAGTGGAACTGAGCAATTCAACAAGGAAATTTCTAGAAATAGCTACTTACCTCTATAATTAGTTCCCAGATGTGAATCAGAAGTATTTCTACAAGTATTATCTGTGTGGATTTTACTGATAATGACAAAAAATCTAAGAGGTACCCTTTTACCCCTTTCATTGTTTTGCTGCTTATTCATGCACTTGGTTCTGCAGTACTGAGCTCACTGCAGCTCTGCCTCATTGAAATAAAAGCAGTGAAATTTATCTGCACTGAATTTTGTTCCTCATAAATGCGAGGCTGAAAGCAAGGTTGAATATGCACTGCCAGACAGGTTGGAATATATTATTTTTCCCTCCCGTCTTTTGCATCCTTTACATGTCTTATAAACTTGTTATTTTCCCACTGCCAGGTGGGATTAGATATCTGCAGGTTTTTAATTATTTTATTTTTGCAGTTGAATACCTTGAAGTCCTGTATCACCACCTGTTCTCATTTTAGTCCCATGGATAAGAGAGTTCGGTGGAATGGAAAAGGTATAGACTACGACGCAAGTTTATAGTCTATAAACTACAGACTTTTGCCTTTCCTTGCCTTTCCTTGCAGCACCCGTTTACAGAGCTACATAACTGACTGCTGCTCCACAGGACCAAGCATGGTCCAGGAACATTCATCATGTGCATGATATATGGTGTTGATGCATAGCATAGATTCGTTAGTTCCCACCACAGCACAATGATGCACTGCCTGCGTGCCACTGCAATGTCAATGAGTACTAAGAATAGCGCAGGCTCTGAGCTGCAAGGCATTTATGGTCGTACATTAAAGTCCGCTGAAATAGAAGATATTTGTCAAATCAGTTTCATAATGGGAAATAGATGTAATTTAAACGTTATAAATGTAACTTAACCCTTCTGAATGTATGGGGGTGAAGAAAAGGAAATAGCAGAAGTGAGAGAAGATAACGCTAGTTACTAGACCAAATTCATAGACTGAAAATACTTCCAATTACATAGTTCTCTGCAGAACTATTCTGCCAAGTCCTAAGTGAAGAATTTAGACATATGACAGTGAAGTAACTAGATAGAGAAAGGTAAGAATTACCTATGGTTTTGTTGTATAAGATCTATGATTCTATGATTCTATTCTATATAAGCCTGGACCTGCTTCCCATCTCCAGTGGAAAGGTGCAAAGGAAACATCTTGTCACTGAAGCTGAAGAATAAGTAGGATGTGATCCTCCTTTATACTATTCTATGTAATTCCTGAAAAAATTATGCTTTTACAGAGCCAGTATAACTATAGAATTCTGGAATGGTTCGGGTTGGAAAGGACCATCTGGTTCCAACCCCTCTGCCATGAGCAGGGACACCTTCCATTACACCTGGTTGCTCTAAACCCCATCCAACCTGGCCTTGAACACTGCCAGGTATGGGGCATCCACATCTCCTCTGGGCAGCATGTCCCAGTGTGTCACAGCCCCCACAATGAGGTATTCATTCCTAATGTCCAATCTAAATCAACCCTCTCTCCACTTAAAACTTTTAGTCCTCACCTTAATGATACATGCCCTTGTATATAGTCCCATTAGGACACTTAAGTTTCCAAATGGTATCTTCACCTTCTTCATCAGTGTGAGAAAAGATTATTGTTATACATTGTTATGTTATTTGATTTTTTTGTAGTTGTGTGCAGCGTACAATACAAATACTAAAGCTTTGTATTAACGTCCTCAGAAAGAAAATCTTAAAGAATTTTTCTGGTATTGCCTTTCTCTTGAGTGATGCCTTCCTTCAAAAAAATCACTCCCTAATGTTTACAATAAGATACACAGAAGCTATTTATTTCTTCTCCAGTTTGGGAATATCATTAGTATCTTGCATTGAACACCTGCATAAAAGTACAATAATACCAGGCATTTTGCTCTTCACTTGAGTCATGGGATGGTAGTTATTTATTTTGCTTTATCTTTGCTTCAGCTAAAAGTTGACATTTCAGCTTTTGGCAGGAAGTGTTGTTTACTGTTCTTTTTGCTGACTCTGAGGTTTTGCATCAACTCAGATTTAACAGTTCTACACTGATGGGACCTGTACTAATTCTCCATTTTCCTGTCCTCAGCTGCACAATAAGGATCAAATAGGATGAAGAACCAAGTCTCTCTCCTAAGATGAGCTACACGAAAGGAGAAAGTGTGTGTATATATGCAGGGGGAGGATAATAAGAAAAGAGAAAGACAAATCCTATGCCTCAGTGTTTCCCATCAACGTGCTGCCTTGATACAAGACTGCAGTCTCTTGACCCATTCCTCAAAGCTGTAAATAAATAACCAAATTCCTTTAACAAGATCACCAATATTTTTTTTCTCTTTAAATATAATTTGGAAAGACAGATAGGCTGCCTGCACTTATCTTCCTCTTTTTGTGCTTCATCTGACAGTTATATTCTCTTTAACCATGTCTGCAAGCAAAACACATTACTTTACATTTCCGGAGGGTCCCATGTCATGGTAATGATGCATGGCATCCTGTTAAGTCCTTCATATTAAATATATAACTGAAGGCAATCTGAGCTGTATTCCTGGGATGACAATGAAGATTGAAATACTGAAGTTTACTGAAAGCAATGAATCAAAATGACTACAAGCTGGTTGAGCAGAAGAGACATATGAATAAAAGCTGTATGCCAGATCTTTTATTTTATATGCTCTATAGATATTTACCCTGTTTCAAAATGGAGCACAGTTATTTCTACTTAGATATAATAGCATTTGGACAATTTGGCCTACTGAATTCAGTCTGCTCAGAAGCAGATAGTAAGAATTACACACCTCTTGCCAAATGAGAGACATGATAATCCAGTTATAAACCAACAATATTGACTAACTGTAGATCTGTCTTGAAGCTCCTATACAATGATTAAAAGAGAATATTTTATGGAATTACCTGAATTACCAAAATTGACTAATTATATGCCTATTTAAGGGTTAAATTAAATGTTTTTAAGATATGTTAGTTTCTGTTCTTTGAACATTAAAAGAAGTTTGAGAGTTTCTTCCACCAGAGAAGTCATCAATATTTGACCAGATTCATTGTCAAATTGACATAATTAAACAATATTCTTGTTAAAAACAAGTGGTTAATCAAATGTCAGCACCAGGTTTAACAGATTCTTTAGAAATGTTCTACAGCCTGAAATACCTCATGTGAATTCGTCTGTGGGTACTTATAAAGAAAAAGTACTATTACATAAGCTCATTTGACTCATAATTTAGAGGAGAGATGCGTACGTCCTAACATTTACCAGAACGTATGTTAATTCAGTTATATTTAAAAATGAGGCATTTGTGAGGGAAAAAAAAAAATTTTTTTAGAAAATAGGGCTCATTAATATTCTTTTTTTTTTTTTTTAATTAAGTATTTGGGTTAAATAGGTGCAGCGTTTTATATTTGACTCTGAACAATAAGAAGTATTATGGAACATAAAAGAGCTTCAAATATCATGCAACTAGCAACCTGGAGAACTGAGCATGGTTTAGTGTGATTATCAGTCAAAGTAATGCTTGTGGATGGCTCTACATGTATTTTTAATTATAGGAGTTCACTTCATGATTTTTAGGAGTACTATATCTCAAAATGGTGCAGAAAATTCTTATCCTTATTTTGTTTGGTTTTTTGTAAATGGCAAAAATAAAGCCAGCTTCTTTATGCTGTCTTGCACCTGAACCACAGAACCATGTAATCATTGTGGCTGAAAATGACCTATAAAATCAACCCAACACTACCAAGACTTCTACTAAACAACATCCCCAAGCACCACATCTACATGTAAAATATCCAGGAGCATTTCACTAGCTTCAGGAGGCATCACATTACAGGTCGCTTGAGGAATATCTCTAAGGATCTAAACCTTGAAATTTTGTAGGAGAATTTAAAAATTTAATTGCTTGCTCCTCTCTCTAAAGCTCAGTCACCTTGGGCAGTGTCTGTTGGTGTGTAAAGCAGTCAGCACCACTTCTGAAGGCAAAATAAAGTACATTACTGGTTGTATCATCCTCCCAGCAATTACGACACAGAAGCAGCTTACTTCTTCCTTCTCATCCATAAGCAGCAAAGAGGAACAATTTGGTATTATCTGCATTTCAAACACAGCCAGCTTAACAAGTCTGCATTTCTCTCTGGCAGCTTTTAAGCTTCAACATTTAGATTGTGAGTAAAGATTCAGACTTTCTCCCTTTCCAAAACTGCTTAAAAGTCACCCCAGCTGGGTCCAAGAGAATAATTTATTGCAATGGGTGGGTACTGGATCAAAATTAGAAAAGCTCCTCTTATGTCATGAATCCTTCCTGACACCAGCATGAAGGTTATGCCTGGGAATACTCTGAGGTCCTATGATCCCTTAGGGCAAGAGGAACAGAGTATAACTTATAGCAGTCATTACCTTGTGTCACAGAGTGGTGCTCACAGAGATCAGTTTTAGACTGACAAAAGACAGGTGTTGAAGCTGCTCCAACACACAACAGGTATTCACTGGCACAGTGAGGTCTGTCTTCCCAGGTGGTCATCACCATTCCTGAAGACTGTCTTTAATACAGGACACAGATGAAAGCTGAGATCTAATTGCATAAGCAGCTTGACATATCTGGGTTACTGATCTTTACTACAGGAAGTAGAAGCTCTTCAATCTGGCCAGGAAGCTGTAAGTATAAACATGTGAGTGGTTATACAGATGTTCATAGCATTTGAGGAAGCTGTTACAATCAGGACTATTTCTGCTTCTCATTTATATTATAAAATATGGTACGAGTTTGTGGTGACACCAGATACACATAGGACAAAGCAGTATTTTGCCAGACCTAGATTTTTCCTAGGAAGATGCTGCAGTTAAGAAATATATGTTCCTTCCTGGGAAGAATCACTTGGATGATGGTTCATAACTCTGTCAAATTATCAGTTACTCTGCTTCTACCTATTTCTGGTCTACACACCCATGCCCACCCCAGTACAGCTGTATATTCTTATATAAATAAGCACTCAGAGATGAGGAATCGCACAGTGGTTATATGTAAATAGAATAGAAATGCAGCCTCAATGAACAGAGCACTGCTGTGATTCTGAAAGGCATAGTACATACACATCATACTGCTTCAGAGAAAAATAAAATAAAATTTGATTTTCTGAGAGATGAAGTGAGCATCACACCAAGTTAAACAGTACATGCTGTGAGTCTCTGCAGAGGAAAAATAGTGTCAAAAACCTTAGCCAGAGGTTAATTGATAATCGGTTGAATTATTCATTTGTTATTAATGATTACTAATGAGAAACATTAGAATAATCAATGTTCCAGTCCAGTGCTTCACCAGATGTCATGTTAATTGCAACAGAAGATAGTAGTAGCTTAGCAAAATACGGAAACAATTAGCATGATTGACTCAAAGCCACCTCATGCCTCTCTGGAGCATTGTTCTAGCATTTATACTCTGCAAAAAAGTATAAATATTTCTGGGTTTGCAGAGTGGGAAAAGATAATTCCTAATAGCCTTTGATATAACCCTGTTCTGTCCCATAAAAGGCAAAAATTACAACAAATCCTACATAAGCAAATATATTAGCTTGGAGGGATTACATTCACAGGCTAATAAGCAAGGAACAGCAAAATAACTTACACTGAGTAAAATGATAACACCAGCAGTGTTAATGGCTAATTGGAATTAAAATCTATACTTTCTCCAGCAAAAGATTAATTGATTTTTAATATTCACTATAAAACGTCACTTTTGAATTGTGCTTTATGACCTGAAACAACAATAAAGCACTAAAGTGCTATGACGTTATTCGAAATATGCAAATTAGGTTCCTAAACTACAGGTATTGTAAAATGCTGAGCAGTTAAATTTTATTATATGCAGAGATTATATTTTTATTCCTTGTCTGAAACAGGAGTTTTCATCTGGTTTAGGCAGATGAAGCTGCAGGACTGAATTCAACCACAGAAATTATGGTAGAGACATGTGGAGGAGGATACATACATACAATACATGATCTTCCCATGACATAACATAGACCTTCTCTCTACCTTTCCCCATCCAGTTTGATACACATCTGCGAGAAGAAAGTTAGGACACCCGCCTCCACACCACGGAACACTTGTGGCTCCACTCTAACCTTATATTTGCATCTATCATTCACTTATGGAGAGAAGTGGGCTTTAGGAACAGAGTCCAGAGCAGTACTGCCATCACCCATCAGTGACAAAAAGGGGACACTCGTGTATAACACCCATGCATGCACATCTGAACAGGGATCCTGAAAGTTAAGCACATACAGAGGCTACATAATGAATGGGTTTTCAATCAGCCATGGAAAATGGGTACCATACAAACTGGTGTAATCAAACTATAATCCTGGGTGACTGGGATGTATATTATACAACACTATTCTTTCATTGACTCTGGCACTGAAACTAGGATGAAGTTTTTTATTCCAATTAGAAAAGTTCATTAAAAGCACACCCACCTTAAAAGCACACCTGATCAGTGTGCCCCGTCCGTGAGTGGACAACGAATTGCAGGCCCCTGCTCAACAACTAAGAATCAGCAGTGAACCTATCTCCTTTTTTTTTATTTGCAAATGGGGGGAGCAGGGGCTGGGGGTGGGTAAGACATTTCTTCACTGAAGGAAAGGCCAGTCCCCTGGCATGCTGTCACTGGATTGAGGTCTCCCATAACATGATCTGCACTGAAGCTGGAAGGAATGGAGGACATTGATCAGAGAGAAGATTCTACTATGAAGACATATTTCTGTGATATCCTGGGCACTTGCTTACCCAAAGTGAAGTTTAGTGCTTAAGATTTAATTTATAATATTTATTTATCTAGGCACATTACACGTTTTTTGTGCCTGACCCATATATCAAATGTTGTATTGCTTTCAGCAGAGGAACACAGGAAATGCTACAGTGATACAGACAAAATTTTCTGTCAGGTCCTTCACCATAAGTTTTCTGAGTTTTGGAATTGCGATGTGTAGCCAAAAATCTTGGGATTTAGTGCAAAGTGCTCTAAAAGTTCATGTAGATGAGCTGGTAACGTCAATAGAGGGGCAGGAGTTTGCAAGAGTTTCATTATGAACACAAAAATAGTTACATGGATGTTTCTTTTTCCTATATATTTCTGTGCAGCTTGTTGTATTGAATGTTTTTTTCTGCAATAACTAGTATGTCAGAATATCTGCAGTGAGGGATGGATTTATTCTGAGTTCTTAAAATAAGAATGTTGAATTGGTGAGGGGAATCTCGAAATAATGGAGAAACCCTTCTTTGAGCATTAACAAAGATCCCTTCTGGCATTTCATTCTACCCCAGAAAGCAAAGGATCCCTCAGTCAAAGAAATAAAGCAGACTTATTTTTTGACTCTTTGGCTTTTCTTCCATGATACATCTTCTTCTGGAATCTTCTGTAGTAGTAGTTCACTTTATGAAGAGTTGATCTTTCCCTCTCAAAGGATGTTAGGCTCTATTATTTCTTTTTGGGGTTTCTGTTTTTTGTTTGTTTGTTGGTTGGTTTGTTTTAAATCCTGGGAAGCTGGTGGTGCAAGGCTGTTTGCTCCCTCCTTGGCAACATACTGCTTTAGCCTGAAAATCAGCACACCCTGCAAAAAAAGCTATGACTTTGATGGATTTGGTTTTGTCACAGAATTATAAAAGTTTCACTTGTTTATGGAAACAATTTTATATAATTTAACAGTGGTTCAAATTGTTGCATGTAAATTACAACATTAAAAATTTACCAAAGAAACTGAGCTTGGCTCTGTGTGCTGAAGTGAGAACACTGAGGTGCCTGCAAACTTTCTACTTGACCATATGTTTCAAAAAGCATAAGTGACCTTCAAGCCTGCAAAATCTATTACGTGTACAGATGTGGTTTGGGCTCTGCATGTATAGATGGGTATGCAGGAGAGATCTGAGAACTATTTAGAAATATCACAGTTTTCTGGTTCACTGAACAACATTAACCAGTGTGCATGGATTCAAGGTAAAGAAAAGATCTCATAATCTGAAAGTACTTTGCAGTTTTCCTTAATTATTTTGTAAGAATCATGCAGTTCTTTGCCCCAGACTTCACTTTTGAGGGAAGAAGAATGAGCTATTATTCAGTTTCTCTAAAATCATCCTACCCCTGTTAAAAAGAAAAGAGCATACCTCCCTATACTGGTGAAAGAGATGGAAATTAAGACTGGAAAGAGATGTATTACATCTGTATGTTTGCAGAACAATATCTGTGGATCGTGGATCGGACTACAGTTTACCTTCTTTTGCATTTAAACTGCATTTAATTTCCTATGATAGACAGCAGTAAAAATGCCAGAAAGCAGCAAGTAGCAGCTATTCATAAAAAAAAAAAAAAAAAAAAAAAAAGCATAAGGAAACTCTCACGTCAACACAGTTTTGCAAATCAGAGCTCAACCACACAGTTGAGCAAATTTCCTAATAGGACTAGAAGGGGTCTTGAAAGACTGAGTAATGTGTCTTGGACATGTGGGCTATGTTTGTCTAATCTATTTTTAAAAGACTTCCCAAAGAAGGCAATTCACAATGTCACTATTTCCCTTCTAGTGCTTCTCTTCTTTAATAATTAAACATTTTTTAATGTTTAATTTTTTTCCTGTTTACTGTCTTAAATTTCCTTTGATGCTCACCAAGTAGATTTTTATCATCCATTTTTATTGTACATGAAGAAGCTACTGATCATGGTTCTCTCCAGAAAAAATAAAAAAATTATTAAAGAACTTCAAAGCTTCCCTATGATGAAGACTATGTCTCCAAAAGTCTTCTTTTCCAGCGGTTGATCTAGTGGAAGACGTTTTCTGAAAACCTGACATTTCTGCCATATCTAAAAGCTATACTGCTGTTTTTTTCACTTTTTGATGCAAAATTATAAGTTTTCTGCAAAACATCCTAAAGTATGCACAAAACTTTCCAGCATTTTTGCTTCAATTTTTATCAAGACACAATTCCTCCTGCATTCATATTTGCACCATGTCTTCTTTTTCCTACCCACAGTATCCTTTTTCCCTTACACAGAATTCAAAGACACACTTTGTTACTGCTTGTTGTGAGCTTCCCTATACATATGGCTCTGTAAAGAGTATTCAAGTATATTAACTCTCTTTCCAGCATATATATTCTTTTATCTCCCAAGAACTTTCTATGACCTCAACAGTATGCTTTTATTTAGATTCAGGCTATGTCCCTACTGCCCCTGGGAGTGAAACCACAGAATAGATGAACTGCATCCTATTTTCTGAGCCAGCTGTATGCATCCCATCATTGGGCACCAAAGGCCTGAAGCTTAGCTCTGCATGGCTAAACTTCTGTAAAAGTAGCCTGAGCTCTGGCTGCTTACAGACCTTCTTCTCCCTCTGGCACTCTGTGTCAGGACCCTTCTGCAAAAGACCCCTGTCAACCTACACACATCCAACTCTATCTGAAAAACCAATAAAAGAGAACTTGTTGAACTTGGTTTTTGGCTTCTACATCAGAGAGCATTCAGCACTGCTTCCATATTTAATACTTTTCCACATAGATTTCCCACCAACACAACGCAAGTGAAAAAGTTGCACAGTTCAGAGATTGCAACATAATCTTTGTCATTGCCTTCAGTGAGAAATGTTTGTGCTCTGCGTTCTGTGCTTCAATGTTTATTGATGTATTAACAGTTAGGTTGCAAAGGCATACAGTCACCATAAAAAAATTAGCTCACATAAAAGATATTGCAAAGATTTTTCCTATCTTAACAGAACGAAGCATAGCAACAATATTTGTTACACTTGTGGATCATTTGGAATACTTAATACTAACTTTTGGGGCTTTAAAATCACAGAATCATGGAATCATCATGGCTGAATGATTTTAATCTGTAATGATAATGTAAAACATGGAAAGATAACTAAGAGTAGTGTTTTCTTCATTTTAAAAGCTTTTTTGCTTCCAATGTAGTGCAATAGCCATAGTAAAATAATATATGGCTGTTATGAAATTTGAATCCTATGCCATTTCAAACACATGGACTACAGTAAATTACAACTTTTATTACTTTAGTATTTTGAGGGATTGTTCAGTTTCACAGCCTAACTCAGAAATTAGAGATATTAGTATGTCACCAAAACATCTCAACTGTAGATTTGCCAAGTCTTTTTGATGTAGAAGTACCTAGTTTAGACAACAGTTAATAGAGCCCCAGAAATAATCAGCTTTAGAGAGGAATTTAGACAACTGTATGCATTATGATCGTGTTTGATGCAACCATCAGTACATTTCTCAGCCACTGATGAAGTCAGTAGAAATAAGGGAGCATAACTTCAGGGAGGAAGATTCTCCACTGATCAGTGAGGATTAGGTAAGAGATCACTTGAATAACCTGAAAACACATAAATCTACGGACCCAGATGGGGAGATCTGGACAGGCTGGAGAGCTGGGCCAAGGTGAACCTTGTGAAGTTCAATAATGACAAGTGTAGAGTCCTGCCTCTGTGTACGAATAAAACCAACCACCAGTACAGAGTAGGGGATGTCCTGCTGGAAAGCAGCTTCATGGCAGAAGACTTTGGAGTCCTAGTGGACACTAAATTCTCCATGGGTCAGCAATGTGCCCTTGTGGCCAAAAGGGCCAGTGGTATCTTGTAGTGCATCAGGAAAAGTGTGTCCAGCAGATCTAGGGAGGTTCTCCTCCACCTCTACTCCATCCTGGTGACACCACAACTGGAATACTGTATCCAATTTTAGGTTCCCTGGCTCAAAAGAGACAGGAATCTATTGGAGAGAGACCAAAAGAGAGCTACAAGGATGATAAGGGACTTGAGTATCTCCTCCATGAAGAAAGACTGAGAGAAATAGGGCTGTTTAGCCTTGAGAAAAGAAGACTGAGAAGGTATCTTATTAATTTCTACAGAAATCTGAGGGTTTGGCATCAAGAGGAAGGGGCCAATCCCTTTTCTGTGGTGCCTAGTAATAGGACATGAAATAATGAGTTTAAGCTAGACCTCAGGAAGTTCCACGTCAACATGAGGAGAAATTTATTTATTGTGAGGGTGATGGAGCAGTGGAACAGGCTGCCCAGAGAGATTGTGGAGCCTCCTTCTCTGAAGACTTTCAAACCCACCTGGATGTGTTCCTGTGTGGCCTGCCCTAGATTATCCTGCTTTGGCAAGGGGATTGGACTAGGTGATCTTTAGAGGTCCCTTCCAGCCCCTAACATTCTGTGATCTATGAGGAGTCATTATGGTTTTAGCAGAAAATGTATGTCACTTTAAAGTAGAGAAAGATGATGTGATTTGGTCAATAAAGCATCTCTTTCATTTTCTGTGTGATTTTGCCATAAACAAGAAGAAAAAAAGTAAAATAAGGTAGAAGTCATTGGCAGTTGAAGAAATTAATACAGATGATGATAGATAATTCATTTGTGATTTTGCACCAAACTACTGCCTATAATATCACTTGTTCTATTTAATTTCTCATACATGTATATTACAACAGGTCTTGGAAATGTCAGTGCAGATGTGCATTAGGGACAGTACATACAGATGAGTAGCACAGTGCTTACTGTCCACAAGGCAGTAGTAGGTATCATGTCCCTGTATTTATGCAGCATTATTAAATAGAAATGATTACTTTATCAGACAGTTCAGATTGCATACAGCCAAGCAAGTCAGACCAGTTGTGCATATACTGCCTGCAGGGGCAGAAGTCAGGTATGCACTGGATTCCCTCTCACCTTTCCACACCATCTCCCTTTCCTTTCCTGGGTCACACTGGGCTTACCACCAAAGTGAGAGCCAACACTTGGGAACGGGGACTTGAGGTTGAAGTACAAGCCCAAGCCTACAGCTAACATGAAATCACAGCTTTGGTGAGTAAAGCCCAGGATTCAGGCTTTCTTTCAGGACCTCCCTCAGATGTAAGCACAAAATTATGCATCTCTTCTCACACCTCTTCATGTAAGAAACACTCTGGGTTAAGATTCATCTGTGGTACACAACCTAAGAACTGAAGATAAAATGAACTAACACTGTTATTCCAGGAGCTCTCCATACATTTCAAATTGATTTAGTTTCAAGCAGAGCGAGCAGCATACTCCACATACATTTTAAATCCTAGTGTGGAATAATACTGTATGTGCTGAAGTGCCAAGGCACAGCAGGCAAGAGGGCCATTCAGTATCGAACCTTACTGATTATGCCAGCTTCTGCCACAGAACAGCACTCTGCAACTGTACGAGTTTTTCAGTCTTAATACAAATAAGATGACACAATAATAGAGAAGGGAAACAGCTGTCTGTCTTTTCTCCAGAGCCTAATTACAACAGCAGGTGAAGCAATACCAGAGGCTCAGCTCTAATATGGTAAGTGAAATCTACCTACCTACACAGCTGTTTTATTTGTGAGGGGTGGCAGGGCTGGCAAAGAAATCTTGATACAAAAAACACCAAGGAAATTTGTGAGCAACAACAGGAAAAGTAATTGTGTATGCAGCTTTTTTATTATGTGTGAAGAGGAAACTGATACTTGGCTTGATATCGATTTTTCTCTTCACAACATGTTGTTATTTGCAGTAGTGGATATATTTTTTCCAGAAATTCAGTGCTGCATGGTTTATGCTGTGTCTCAATCATAGCATTATGTTATGTAAGGCACCAGCTGTGTCCTGAGATGAGTCAGCTGCCAAATATTGTATTAAAAAGCTATTGTCTCATAATGTATCAACAGGCTTTGAAGTAATTAAGTCCCTCATTGTTTAGTTTAATGCAAGCTATTTCAGAATATACCAAAACATATTTTGGAAGCAAGGTTTATCAGGATCCATTATAACTGCATTTAGCTTTTTTCACCCACCAGTAATGCACAACTCTCAGTCTACTGAGAATTATATCAATGCATGCTTGCTTTACTCGGTGCATGGTAAGGCCTATTCTGCATGCCAGCCATTTGTAATTGTAACCTAAAACTCAAACTTGCTTTTTTTCAACAGATTAGTTGCTTCATATTATGACTCACTACTTGCCCGGGCTCCCATGCTGCCACAACTCAGCAGGCCCTCGGACAGGTAAGAATGTCTCAGGACTGGGGCCATGGTGTGAACTGGTACAGGAGAAAAGTCCATCCTCAGAAGAGCTCTTGTTCTATGTATAGGCACTTAGAAACACTCTGTTCATGAGTGAGGTAACACTTCAATGTGAAGTGATGACAGAGACGAGGCCTGGCTGACAGAAACTCTGGAGAATCATAGAGTGACTGTGCGTCTTTCTCCTTCTGGTGGAGATGCTTACACCAGACTGCAGAACTCATATGGCACTTTTTCATTCTCCTGGGACAACAGCACATACAGAATGACAGTTTAGATGGTTCAGATGTTTTGTGCTGGGGAAAAGTACTGTTAATTTTTAATCTACAGTTTTCAATATACTTACAGGAGAGATGACAAAGTCAAAAAGTAGTACCTTATTCTGAGACCAGAGAATGATGAATTTTGTGATAATCCTTAGCTATAAGAAAAAAAAGTAATTCTACAGTCTTGCACCAAGGTACAAGCCAGAGTGTTTGTTCAAGGTTCAAGGACTCCTTTATGTATCTTCACATTTGCTTACAAGTATTACACAAGCATGGGTAGACTTTGATCTGAATTCAATATTCTCTGTTCAGCCAGCTTTCATATTCTCTTGGCCACCTCCACTGAGAAGATCTGTTGTCACAGGCTGCAACTGGTAGAATTTCCTAGACATCTAAGCACTCATGCTTTGGTAGGACACACCAGTGCAGCCTGTTAAGTAAGTCACTAGCCAGTCATAATAAGTATATATGGATGCTGTCTGCATGCTTAAAAGCTCTCAAACCCAAGCCAGCTGACCAGCTTACCTACAGCCACTAAACATGATACACAAGAAAAAATGTTGCACACCCAAGTTCAAATTAACCACTGGTGCTTTCTCTGGCAAAATGGCTATTACATGGTTAAGACTGGCAAATCCAGTTCACTACACATAATGTTCTGAACTCGTGTATGTGCACATATCTGTCAACCTCTGGAAGCATCAGGGTGCTGTAGATTCATAGGCATTTACAAAATAGATCCATACTGGCTCTGATCTTTTGTAATCTCTTAACATCTATGTATAGGATCTATTAAAAATTCTGAAGACATTAAGCCAGGAGGCTTCAGCCCTCCTGATACATATACTGTAACAAGACCTATGAAGGATGTTTCCCATCAAGTTTAGGAAAGCATCAGTAAGGTGCTATAATAATCTTCCTTCAGTGGTGAGAACTGAAATAAGCAGAAAGAACTGTGCTGTCTTCAGTTTCCATTGTTCTACAAAAAAACTAGTGCCTGATATACCCCAGGTATATCTTGCTGTTTGCAGACAAAGGGATGAAGCCCTAGCTGCCTTCAGTCATGAGTCTGAAGAGTGCAATATCCCATGCAGGTCTGAAGGGGATGAATCACACCAGCCCACAGTCACTGAGTCATCCACCCAAGTCTTGACATTAAAAGCTACATAGTGATTTAATCAAATGGTGTCATATAATGCCTAATAATAGATTTTACACTGATTAGTCAATTTTATGGCAAGTTACTTTGTGTTACTTCCAGCCCATAACTGGGTAGCAGTTTGTTGCCACATTCAATCTGGTATCTAGTTTCTTGTGTCTGTCTACCTGCTTCCTTGAGCAATTCAGCCTTGTCCAAGTTGTGATGTATTAAATATTGGATTGTACCACAGGATACAAGCAAGAGAAAAGTTGTGTGAGGTACACAGAAGAGGCAGGTTAACTATATTCTCTGTCATAAATCTCGACTCCAGAATCTGAGACTATGAGACTATTTACACAGCTAATTTTCATTCTGTGATACAATCTAAGCAATAACTTTAAAAAAAAAAAATCTAATTTTGCAGTCACTGGCTAAAGCTTTTACTTTCATGACTGAAATAACTGAAGATCTCATCCTTTACTCTGTTGAGCAAGTCCCCTGATTCCTATGGGTAATTTTTTTAATTGTTCATTTTAGGAAACCTACAACAGTACAGAAATCACACTCATTCACTGCCACTATCTTATTTTAGATAGTGTAAAGCTCTAGCATACAGATAAAACTCTAGCATTCTGTGAGTTAACAAATAACTGAAGCACAACCATGGACATACGGAAATATCACTATTTATTTAAACTAATGAAGTCATAATTACAAGTGCGATTATATACGCAGCCTCCTAACATGCCTGTTCTTTTAAAGAAAAACAAAGAGCCTGGAGCATGTGAGGAAAACACCAGGGAGTTGTGTAATCAAGAATTTTTAGTTTATTATTTCTTGCAGTGAAATTATTTTATTTTTTCCAATAGTCCTACATGTTTTCCTTTACCTTACAGTTTTCCATATAAATTCTGAGGCGTTTATAATGAATATGAGTCTTCCTGTTAATAGATTTTATCAAAAGTAAACAAGAATAAATCTTCTTAAATGATTACTCAGTACCATTATATTTTTAATTAGAAATAACACAATGATCCAGAACAAATATTGGAATATACAGTTCTGACTGGGTTTCAAAAGAATTAGAGATCTATAGGTGAGAAAAAAAGAAAAATTGGATATTCAAGCCACTAATTGTTAAAGGGGAAAATGTGAATAACTCTTTTTTTTTTTTTTTTTTTTTTTTTGTTAGAAGCTATAACTTGTGATTTTTAAATCTTTTAAACTTTAAGAAAAATTTACTATTATCCACTTAATGGTGCTATGATATATTTTAAGTTACTTCCTTGTCATAAAAATTATTAGAAAATAACTTTCTCGGAACAGAATGGGATGAATGAATAAGAAATATAGGTACCTTTATCCTTATTTATTTTATATTATAATATTAAAAACACTAAATAGAACTATGTCACATAGTCTACAGCATGAGCTGCAGGCTCATCCATTCATTTGTATTATAAATCAATTCAAAATTTGCTTATTGTAGCTGTACTTTAGCACCACCCTTAATAATTCAGTGCAGTTTCATCTCTTCTTGTTTGTTTCTGTTTTGAAGGCAATATGTTACAGCTTAAAATTCTTCATCTCAGTCATGAGACTGTACTTTGTATAGCCTTGCAAACCCTTTTTCTATATCCAAATAACTTTATTTCACAGGCCTTAGAAATATGCTCTTTTCAAAAATTGATTTAATTTGAACATTTAACCTTCCATTATCCCTTTTTAAATATGCCCCTCTGTCCTCGCACTATCCTTGCTAGTGTTTACCTCACTAGAGCTCTGGCACTGATATCATACTTGTTCCTCAGAGTCCCAGCCCTTCAGGGACAGTCAGTCCTTCCTTTCTGCATTTTTTGTTAACCTTTTTAACAAAAGAGTGTCAATATCAATACAAGAAAAATCCCTGTTGTTTAGGACCACTGTTTATTTCTGATGCCATGAGCAGTATACTGTTTCTCTAGCTCCTGACAGAAAGCAATAAAATTTTAAACACTGGAAATCTTAATCCAGTTGTGCTAATAGTTAAGCTGTGCTTAAACAATTGCTTACATGTACAATACATTCTTTAATGCATAATTCAATGAAAGTAACAAAAAGTAGTAATGATTCAGGTAAAGACAGGTTCATTGAATCTTAGATTTTGACCATATCATGGTAAATTCAGTGATACAAAACCTAAAGAGTGATATAATCACTTAAATTTTTATTTTGCATTTTTTTCTACAAATTCTTTACATTTCATATTCACATATATGAATTCACATCTTCAGCCCCACAGACACCTGCTGTGAGATACATTGCTAGTCCACTAGAGTTTCTCCTGCCTTTAGTTTACCAAATCTCTGCCAATACTGAGATTCAACAGACTTTCCATTTTAAGTAAGCCACTTGTGTTCTTAAAAAACATTTTATTTAGAGAAAAACACACAACAGACACAAAAAAAATGAAAAAAAATGAAAAAAAGAAAGTTTGTTTTCAGTTAAACCTACTGCTATATAATACAAATAAGGAAAGTTTTTTTTATCTTTAGCATTGTGTAAGCATAACTGCCACTGACTTTCCCAATTTGCATATCATTCCAGTTCTACTTTATACTTTAATTTTGGAATGTATTACATGAGGCAACCAATATAGTATGTAGAGTTTAAGTTTCTGTGATACTAAAGACATATTTGAGAGTTGTTCTCATTATTGTCTTCATTTGACCCTGCACTGATCAGAACAGTACAGGAGTTTGTGAAATGAAGAAACTGCAAACCAGAATCAAAGCTCTTTTAAATAGGATTTTCTTTGTATTGTCCTATTTAATTGCATTTCCACAGACAGAGAAGGAAAAATTCACCTTCAGCAGAGTTAGTTTTGGCACCTGCATCCTTGCAGTCCTCTGGAAAGCTACATGAGTCTTAAACAAGTAAAAGCAAAACTACTGATAAAATGCATATCCTCATCCTCAAGCACACAGCATTTTAATTCTAAACCTACTCCCTCCCCATCAGCACTTACAATCTCTTGTTGATGAAAACCGCAGAAGAAACATGACTAAGAAGTTACAGGAGAAAAAATGCTTATAGTAGAGCTTATGTTTTAACTTATGGAATGATTATTTTTTAGATGTGCTTTTTCCTCTGGTTTTATCATGCCAGCCTATCTATACATTCAGGTTTTGACAGGTAGAAGGATATAAGTGACAAATAAAATAAAAAAAATATATACTTGGAATATTCGGAAGCAACAGTAAAAAAGATAACAAGTCAAAATGCCAAGTCTTGTAAACTCAAAGCTGATAGCGAGCACAGATAAAATTTCCTAAATTCTGCCAAAATTTCTTTGACAAGTGCTGAGGGTTTTATGTTATGGGAGTTGTTCTGGGAAGGTGGCTGGTTGGTCAGTCAGTTTTTAATTTATTTTTATTATTTTTAAGGGGATTGATTTCCTGGTTTGGAAAAAGGATTCATTCTCTTTTCAGGGGGCAGAGCTTTTTACAAACAGTTTGCTTTTTAGAGGTATTCTGATGTGTTCCTCTTTGAGAGAAACCCCTCAAAGACACAAAATTTTTAACTGGGAAAATCAAGTGAAAAAAGTTGTTAAATTCCACTGAAGAAAAATTGAGAACTGTTAGAGTATGTGTGTTCACACTTTTTTTTTTTTCTTTTTTAAATACAGAACTATCCAAACAGACTCAAAGTGTAATGGAGATATTATTTTACCAGTAAGGGGGGACCAAAGGAACTCCAATATCATCCTTTAAATCTGGGATTTTAAGCCTAAGTTAAGAACTGAAAAGGACCCATACACTTCCATAAAGGCCAAAATCATATTCTTTCCTTCAAAATCCAGTGGTGAAAGACTTCATTAGTGCTTCGTATTCCTCTAGGCCTGTGGAAGGATCTGTCTCATAAATCATGAATATGAGAAAAGTGGAGATAAGAGTGGCAAGTCAACCTTAGCTGTCTCCCAGCTTTGAAAGTTTGCTATTTCAGTTGGATTCTTGGTCTTTGTGCTCTTGATGCCAGACTATATACAGCATGTCATCCAAACAGTTCATAAAACCTGGGATGGCAGTATTTTATGCAATCCACAAGGTGCCCTTTTCCCCTCAAGACAGAGGTTAAAAATATTTTAAAAGTTGCCTAAACATTGGATTTTGTGTTTCACTACAGAACTTTCTGTACAACAGGAATGTGTCAGACGGGAAATAGATATAAAAGAGCTACAGTCATAGCCTGCAGCAGATATTGCTAATTTTTACAGTAGGTTTTTTCTGTGTTTCAAAAGGCATGGAACAAGGATTACAGAAAATCAATAGTTCTCTTGAGAATCAGATTTTATGAGGGAAAAGATCTTACTTTGTAAGCCTATTTTGTTCATTACTTTTATTTTTGTAGAGTAAAAGCAACAGCAACTTACATTGATACTTTCACTGTAGTTCCTGTTGGATTCCCTGTCACAGCAGAGCACAACATCTTCTGTAGCTACAGCACACCTTTTTAAAGAAAAAAATCTCACTTTCAATCAGTAGCAAGAAATTACAGAGGATACATGGTCTCTAAAACAACTATTATTTAAGGATTGCTAAGTATGCCAAACCCATGTGCTTTCTACTTATTTCCCCATGTGTTTCACAAGGGTCGGTAAAGGCTGACCCAAAACAACCTGAAGAAATTTCTGGAAGAGGAAACTTCTGCTGTAGTCCTGCACAGTCTGAGTACCAAGATGCAAACCCATTCACCAATAAAGCTCCAGTAGAGATGGCTCAGCAAAATCAGCACATGATTCACCAAAACAAAGTACTTGGTAAAACCAAGAACATTTGACTGTCTCGTGCTGGTCTTTCCCTGCTTTTTTCTCCTTGTGCCACAGACCTGCTGCTCTTCCTGGCTCAATGTACACTGAAGCTGGAAACACGAGCAGAGCCTCACCTTGCTGCCAGAGGGCACCCATTTGAGCAAAGGAAACAAAAGCTGATCTGTCTTGGGAAGACACTGTCTTCTTTTCTTTCTTAAAGATTTCTCCTGACAAATAACAACATTTTCATTGTTAAGAAATTTCATCTTTGCAGCAGATGGATGTATTAATTCTGCAATTAATTTTGTAAATTAAAACTTCATCTAAAGCTTTTAATTTACTAATTCATACCTGCTTTACAAATTTAATACTTATTAAGCTTTACTCTTGAACATTCACATTCTAATTTTTTTCAATTTACAGTCATCCAATGCTTGGGCTGCTCTGTACCCCACTGAGCAAAACACAGTAAATGTAAAAATAACTCAACTCTCTACCAATTCATTCCTTGCTGGCAGTGGAACACAGAGAGAAAAGAAGGATTTGGCAATAGTAAATGCTTATAAGTCAATGGTCTGAATAACTAAAGGAGTCTCCAAAATCTAGGAAACATCACAGACAAAATTTTTCAGCTCTTTCCTCTGCTTTCCACCAAGAAACCTCTAGTTCTGCAGTACATGATGATCATTGTTGATGTATCACACAAGCAAGAGGATAAACTCTGAAGGGCTATGATTAGAAAAGCTGAATAACATTTAAAATATTTATCTAGCATCTTCTCTTTGAAACTGCAAATTATGTGACATCATTTTCCTTCAAATAAGTGTTTCCTGATACGTTGTCATTAAGGGATTACTAGGAAGTGGCATGCAGGACCAGACCCATTGAAGTGTTTACTTACTCAAAACTGGAGGCTAAACATGATTCAGTGCATTCTTGACAGCTCTGCCTATGCTTCAAAGTAGTTTTGATCCAGTGCTCTTTGGAAGGTTACAACGTTCAACTGTGCCCACAGTGTTATAGTTTAACTCTACAGTGGTCACAATAGCATGGGCATAATTCTGTATCATCACACAAGCCTGTGGCTCCTAGACATGACCTAGCTACTGTCATTGTCATTCAGAGTATAAGTGAAACTCTCAGCAGCTGCCTGACTGCTTTCATCTCTTCACAGCTTTGTCTGAAGCTGGCCCTCACACCTGAACTGATTTACCAAAAGCTCAATCTCACAGTTTGCATCAGAGCAGAACAACTCCCTTGCTTTTGTTTTACCCACTAGATACCTTCTCTGAAGTTTCTGATTTTGCAAAAAGTAAATTTCAATGTACAAAATATGGTTGTAAAACAGAGCATGGAACTTGTCCATTTGACCATTAGCTTTTGTAATTATTTCATTACTATCTCTTTGTTATGTAACTTTCTGAGATTGAGGTGAAACAAAGCACACAACAGTTGTTAACATGTGAGCATTAATTGCTCGGGATTTTCCTCTAAAAGCATCACAAAGTGTGAATGCAGGACTAAGACCTCAGTGATGCAGAACTCTCTTCTGCCTTAACTGGTTTCTCACAGGTGTTTAATAACATTAAGCTTCTTATCGAGTTCCCATTAGTTTCCCTTCAGCAGTTAAAGTGGTGAGATTAACTTTCCCTCCTGACTACTTGAAGTGATACACAACCCTGACTTTATGCCAAGGTGCACCATGAGAGGGACATGGTTGAGCTGAGCAGAGCTGGTGTGTCTTAATAGAGCTCTAGGCCTTCAATAGGTCACTGAAAGCAGAGCAGGACAAAAGATGAGAGCAGGACTGTCAGCCAGCAATGCCATTGCTTGAACATCACCTTTTGGAAGTTGCTTTCCTGTTCAAAACTGTCTGAGCAAAGTTCAGGAATTTCTCAGTCCTTAAATCAAAATCAATCTTAAATCCTGATTGATTTTGTGCTCTCGTTGTCACCTCTCCTAATCCAAAACCACTCCAGATAAGATCAACACTACAGTGTGTGGAAGTTGGTCACAGAGGTAATAATATGGATATTAACCTAGCCACAAATATCAAAGTATAGAAAAATATCCTTGACAATTCCTTGAGGGTTTCTTGTCTGTGTTCCTCATCTTTAATCTATTTCTAAAATAGAGGATTTTTAGATTCTTTGCTCCTTGCAGGTAGAAACATCCATACTCTCCTTAGAGATGTTACTTGAGCTCTCACACGTTTCCCTTCAGCTTCCATTTCCATCAGTGGGAAACCAAGGAGAGAAGCTGAGAAGGTTCATATTCACCTAGCTCCTCAAACTCAACAAGCAAGGGACCACGATCACTGTATTTTCATTACGATCCTAAAGAATACACTGGTGGATGTGAGACTTATGTTTAAAGCAAATCGAAGGTGTATATATATTAGGTGTATCAGATTTACAGCATCTGCATGAAATTTTCAATTTCATAAATTATTGCAGCTGTAAAAATTGAATTACTAAGAAGATAAGTTTACCATGGTTATAATATATAATGAATCTTAGCAAAAAAGTCACAGTTAGGTTGGTCAGACACTAGTGTCTTAGAGGAAGAATTGACCATCTGTTACTGGGTGAATATTAACTGATCAAGAGATTACTTTTTTTGTCTCAAAAAAAAAAAAAAAAAAAAAAGAAAACCAAAAAACTGATGGAAATTCATTATCTTGTATCTGAAATGATGTAGACCTTATCTAGAGAATAGTGTTCAGTTTTAGACACCGAATTTTAAAAAATACGGGGAAAGTAAGGAACACATAATATTAGTGGACAACTGAATTTTTAAAAAATCAGGAAATTTGCATGTGACATATAGGTATTCCATGTAGCACTATTCTGAAAATGTGATTTATTGAGCTGCTTTTCTGGTTTTGAAAACAATAATGATTTTTGCTTTGGAGGCTATGATAAATTAAGCTGACCAATATAAAAGATTATTTGGATTAAATAATGTGCACCGAGCTTGCTCATCACTAACAGCCATAGTGTTATTACCAAATATTGTAGGCATCTGGGGGGCGAGGGGGACTGGAAGGATGAAGAAGAACAATGGAAGAAGATAAAATAGCAGAGATAGAAAATCAGAAAATAGGTGGAGTTGGGAGCCATTTTCACATAGAAATCATGTTACAGCATGCTGCATGGATGAAAAATTAGTAATTTTTTCTTTTGCAAGAAAGCACTGGATTTCAGATAGTGGAATGATCTCTCAAATAATTCACAATAAATATCTGCAGGGAATGCGATGTTTTAAAGCTACAGGGAAAAAAATAAAGAGAGGGGAGAAGGGGAGAAAGAAACACTCAGTCCAGAAACAGTACTCAAAGGAAAGTAAAAAGGCAAAAGGGTGAAGTGTAGTGTAAGAAATGGGAGAAGAATCAAAGGACCAGGAAAAAGATGTTCACACAAAATGGGGAACTGCTGATAAAGTCCAAAAGGTGAGAGAAAGTGTGAACTCTGTTCAGAGAAGATAACACACCTGACCTGCTGAACAGTATGTGACCAGCTGCAAAATTTCAGATGCTACATTAATCATGTCATACATCAAATAACACAGCAGGCAAAACTGTTTATTTTCAATTATTTTCCTAAAGGAATTTAGGTACTTTTTTCAGAAGACTATTAATCCCAAATATATATATGTTCTCAAACAAGAGCATAAATCTGAGGCAAGAATGAACCTCACATTTCAAGAGATATCTTCTGCAGAAGTATGTCAGTATTTTTACTCATACCATGTCAAATGCCTTATTTTGGAATTACTTTAGAAACAAGTATTTATCTCCAACTATGTTACAGATTTTAATAGGCAAAATATTAGATGTGAGACAGAAACCTACTTAGACATGATCTAAAGTTCTCTCAGATGAATTTTAGTGCCACATCTGAATCTGAACTGAGTCATTTCTGAGTGCTCCAGGGATAGGAAAGTTTGCTCTTCATAGACAACACTAGGATAGGGGAGAGTGGTCCAATTGAATAGGTTTTAATTTGAATGTATTGCAGCTAAATGTGAAGTCTGATGCCAGCTCTTCAGTTCTGAAATGAATTACGTGTCACTAACGAAGTTTAATAAGATGATTTGAAGGTAACATCATGTTTTTAAAGTTTACAGTCAAATGATGTCAAAGCTAGACATGAACAGTACTATCAGTAGCTGTGTTCTCCCCTATGTTGCCATGTACTATTCAACCTCCCACTACTTGTCCCTGCTACCAATAGTGTAAAGAACAGCCAGCTCTCCAGTGTTTGGCAGAGCTACTTGGCACAGTTTCCTGCCAAGAAAGGATAAGTAAGCAAAATCCCAGGTGAGGCAGAAATAACATTTATAGGATGTCAGCAGGTGCCCATGAATCTTAGGACAAGACTGGCTGAAGGAAGGGTTGGTTTGTGTCCCCAGTACACGTGGACCGAAAGCCCTGCTGATATGAAATACAGAATGCTTCAGACAAACCACAAATGTTTACTCTTTAGCCACACTGTCTAGCAGAGGCATAAACCAATCTGACCTCAGGCATTCCAGCTGTGCCTGCTTGACCCATAACACCATCCACCACTTGCAGATCCTCTCTTTGGCTTCTCTTTCCTTGCCCAACTCTACCTCTGCTGAGCAGGACTCCCCCCTCAGCTCTGCAAAACAGGGGAGGCTTAGGGTTGCCTCTGAGGTCAGGGCCAGTGTCAGATCTGCACATTTCCTTCCTAGGAAGCTTTTTCTGTTAAGAACATGGCCTCTAGCATCTCCCACTTCAAGGCCAACCCAGCTGGCTTACTAGAAGTCTGGTCTTTACAGAGTCTAAGTTGCTTTCCTTAAGGAGCAACTCTGGGGAAAGACCCTTTGCAGACACTCAGACATATTACTCATTTTTTTGCAATTCTTAGACTTGGAGTCTGGCCTGTACCTCTCATGCTGAGAGGCTTCTTACAGTGTAAGGGGATATGGAAACAATATGAGATGTGAGCAGGTGTCTAACAGTGCTTTTACAGAAGCTTATGGGCAGATACAGAGCTATCATCTTCCCTTACCCACTGGGAGTGTGTGAAAGCAGACCTCATTAAATTCTGAAATAGCTCTAGATAGTCAAAGTGACCTATTTGTCTTTTTTAAAGAAGGTCATTCTATTTTATTTCTGTTAGTACCAGTTAATTGAGATGTGAATGCTGTGCCTGGGCTGAACCCATCATAATCATTTCAAGAGAGGCAATAAGCAGCCTTCACCATATAACGACACTTGGCCATCCTTGCTGTCAACCTGTACACAGGTTTTCAAATTATTGTGTTTGAGAGGAAAGGAATTGCATTCTGTAATCTGTTTCCCTGGATGCTGAAATTGTGCACTACAGATGCCTATCAATATTACATTTTTTTAATATCAAAACCATAGATTTCCTGGTTGTGTTCCAGACAACATAAAACTGTGGAAAATTAAGATATTATATATGGCCATAATATTAATACATTCATCCAGAAAACACGTATTACATATCAATATATTTTTCTGCACTGAAATGTGATTGACATTTTAAAAATATTTCCAGTTTAAATCACATTTGCTGTATTTAGATGCTTCTTAATTGGCAGCACCCCAGTGGAAACAAAATACCATTTCAGCTTCTTGAAACTCAGCCTCTACTAATAAGTGTGTTGAGATAAAACAGATGATATTTCTTGCAACTCTGTATAATCCAAATGCACACCAAACAAAATACAGCATTTAGCACCCACAGCAAGGCAGAGAAGTAGCATGAAGTGGAAAAGGGAAATGCATCTGGAAGAGGACTGGGGTGAACACCATTTCATAGACACTAGCAACAGTGAACAGGCTTCCTAGCATCAGGTGCACAAGTTTAATGGACAACTGATCTTACTATTAAACTGTTGCTTAATAATGCTGTCATGAACTACATCAAATACAGTACCATATTTAAAGGAAAATATGTCTTTCAAACTGATTTCTAAAGGGAATGTGATAGTTTCCTTTTCTCTGATACATTGTCAAACTGCCAAATGATAAATTGTCAAACTGAACCTAAAGCAGAAGAGATGAAATATTTTAGATTTCTGTTGTTATTATTATCATTATTATTTTTGTTGTTGTCATGCCTGTTATTGTTATTACCACCTGTTAAGGAAGAATATTTTCTCCTCAGTTACTGAGCAATAACGTTAACTTTAAAATTTTGTGAAGCATTGTTAATCGCTCAAGGTAAATGATTTTTTTCATGAAAATGCTTGCGACTGGCTTGATGATAAATCACATCCAACTTATTTCCCATAGAAGTGTAATACAATTTAAAGAAAAATAACGAGACAGTGGTTTGAGAGGATATGAATCAAAGACACAACAGTTTAGAAGCATGCTAGTTACTCCATAGGTTTTGTACTTCTCTGTATATTTTCTTTAGGAGTACTATACCTTCATGTTTCAACAGGTGCAGGACAAAACTGAGCTCTTTATTCCCCCTTTTGATTTTTCCTATAGGGATTAGAGAAGAGGGTGAGCCAGGTTAATTCTTACCACTGTCCACATTGCAGGTATATTAGGCTTTTAATCATGTGTCATCTTGTAATGTAAATCAATTACTGCCACTCCACCCTTGGCTACTCAAGGATTAATGGCATTTTTTTGTCCATTTTCTTAAAGCACAAAACTCATTTTACAGTTCTTTTCTGAAAGAAAAATGAAAAGCATATAACTATTATTTCATAGAAAGGCTATAAACCCCACATATTTAATGATTCTTTACAGCAACTGATTCTAAATAATAAAAAAATATATTTTCTATGATTTTAATATGTAAATATGTTTTCTTTTAGACTTTGGGCTACCTTTATCCATATTTTTGGAAATCACTATCTTCAGCAGTATAAGAACTCATAAATTCTTTTTTATTTCCACTATGACATATCACAGAAACAACACTACAAATGGTTCCATTTCTATTGGTATATTATTCTCACCACTTGTATGTTTATCTTCAGTTTTATAAATTTGTTTTTTAAATTTGTTCATTTATTCTGTTGTGTTAGAAGCAGGAAAGCATTATCTATTGCCTATGAGAAGATGGTATTTATCTCTGTCTTATTTAAATGGATTATACCGTGTTAACAGCTGACAGAGTTCAAAAGGAAGAAACCTTAAATGTATTGCTTTATTATTGCATTAATATTCTAGACCATTAGTTATTTTATTCCCACTGAATACTTGTCTAGTTCATTTTCAGATTAATTGTTTTTGCTGATCCTACAAGTATTCAAGCTGTATTGAATTCCGTTGTGACTTATGACTTCAACAATTCTAATTTTCAGTTCACATTTAAAACTAAACCAATACTTGTGAATCAAATTCCCCCAGCAATGGATGGAAGTCAGGTACACACATAACTGCATCCCTAGAACTATGCTACAAGTGCCTTATACCCCTGGAGGTGCTGAAAATCAATAAGCAGGACTTTACTGTTTGGGTATTTTTACTGCAATGTACTCTGCAGTGATTCTGCCTTTGGGCTTCTGCATGAGCACCTCAGCTGAGATTATTGCTAAGCAGCTCAATGCCTATTTGAAACTAAATGCCTTTCCAGCAGTGGAAGGGTGTTTGTCATGCCACTGTGAGGTAGGTGTTCTGTAACATGTCACCTTGGCACAATGTTAGCCTTTTTATAAAAGCTAAGGCTGCTTCTAGATTTCTTTAAAGGTTGAGAGGAAGTAGCATTGGTCTTGTTTTTCCCACAACTGCACATCTTTCACTAAATTGGTGTGGGTATACAGGCTTCAGAGGAGAACTGAAGTTTCCTTGGACTAAAAGAAGAAGAAGAAACAAGTCCTTGATCTGTCCTCTCCTCCCTGGACTGTTAATGTATGGTTTACACTTACTTCTTTGTGAGTTAGTATAATGTACAACATTGTCGAAACAGAGATGTCAAATCAGGTCTATTGCTTTCCAGAACAATGTGCTCCATTAAACACAATGAAACCATTTCTACAGGATGTAAAAGACTTCTTTTTTTCAGGGTAAGCCTTTTCTCTCCCAAGAAGACTCCATGTCTGTGTGCCACTCCATCTAGCTCTGAAGAAGGAATTTAAACCTGAGAGAAACAAGGCTGAAAAGTACTCTCTTCTTTTTATTGTTTCCTCAATTTTAGTTTCAGGGCACCTCTGTCCTGACAAAATCTAGTTTAACTCTGCCCAAATTTTTTTCTGTATCTTGCTTTATCTATACCTTTCCTCATTGCGATTGTAGATTAATCCCTACAGCTGGCAGGTGTGATGGGCTGGGTCCACTGCAGACACCAGGGTGTCATAGAGAATCAGAATGCACCAAGGCAAGAAGCTTATCTCTGTGCCAAAAGCTGGGTAAGAGTCCTGCCTCAAAATGTAGGGTGTATCACTCTCAGTTTGTTTTTCATTTTTAATTTTTTTCCAGAAAATGGGCACATTTATCCTATATTGTTTAGGCATACATCTAAGGATAGGTTAAGTCTCATGCCTCTCCACTAACTACAGGAATAATGTAATATAAGAAAATGTAAAGAAATAAGATAGATAATGGAAGCGTCGTGGGTCCTGCTCCTCCTTTCTCAGATTTTGTCATCCCCCTCCCTCAGACGTGCAGCTGCAGACTCGTGAGCTCCTCTCTCCTTGAGCACCACCGTATCTCCAGAACAAGGGATTAGGAGCAGGGTCTTCTATTACCCAGACATCGTGTCTCTCCCTCACACACTCAAACACTCAACCAGGACTCCCAGTTTCTTTTTTTGACACAAACTCATTGTCTTAAGCCTCCCCTGCTCCCCACCTCCTCTTGCAGGCTCACTGGAGGTGCCCAGTTGGCTGCCCTGCAGCCTCCCAGCAGCTCTTTCTGAAACCCCTGGATATTAGAAAGAATTTCTTTACGGAGAGGGTGATCAGGCATTGGAATGGGCTGCCCAGGGAAGCAGTGGATTCTTCATTCCTGGAGATATTTAAAAAGAGACTGGATGTGGCACTCAGTGCCATGGGCTGGTAACTGCAGCGGTAGTGGATCAAGGGTTGGACTTGATGATCTCTGAGGTCCCTTCCAACCCAGCCGGTTCTATGATTCTATGATTTCCTAAGCAGCTGAGAGGCAGTGAATCTTGGCTCTGCTCTTTCTCCTCTCAACAGTCCAGTGCAAGGGGCTGCAGTAAAGCCACCCCTCACTTCTGCTGTGATCCAGGCAAAAAGCCCCTGCTCTCAGGACTGCACCCAGCCTGTAAGTGACCCCCACATTGTACAAACCTCATCAAACAACAGGAAAAAACCTGCGGGATGGACTGTACTCCAGTATGTTACATCTTGTGTCAATACAGAAAGTTATTTTTCCCTTCAATTTTTTCTGGAGCTGGGCATTGATAATTAATCCTGTTCCTACTGCAGCTAATAGGAACAAGGTCCAAAACCTGGTCTCTCTACTTTCATTTTTCAGTGTACATTACCGCCTTTAACTCAGACTGACCCTGACTGAGCATAACAATGAGGGAGGCAACTGATATATTAATGCTATTGCAAACAAAGCAAAAACAAAATAATATGAACAGTTATGTTCTCCTGTGAAAAATAAAGGGAAGCACAAATTTGTGAATTTGTGCCTCAATACTGCGAATAGATGAGAGTAGTCATAGGTAGAACTAGTTAACACTGTATTTACTAATGGGTGCACATTATTATTGCATTTATGAATTATAATGAAGAGATTTTTTGAGCAGTTGCACATATGTACCTAAAATGTTACTATAACAAAAAAATACTTATGCAAATGTGTATTTGATAACGAGAAATAACCAGGTGTTTTGTATTTTTTTGAAAAACAAAACAACTAAAACAAACAAAAATCCCACAACAAAACGCAGACCAAAAAACCTACATTGACTGCAGCTTTCTTCTTTATTGTTAATTAAGTTTGCAGCTTCTACTTTGAAGACACTAGGAAAATTATTTTTATCTTCATCCAAAGCTTGCTGATGCTGACAGAAAGTCTCCCACTGAGTTCAATAGGGTTTGGATCAAGTTCTTAGTATCCTCAGAAATGATTTATCTGGTCCACTCTGGTCTATCCGAGATTTGAGGGAGAACTGTCCCTCATTTAAATAACAGAAATATAACACAAAATATATTTTGAGAGAGAGAGAGATCAGCATTATTTTGCCTTATCTCTCTAGCTCCTGATCCATCAGCAAAGACACTGCTTAGGAGACTTTTAAACACATTTAATAAATAAGGAAAAGTTTATATAATACAATTCATCCTGCCAATTTTGACACAGAAAACCACATTTATTCATACACACTACAACACTAGTCTGGGTGTTGCTGAATTAAAAACCAGAAAGCAGAAGAGCAATTTAATGCCTGTGAGTTTGGAGATTCACAAAAAGTGTAAGGTTTTGCAATTTCAGGACAAGATTCTCCCTGCATTTCTTGCTTTCCTTTGATGTTTTTTGGTTCAAAACCAGAATCAAATGCTTGCAGAGCAGACTCTTCAGTAGCTAGACTGCCAAGCTGGATGTCTTTGTAAATAGCTCGCACTACCACTCAAATTATTACTGTAACGGAGTAGTTAAACCCTGTACTTACTATTCATGACATTGTTCAACAAGCTACTTACAAATATCCTAACAGTTTTAAGGCAGGTTATTTCTATCATTCATGCTGACATCTTTAAAACAAAATTTCCACTATGCATTCTGGTCCATATCATAAGAAACTGATTCATTAATTGAATATCTTTTAAAAGGTGTACCTTTCCCTGTCTGTGATGAAAATTCATATAGTAGAGAGCAGAACCCTTAATATATTGGTTTTTTACAGTAATATTACTTTGTATGAATATATCTGTATTTGTGCATATGTGCATCTATGAATGTTTATATATATTCAGAAATGATATTCACACAGGCAACATCATATTCATGACAAGAATAATTAGAACATGTAGTTTCGAGTGTTTAGTAGGATCATACATTGAGATATTTCAAAGTGCCTTGTCAGGTTATCCTTACTAAAGACAAAGAGCATTAAGCAGCTAACATTCTAAGGTCCTCTCTCAAAATCCCTTATTTAATCACCAAGATTTTTTTACTATTCATATGAGAAATGGAAGTAATGTACCTTACCTACTTTATAGCTCTAAAAGTCAAAAGCCAACATGGGAATAATGTGTACTTCTTAATATTTACCAAATGATTAAACGATTATGGTTTGGGAAAATATTACATGACTGTATCCAAAACCCACACAGTTAAGGAAGACTCAGCGGTACCCCCTGTGCTATTAGGATCATAGTTCTAAGACATGTTTTGTAGTTGACACAAAATAGTGTAGTCAGTCACAAAATAAATGTCAATAACAATAATTGAACCTGTGGCATTGCTTTCACTGTGTCTACTTGGACTAACATTTAGAAAAATTACCATTATAGAGTGATGTGAACAGCCATAAAGTTAGCCTAGTTAGAAGGCTAACTAACTCAGAGAATTACTGAACAGAAGAAAGTGTTCTCTGAAAAATACTGATAGAGAAACTTCCTGCCAGCCTGGGAATCATGAGCTTGGGAACTTGGCCTGGGAAACAGAAACATCCTTGAAATTTGTAGCTGGCCTCCCTGAAGTAAACCCAGGGTACCTAGAAACCAAAGACATCTTTAGATGCCATTGATAAGATCAAAACCGAGGGACTGTAATGGCAAGTTATCATCTGAAAAGTGGAAACAGGATGGGAAGATGGGTCTGTAAGAACAGAAAATAGCATAATCTAATAACTAAAAAATAGCAATTCACAGCATCTGTAAATTGTAATATATTTACTTTCTTAGTACAACATCTCAGTCCACAAGATAGTTTCTTTTTCACTTGCTCTTTGTGTGGAATTAGAATATTATTAGTCTGGTTTAAAGGTCCAAGAGGAACCTTGTCTGATAGCAATAAGACAGTATTTTATTTCTTTTCTTATTGTTAAGAGAATCTTTTCACTTTTTCCCATTCATGACAAAAAGTAATCTTTTTTTTTTCCTTTTATAGAAATGTAACAATCGTGAGCAACAGACCATATCTGAAATTACACCTTTTGGCTTTTCACAATCTATTTCTATCAAGTTGCAGAATACATCTGAATTTACCCTGACATCAGTGGGACATCATTTCAGTAACCTCATAGGACTTTCCATATCACTGCATTTCAAACCAAGTATTGCTGTGGTATTACTTTAAAGTGAACAAAGGTGGTTCTATTCCTTACACACCAAGAACTTCAGGATATTCTTAAAAGAGAAGAAAAAAAAAAACAAAAAAACAATCAATCAAACAAACAACAGAAACAGCTCTCTATGAAAGAAGTTCAAACCTCAATTTTTTCCAGGGACCCAGAGGGATAAAGTTGGGGTGCACTGGGTACTCTACAGAATTTCTACCCCTAGTTCTGTTTTAACAACCTGTAAAGCAGCTCTGTTCCAGGTGGTAGAGTCATGCAAACACCAAACCCCTGTACTTTACATCTTCTGAAAGTATTAACTGTACATGAAGTCCCATGAGTGTCAACAACAAGGCAGAGGATCTTTCACATTGTTCCCTGGTAGAGGTTTATGCTGTCAAACCTTAGCTCCCATAATTTTCCAGAAGTCAGCATGACTATTTAGTAATATATTAATAAGCTATATTAATAAAAATATCAGAGGCAAAACAAAAGTGGTGATAAACTTCATTAATTTCAATGGCCTAAAACTTCTTATTATTAGGTTTACTCTCATTGTTTTGTAAATGATTTAATTTTTGTCTTTGAACAAAATTGATTTTTAATATTATAAAGCCAGAATCTGGGCTCCCTGTAAAATTTCTGAATGTGAGGCAATCTTGATGCAGACTTTGCTGACAGATAAAGCTGGGATGGAAATAACTCAGAGGTTGGTAAGACTTTCTCTTACCTATTCCTTGAATGAGTGTTTTCTCCGTGAGATCCAGGATTGCTATCCTCTTTCAAAGGACACATTGCAGATTGCATTGCTTCTGGATTGATAGATGCCAATGAGATGAGTCAGGCCAAATTTTTCACGTAAATATTTTTTAGCTTTCATGCCAACATGTGTGCCTCTCTTCTCAGCCAAGTGTCACTGACAGCCAAGAACTGAATGCATTAATAAAATTTATGTCTTTCATAAGAGAAGCAGACAAAAGTCTCTCTGCCTGCTCTGTTCTTAAGTCTAAAAGGATTCTGATATTTGTGCAAGAAGTAATTGATATCATCAAATCTTTTTATTTCTTCTCCAACTACTTTGTTATTACAATGTATTAAATTAATACAATATAAAAATAGCACTGAAAGAAGATTAATTTAAATGCAAACGCATGTATAGATCCTGATCTAGTTTGGTATAATTGTAGAAGAATGCTACTGCAGATAAGAAATTCTATAAATACACAAAAAACTCCTTTGGACAAGGAAACTCAGCAAGAACTCTAAAGTGTTATTTAAATAACATTGTCCCTTCACTATAAAAAAAAAAACAAGCAAGGTGACTGCAAGTTGTAAATTAGAGTTGATTCCTTAAAAAATGTAAACCTGCTTGACTGATATACATGTAAATAAATTGAAAACCTCTGGGACCTATAACAGCACAGAAATTAAATTGCACTCATGGAACTTCAGAAATTTTAGCCAAGACCAAAGAAATAATAAAAGGAGAAACATAGGAAAAAGAACAGCAGGTGAATCAAAGGTAGAAAGCAAACATATAACCTGTCATATGCATTGCTTTATTTGGAAGAAGCCATAGAAGTCAAAGACATGAAATGTATCCAAGATCTACTCCAAGCCTCATCTGGTCAGTAGAGTTTGCAACCCTATTCAATGACATAGGGTTGTTTCTTTCTGAGTTTACTCACCAGTGGTCTTCTTGGAGTCAAATCCTATCAGCCACTCACCACCAGCTTGGAGAACATTCTACTGTCACTGAAGCTCAGTGATGCTAACCAGGTCTCAGGGAGGGCCCTTTGTCCTCTACTTCTGCAAGTTAGTGTTATGAATATGGAGACTATGGAGACTCTTGCTGCTAAGAAACACTGTGTGTCTGCTTAATTCAGCTTCTTGATGACTCCTTCTGTGTGAATGTCCAGCCCCAGTATATGACATCCATGGCCCATGCCTGACCCTACTGTCTACTAGTCAAGCTTCAGGGGTCCAGCCATGCCATATGCTGTATATGTCCCTAAATACAGTGGTGAGATAAGCACGCCTCTTCTACTGGTTTCTGTCCATCTCTCTGCAAAGGCTGATATGCTCAGCAGTCTGGTAACTTTTATCATAGATTAATTTGCAAGGTGGATTTTATGAGAAAGAGGAGATATTTTAGTAACTTACTCAGTGGTAAGGGCTGGCATAGACAGCTTCTGTGAGCCATGAATGGAGGTACTCCAGCATCAGAATACATACCTATTAAATATACTTCTGCATTCAAGAGCTGGTAAACAATTCTAAAATATTAAACCAGCATTTTTGGATTTCTTGAATTCTAGACCTATGCAGAGTTACTCTAGGCCAATTGTACTTCATGTTAGAATTGGAAAGGAAATGTTATAATCATGGCCTCACTACATAATAAGCAGCAAAAATATAGTTTACTCCAAAAATTATTAATTGTAGAAGGTATTTCTTTGGATACCAAGAAGACATCCAAAAGTACCAACTGTCAAAACATTTTACCTTTCTGCTAACGAGTGAGGAAACAATATTAGATTATTGTAGAGTTCAATGACCACACTTAAAATCTGGTTTCACTCAGGATTTTGCTTGCCTAAATTTAAATTATCATTCAGAAATTCACATCTGCCCCAAGTTGACCACAATTTTATCCTCTATTTTCATAGTCCTACACCCATCTCCAAGAGTCCTTGGTGTACTTCTGAGCCAAACAATGAGATTTCACTGAGAGCTAATTTATTGGCTGACATCTACACAGGCTCACAGGGTAGACAAAAAGGCTGATAGAGATAAAAGTCTACATTTGGGTTTGGTCATGGGCAGATAAATGGGAACTGGTTCAGAGTTAGCCTTACTCTTCATTGGTACCTGTGAAGATGCCCTGAATTAGCAGAGCCTGCAGTCTTGGTTTCTTACTATACTCTGAAAATACAAGGGCAGATTACATAGGTGACAAACACATTATGGCAAGAATGGTTGGGGGCAGGAATAGAGCCTAGGACAAACTCTGCACACAGCTGCCAGGCATGCAAAGGCAAGATAAAGTCTGGCATCACAAGGCAGGACTGCCTTTTAGTCATTAGAAAAGTAAGTAAGGAAGAGATTTTAACTCTCATCCAGTAAGGAAGAGATTTTAACTAGGGCGTGATACTGCAGAGACTTTGGCTTTCACTGCTTTACTGTATCCTCCCAGCCATCCAAGGATGAAATGAAGTTTGGTGTTTGCAGAAGTTTGTCTGTCTCCTTTAGCTCTTGTGTTTTTCAAAACAGAAAATACGAAATAATGAAATTACTCAGCACTGAAATTACTAATTTTCATGTCTTTGTCCAGGACCCCTAGTCATAGTAATTGCTGTTTATTCCAAATAATGAGACTTCTTCCAAAATCATTTACACCCACTGTTTGTAAAGATTTTCATCTTTACATAGGAAAAAAACAGTATGAAGGGGTTCTTTTTAGTTTAGCCTCTTTTAACAAAAGATCAAAACTAGAAATATTTAGAATGTAAGTTTTTTTATGTTATCAGACACTTCAGAGTTTTATTAACATTTCTTGAAATTATACAGAAGAAAAAGTTACAGAACATTAGAAGTACAGAAGAAATATTTGATTTGAGTTCATCTACAATTATCATTCCTGTGAGTACATACTGCCAAAAATATCTCCCTCATTTCCCTCTCTTACAATCTATTTCAAAAGAGAAGCACATCATTTAATTCACAGTGAAACAATATCTGTCTTTTCAGAACTTTTAGACAAAGTAAGGAGGTGAAACAGAAAGTGTCTTTCACAAATCTCACCAGGAAATGGTAAAGCTGGTGCTATCCACACAGTTTAGACACTCCAATTTAAATCACTTCTTTTCATAGAATCATAGAATCATAGAATAGGCTGGGTTGGAAGGGACCTCAGAGATCATCGAGTCCAACCCTTGATCAATTACCACCACAGTCACTAGACCACGGCACTGAGTGCCATATCGAGTCTCTTTTTAAATATCTCCAGGGACGAAGAGTCCACCACCTCCCCAGGCAGCCCGTTCCAATGTCTGATCACCCTTTCTGTGAAAAAATTCTTTCTAATATCCAGTCTGAACTTACCCCGGCACAATTTAAGACCATGCCCTCTTGTCTTACTGAGAGTTGCCTGGGAAAAGAGACCAACCCCCGCCTGGCTCCATCCTCCTTTCAGGTAGTTGTAGAGGGCAACTTTTCCTTTAGAAGATTAAATATATACATTTCAATTTTCTAAAAACCTAGTCTGATAGATTTAAGTAAATCTGACCTGTCCCATTCTGACTTTCAGCAAAATCATGTCACAAAGTCACGGGGATGCTGATTGGAAAGTACCTCTGATGGCCACCCAGACCAGGCTCTTGCTCAAAGCAGAGGAGGAGGTGAGAGCAAAGCCAGAGGAAAGACACCTGAGTCAGTGAGGAAGAATGGAGAGAAGGTGCCTGAGCAGAATTTCCCCACAGCCCGTGGTGGGTTGGTGGGCTGTCCCTCTGCAACCCATGGAGGAGCATGATGGAGCAGTCCCTGAAGGACGTATGTGATCAAGGGGGTCAGATGTGTCTCTGGAGCCGTATCAGAGGAGGTGACTGCTCCCGCAGCAGCCGTGACTCTGTGTGCAGCCCAGGCGGGAGCAGTCTGTGCCTGAGGGACTGCACCTGTGGGAGGGACTCATGGCCCAGGGGTTCCTGAAGGACTCTCCCGGGAGAGGGACCCCGCCTTGGAGCGGGGGAAGAAAGAATGTGAGGAGTCCTCCCCCTGAGGAGGAAGGAGCGGCAGAAACAGCGTCTGGGGAACTGAGCCTAAACCCCCCCTGCCCCTGCCCTGTGCCCTGAGGGGGAGGCAGCGGGGAAGGGATCCGGGAACGGGGAGAAGGGAGGGTGGGGGGGGAAGGTATTTAGATCTGGCCGTGTTTTCTTTCTTAGAATCATAGAAATAGCCGGGTTGGAAGGGACCTCAGAGATCATCAAGTCCAACCCTTGACCCACCGGAGCAGTTGCTAGACCATGGCACTGAGTGCCACATCCAGTCTTTTTTTAAATGTCTCCAGGGACGGAGAATCCACCACCTCACCGGGCAGACCATTCCATTGCCTGATCACCCTCTCCGTGAAGAAATTCTTTCTAATATCCAACCTAAAATACCAAAATACCTAAAATACCAACCTTCTTCTGGTAGTTTAAATTAGGTTTTTTCCTTCCCAACCTCAGTCTGCCTGGTTTTGCCTGTTACTGTGAGTGGGGAGTGAAAATCTCCTTGTCTTCGTCTGTATTACTGAGCCTTTGGGTGGGTTTTCTCCTCCCTGCCCCTCAGCGTGGGTGAGTGGTGAGTGAGCAGAGGCCAGGCTGGTACCGGCTGGTACCGGCTGGGCCTGAACCATGACACCCTCTTGGCCTCTGTAAGCAGACTGAGGAAGCCCAGGTCCCTCAGCCTCACACAGACCGTGTTCCCTCCATCCACAGCCCTTCTGGGTCTAGACACCTACAACTTGATGGAGTAAACTGATGGCTTAAGGCAGGGGCTATTGTATCCACTCCTGTGAATGTTTTTCAGGTGTTTCAGCCTTTATATTTTTTTGCTCTTTAATGTTTCTTGACTCGGTGATCCTTATTGTTCCCTTCCAAATTAAGTTCTGTGGTTCTATGAAAAAAAAAACGTCCACCTAAAACCTAGTGAATGTATTGCCACTTTTATTGCAAGTACAATTGTTATAGACAGTTTCTCCAGAGAGATTAAAACCTGCCAAAGATAACAATTTTGGTTTCATATTTCAAATAAATGTAATGAAATCTCATACTCATCAAATTGAAGAATGGAGAACCCTTGTTAGACTGTCATATGTACTGAAATTCTGTAAGAAACTTCTAATAATCAAGAGGACCCTTATCCCATAAGGATATCAAAGGAAATAAGCTTAGATATGATCTACTTTAGAAGACAGTAAAACACCTTGTTAAAGAAAAAAAAAAAAAAAAAAAAGAAGAAAGTTTAAAAGCCAGGGAAAATCCAAATCAGTAGAGGGGAAAAATTGCTAAGCATAGTTAGGATTGTAAAGCTGAAGCTCACTTTTATGTTTTATTAAGCATATTCTGGCTCATGCCAAAGTTGCTCTCTTGTACATTGTGTGAAATACGCAACAAATTTGAAATAACAGACCCACTAACCACAGATGGAATGTTAGCAGCATACTTAAAAAACCTACCAGATGTGATGATGAATTCAGGATTTTCTGTAACAGGAGTGTACTGTTCTAAGAAAATTCTCAAATGTCATGAAGACCAAACACAATGGGTTCAGGATGAGTTCATGAGAGAAAAGAGTATGTAAAGCCCTGTATTTTCTTCTTATGATGTATAACCTGCTCTTTTTTTGAACCTTGATCTTTAATAGATAGTGCAAGTTTTAGAGCTAGCTATTCCTAAATAATTCATCTAAATAAGACATGATGTCTAAAGCTAGAAAAAAGGACATGTTTGTCAATGAAATGATGTACTGTTAGGACAAGATACATGGTAGATGGTTTTTTAACATCAACTGAACTCTATTCCACTTCTATTTCAAGCAAAAGGTATTTATTCAGATTAAGAAAATATTGCATAAAATGTGATCAAAGCTATAGAGAAAATACACGAACTTAAGTCCATGCCCTCTTGTCTTACTGACAGCTGCCTGGGAGAAGAGCCCAACCCCCCCCCTGGCTCCAGCCTCCTTTCAGGGAGTTGTAGAGAGCGATGAGGTCTCCCCTGAGCCTCCTCTTCTCCAGGCTGAACACCCCCAGCTCCCTCAGCCTCTCCTCACAGGACTTGTGCTGGAGTCCCTTCACCAGCCTGGTTGCCCTCCTTTGGACCTGCTCCAGGACCTCAATCTCCTTCCTGAACTGAGGGGCCCAGAACTGGACACAGGACTCGAGCTGTGACCCCACCAGCACTGAGTGCAGGGGCAGAATCACTTCCTTGGACCTATTGGTCACTTGTTGGTCACACTATTCTCAGGTCACACTATTCTACAGGCCAGGATACCACTGGCCTTCTTGGCCACCTGGGCACACTGCTGGCTCCTGTTCAGCTTCCTGTCAATCCAGACTCCCAGGTCCCTCTCTGCCTGGCTGCTCTCAGCCACTCTGTGCCCAGCCTGGAGCTCCCCATGGGGTTGTTGTGGCCAAAGTGCAGGACCCGGCACTTGGCCGTGTTGAACCTCATCCCATTGGAATCAGCCCAACTCTCCAGTCTGTCCAGGTCCCTCTGCAGAGCCCTCCTGCCTTCCAGCTGATCCACACTTCCTCCCAGCTTGGTGTCATCTGCAAATTTGCTGATGATGGACTCAATCCCTTCATCTAAATCATCGATGAAGATATTAAACAGAACTGGGCCCAACACTGATCCCTGGGGGACACCACTGGTGACCGGCCACCAACTGGATCAGCACCATTCAGGACCACTCTCTGGGCCCGGCCCTCCAGCCAGTTCCTAACCCAGCACAGGGTGCTCCTGTCCAAGCTGTGGGCTGACAGCTTTGTCAGGAGAATGCTGTGGGAGATGGTGTCAAAGGCTTTGCTGAAGTCCAGGCAGACCACATCCACAGCCTTCCCCTCATCCACTAGACAGGTCACCCGATCATAAAAGGAGATCAGGTTGGTCAGACAGGACCTGCCCTTCCTGAACCCGTGCTGGCTGGGTCTGATCCCTTGTCCATCCTGCAGGTGCTGTGTGATTGCCCCCAGGATGATCTGCTACATGACCTTGCCAGGCACTGAGGTCAGGCTGACAGGCCTGGAGTTTCCTGGGTCCTCCTTCCAGCCCTTTTTGTGGATTGGTGTGACATTCGCCAACTTCCAATCATCTGGGACCTCCCCAGTGAGCCAGGACTGTTGGTAAATGATGGAAAGTGTCCTGGCGAGCTCTTCCCCATCTCCCCCATCACCCTGGTGTTGATCCCTCCTGGTCCCATAGACTTGTGAGGATCCAAGTGGCTCAGCAGATCACTAACTGTTCCCTCCAGGATTACAGGGGAGCTACTCAGCTTCTTATTTCTCTCTACAATCCCCAGAAGACAGCTATCCTCAGGACATCCTATCTGATTGCTGAAAACTGAGGTAAGACCTCAGCCTTTTCCTCAGCTTTAGTAAATCTGTTTCCCCCCATGTCCAACAAGGAATGGAGGTTTTCCCTGCCCCTCCTTCTGCCATTCATATATCTGTAGAAAGACTTTTAGTTATCCTTAACAGAAGTGGCAAGAATAAATTCAAATTATGCCTTTGTCTCTCTAATTTTCTTTCTACATGGCCTAACTATATTCCTAAACTCTTTCTGAGTAGCCAGAACTTTTTTCCATAGTCTGTGTGCTCTCTTTTTAACCAAAATTTCCTTCAAAACCTCCCTGTTCAGCCAGACCAGTCGTCTTCCCCCCCAGCTTGCTTTTTGGCACCCAGGGACAGTCTGCTCCTGTGTATTCAGGACTTGCTCCTTGAAGTATTCCCATCCCTTTGTTTCCAAGGGCTGTTTCCCTGGGTACACTTGGTCTTTTAATTTTGGCCCATAGGCACTCAACCTTATTGTTACTGACCTAACATTCTACAGTCAAGAGACTCTAACATGTAGAGCCACTCCTCCACCTCTCCTACCTTGTCTGTCCCTTCTGAAGAGCCTGTAGCCATCTGTGGCAGCACTCCAGTCATGGGAGTCATCCCACTATGTTTCCGTGATGGTGACTACGTCACAGCTTTCCTGTTACACAGTGGCTTCCATCTCCTCTTGTTTCTTTCCCATACTGTGTGCATTGGTCTACATGCACTTCAGATAGGCTGTTGACTCTACTCTTAACTCAGGCTTTCCACCCTCAGGCTCATCTTTGGAGACCCTGGTTTCAATCCCCTCCCCACTCAAACCTAGTTTAAAGCCCTCCTGATCAGCCCTGCCAACTTACAGGCTATAGTCCTTTTGCCCCAGCCATATAGATGAAGCCCATCTGATTTGAGGACACTAGGTAGCATGGAATTTGCCCCATGGTCAAAGAACCCAAAACCCTGCCATTGACACCAGTCCCTAAGCCATGAGTTAACCTACTGGGTCTTCCTGCTAGTTCCCTCATCCACTGCTGTCATTAGAAGGATGGAGGAGAACACAACTTGGGCTCCTGATCCCTTCAGCAGTTGCCCCAAGTCTTTGAAGTCTCTCTTGATTGAATGGGTGCTTCTTGTTACTGCATCATCACTACCCACCTGAAAGACCAGAAGTGGGTAATAATCTGAAGGACTCACAAGGTTGGAAAGCTTACTTGCAACATCCTTAACCCAGGCACCAGGGAGACAGCAGACCTCACCTCCCTGTGAAGCCAGTTTGTTCTGTATAAGGAGCCCTCCACTGCCCTCAGCAGGGAGTCACCTACTACAATGAGCCCTGGAGTTTTCATTTCTGGGTCAGTTTTGATGGACATCCTGAGCCGAGTTAGATTTTGTGATATTTCTGGCTTCTGTGAGCCCTTGACTTTGCTTGTAACCAAATTCTCCCACAGAGCCTCATACCTGTTCTTCACGGGCACTACAGATGATGTACTTCTTAGGGGAATATGCCTGCTTCGTTTTGTTTTTTGTCAGGCATTGGCTTGTTCTCACTGATCCTCCTCCTGTGAGTCACAGAACACATACAGGTGGGGTTTGGATGTCTCCAGAGAAGGAGACTGCACAACCTCCCTGGGCAGCCTGGTCCAGTGCTCTGTCACCCTCACAGTGAATTTTTTCCTAATATTTACATTGAACCTCCTATCCTCAAGCTTATACCCATCGCCCCTTGTCTTATCACTGGACATAACTGAAAAGAGCCTGTCACCATCCTCCTGGCAATCACCCTTTACATATTTATAAACACTAGTGATGTCTCCCCTCTGTCTCCTCCAGTCTGAGGAGACCCATCTTCCTCAGAATTCCCTCACAAGGGAGATTTTCCATTCCCTTGGTCATCTTGGTTGTGCTGCACTGGACTCTTACAAGGAGTTTTCTGTCCTTCTGGAACTGAGGGGCCCAGAACTGGACACAAGATTCCAGATGTGGCCACACCAGGGCAGAGAAGAGAGGGAGGAGAAAATCTCTCGACCTACTAACCACAGCCCATCTAATGCACCACAGGATGCCATTGGCCTTCTTTGCCACAAAGGCTTTCAGGTAACTAGCTGAAAGGAATGGAAATAACAGAGAATAAAATAAAACACCATGAAAATATGATGGTATACATGCAAAAAATAGGGACATGTGTAACGTGTTTATTTAGCTTCACTATTAACGCACTGATACTGCAATTTCTACCTCCCAGACTAATCCATCCTCTCTCTCCATTTTCAAATTGTCATTCTTTCTCCATAGTTCTGTCCAGGAGAAGATCTGGAAACTAACACTCGTTTCTTATAATTATCCTCTACTATTTTGATGATGACACCAGAAGGAAGGTGAGGAAAAAAAATGAGGGAACTTCACCTTTGCTACGATGCGCCCTGTTGTCAATATAACTTATTATTCAGATCCCATGAGAACAAAGTCCAACCACAAAGGGTTTATTGTGAACAGAAAGTTTTATTTGGTGGACAAAAAATAGCACAAGAATGCGAAGTGACACAGAACACTTGGCAAGTCTGTTAAGAGAAAGAGAGAGAGAGCAGGAGAGATAAGAGTCTCAACCTCACAACCTCACAACCTTCATGCACAGAGCTGACCTTTTCAAGAGCCATGGTATTTGGAGAGAGCTCATTCCTTCTTCGTGTTCCTTGCTGTGGCTACAGGCATGTTCCTGCAGTAGTCATAATGAACAAATTCCTCCAAAGTCCCCGCCTTGCTAAAAGCTACATGTTCTTATATGCAAGTGGTCCTTGTGGTAGACTTTGTCATGAGCAGTGGTAAAGCCATCCTTCTCAAACTATTCTGTTAAATCAATGCCTAGGTTGAAACAGTGCATAGTGTGGGAGATTGGAGGCAGAAACATAAGTTATATAAAAGAACTCTTCTTGGAGATGTATTTCAAATGTACACGTAATACTTCCTTCACCTATTCTTATTTTACTTTTCAGGACTGGCTTAGAATACTCAAATCTTCAGAAGTCTCTGCAGAAAAATATACTACAAATAACCAAGAAAGACATTCAAAAGGAAACAAAAAATCTCCCTTAGCTCTGCAGGTGCAAACACTGTGCTGTCCTTGATTTACCCAAAGAGTAGTTTGCAGCTTAGTGGCAAAAATGGTACAAAGAGAATGATCTCTTTTTCAATGTTTTTTAGCAGAACAACTGCATATCTGTAATACTTTTTTGTTCTTTTTTTTTTTTCCAGGAGTATAGCACAGGACTACACACCACTGAGAGGACTTAGCCTGATATATGAAAAAATAAACAACCTGAACTTCCATAATTAACAGAAAACCCCTTTGATTTTGCTCAGATAAATCTTCCCTACCAGTTTGGAATAGCTGAAATATAAGTTATCTGCACAGATGAGCAGATTTCCTTCATTCTGAAGGAAAACTTATTTTAAATTGTACTTCCATTTTCCTTTGATAGCATGTCATCATTTTCTTTCGTTCCACTATAGCTACTCCACACTTGCTCCTGTCTAGTTTATTCTTTCTTCCTATTTTAAATCTGCTCTAGCTATTTTTTTCCCTATCTCTGTGTTGCTCACAGAGATGAAGTAGTACAAGACATTTCTGACTTTCCTTTTTACTCGGTTTTGCTTACTTTTCCCTTTTAAACATTCTTAAGCCTTGATCTGAATTTGTGGTTTCTGTCTGTGAACAACATGTCAACTTGTGTTGATGTGTTTATTCTCTGTTTTTTCCTTTCAGTATCATACGTATGATGAATGTTTGTTCTGTTTGTGCTTTTTCATAAATTGCTATTTTTTATTTTTATTATAGCAGTCATACAAGAATGGTGGTGTCCACAGCACACATTGCAGTGCACTACTACATTTATATTTGCACTTTATTAGAAAATGTTTCAGATGCACATACTGAAAATAAATATTATAAGCGTTTTGAGAAGAAAAAATTATTTATTTAATTCAATTGACTCATTTGAATAATGAGAAAATAACCACTTATATAGAATATGGGTGTTCTCTACTTTTCTATTCCTCTGGAAATTCAAATAACATGTTATTATGGAAAGTTTCTTCCAAAGAACTTTCCAGATGGTCCCATCAGAGCATGCTAAACACTTCAGCAAAAACAATCCTGCTTCAATAAAAGCATCCATGCATGCATCTCTGAGATGGCTGGAGTGAAAACAGATTAAACTTAGCTACCACAAATTATGAAAATCTTTCCTACCAATTTTTTCTATCTGTATCATTAAACCATATAAACATCTGACAAAAGCAGCAATTTGAAAAAAAAACTTACATGTTACTCAGTGATAATTGATTTTTTTCTTCTAATGCATACACTTAGATTTTGAGTCTGAGCTTTATTGGACAACTTAACGTGAGCCAGTCAGCATAGAGAGTTTTTTTTCTTCCAAACCCTAAAATTCAGGGGTGCTACATAGAGCAGCTGCTAGGAAAATTCAAGAAATGGACAGCCTTTTCCGTGAAAGGAGACTGAGAAAATCTGTACTGTGGAGTCTAGTAAAAATAAGGCAACTGGGAATATTCTTGCTCACTACAAATACAGCTAAACACCAGGAAAAAAAGAAGGGCTGAGTAAGCTGAAAAACATTGCTGACTTGAGAACCCACAAGTGTAATTGTGTATGAATAAATTCAGGCTGTAAGTATGTGTCACAGTCCCCAGTCCCCTCAGGCTTCCAGTTTAGCTGACTGAGCCCAAGGACAGCTCTGGTGCCAAGAGCTGCTCTAAAGCAAGCTTGGAACAGGGCCTGCCCCTTCTTTTCTCAGGAGCTGCTTGCAAGCTGAGGGTTTCATGTTGGCCCCTGCCAAAGCTACCCAGCCGTGTTGCTGTGGTGTACCCTGTCCTGTGCCTGACTCTGCAAATGTCCCTGAAGATCCTCCCCAGCAGAGTCAGCAGGGGAGGGAAGGAAACATTTTCATGGTGCAGAGGAAGGAGCAGCCCAGGTTCCATAGAGCCACTTGTCCCTGTGACAGCTGACAGTGTGGTGAAAAACACCATCATTACTGGCTGCTGACTCGTGTTTCCAAGAAACCCACGGGGACCCACAGATAACCACTTGTTTCAGGAGGGAGTCCTGCCAACAGTAAGCTGACGATTGGTGTGCACATTTTTTTCTGCAAGCAACACAATTCATGAGTTTCCTATACTCATTTTTTTATCATTGCCTGTGCAGTCTACAAAAGGGGAATGATTAACATGGCACAAATATAGCCTCTATTTATCACCCATTCCTTGACCCAAATTAATCAAGAATAAGCAATTCCATCTCCTCTAGAGAATGAATACCAGGCATAGAATAGAAGAGACTAGACATCCACTGTCCTGCTTCCAAACTTATCTACAATTTTCCTTCTCTCTGTAGATCATTGTAAAATTCTTCCTGCAGGCTGGAAAAGTAGGCATTTATCTGTCTGTCTCAACTACTCAGCACTGGCAAAAATACATGGATTGTTTGTTTACCTGACCTATAGACAAACACTGGCATTTTGTGCCAAGAAAAGTGTACTGTTGTCATGGTTTTGACCTGGCAGGCCACTTAAATACCATGCAGATGCTAGCTTCCCTTCCTCTGCCCAGGGCATGGGGGAGAGAATTTGAGGGGTATGCATAAGGAGACTTGTAGGTTGAGATAAATACAATATGATTTAAGTAAAATGAAATAGTAATAATATTCATAGCAAAAGTAGAATATAAAAACAAGAGATATCCTGAAACTGAGTCCTAGAAGAGGAAAAGGGATCACATATGCTGGCCCCAATATTTCTGCTTTCACTCTGGGATTCGAACTTGAAGAAGCAGCTAGTTTCATCCTGATTGTACATTCACATGGTCTTTTTATCACATCCTATTGATTTTTCCTAATTGGTTTCTGGTGATCCAATTCAGATTTCAGAAATTTTCATTAATCAGAAGGGTAAAGCATATAGTAGAGATTTTTCCTCGCAGTCATCAGTTTATTATTTCTATGTGGTTTTCCCTGTGGCTGTGTGATTTTCCCTGTGACTGATGCCTCACCCATAGACACCTAACTCTGTAGGACAACATTTTGAGCTGTGCATAGCCCTTCATCCTATATGAATTTAATTTCCCTGAACAGCATGAGAACTCCTTTTTTTTCTGTTTCAGCTCCTCAAAGAAGTGAAGAGGATGAAAATTTGTCTCAGAATGAAGCAGTTACAATATCTGCTTTTGAAAAATGAAACAGCAGTGAAAATCTACTTGTAAACAAAATCTTCTTGGAAGGAAAAAACATTAAAGAGGTTTTTCATCCACATTTATCTCTGCTCAGAGTGAAGAAAATGGATTTTTAGATTGCTTGAAATATATAATAATTTCTTTTTCTTAACAGACAAATAATACAAGGAAAGTAAAATAAAAACTGAACTCTAAAATCTAGGGAGGAAGATGAGCATAAGGTCATAAAACCACTTTCGACTGCAGCAGGAAAGCAATATTAAAACTAAGAAAAAAAATTGGTTACCTTAGCAATCTCAATTAATTCCCAAATTTGCCAAAACCCTCACACATTGCTAGTCAATTACTTGTTCATAAATCAAACTTAATCTCAGTCTGTGCTTTTATGTTAGAAAACTACATTTAGCCCCACATCACTTTGGCTTGTCCTCATGCCATCAAGTGTCCCAGTAACCTACGTGGCTGTTCAGGTGAGTAAGGGTCCCCACCAGCAGCCCCACTGGAAGCAGTGCAGAATGACCTGATATCCAGCATGTATGGCAGTGTCATAATCGAAATAAGGGAAAGGAATAGCTCTGAAGAGGAGTGAAGCATTTCCTTGTCACACTGCCTGACTGGGAGGTTAAAGAATTGTATCTGGTAAGTGCTTTTTGCCTGAATAGTGGAGTTATTTTTAACTGCTATTTCCTCCTTCTTGAGCCTGATATACATAGCAGGGTTAAGTCAAAATTCAACGGAAAATTACAGTTCTGTCCTGGGTTGGGTCAGGATAAAGGTGATTTTCTGTTTTGTGCTTTTGCTTTCAGCTAAGTCTCTTGCAAATAGTTGATTAGGGAATTAATAGAGAGGATGTAAATAAGGATTAATAGAGAGCATCTGTTATTCGGTTTAATTGCTGGGCCAGTGTTAAACTGTGACAAGTTACCACTCTGAGAATGAAAGAATAAAACCATTACAAAAACCTATTTCTTTCATGCCAAATATTGTCAATTTCATAAACTTATCAAGTGTTCAACAGATAGAAATACACCTGGAATGTACAATCCCAGGCACCAGTGTATGCTGGTGGCCACCCAGCTGCAAAGGAGTTTCACAGGAAAGAATATGAGGATCCTGGTGGACACCAGATTGAACATGAGCCAGCAGTGTGTCTCTGCAGAAAAGGCTAATGGTATCCTGGGATGCATTAGGCAAAGTATCCCCCAAAAAGTGGAGGGAGGACATCATTGATCTCAGCACTGCTGAAGACTCACCTGAAGTTCTGTGTCCAGCTCTGGGCTTCCCAGTACAAGACAGACATGGAGTTACTGGATGGAGTCTAATGAAGGGCCATGAAGACAATTAGGGAATGGAGTAGGAATTATATGAGGACAAGTTGAGACATCTGTGGCTTTTCATTCTGGAGAGGAGGCTCAGGGGAGTTCTTACTAATACTTATATGTACCCAAAGGGTGGGTGGAAAGAGTGGAGCCAGACTTTTTTCAGTGGTGCCCAGAAACGGCCACAAACTGGAACACAGCAGAATCCATCTGAACACCAGGAAACACTTTTTGGCTGTAAGAGGGACCAAGCACTGACACAGGTTTCTCAGGGAGCTTGTGGAGTCTCCGTCCTTGGAGATACTGAAAAAAAAATAATCTAGACACAGCCCTGGTCAACTGGCTCTAGATGGCCCCATTTAATGCAGGGGGATTGGGCCAGATGAGTTCCAAAGGTCCCTTCTAACTTTTTTGTGGTTCTGGAATTCTGCGATTCTATGAATATCATTTTACCTTATTCACCTCTTCTCATGACACAAAAATGACACTGTTTTCTAGCTTTTCAAGTTATGTGCCATGCTACAGATCCATCCGTTATACATCTAGTAATCAGAAAAGCACAGCACAGATACTGGGTGTCTACATTACGTTATGTTCCACGTTGAACTTATTGATGGAAAGAATTCTCTAGGTGCACTGAAACAGTTTATCATCCTTTTATCATTACACACAATATGACATGATTTTCACAGGAATTTAATGCTTTCAGTAGTGCTGAACAGACATCTGATTTTCCATCTTATAATTTTCAAGATTTCCTTTATTTGCCCACCTCCTGTTTTGTAATTCTCACATCTTTAGCACAAGATAAAAAGAAAAATCTCACTCTTTCATGAAGTGAGAATATGTAAAAGACAATGGTACAATAATTCAAAACACCTTGTTTCAATCACGGAGTGTTTCACTTCAACTGTGAATTTTTAAAGACTTTCATGTTTTAAAACACCTTCCACAGCAGAACTGGAGACATTTAGTTTTTAAAATTGTCAAAGCAGCATTTTTGCATAAGTCTTTGCAATAGATATTTAGGGGTTTCATTGAACATAAGAAATCTGACACAACATACAGTCTTCTTGTGAGAAATTTATTCCAGCAAAAGTGGAAAAAATAATGTAATTCCATTTATACACAGTGGAATTCAACAGCTCTAGCTCTCAGCTTAAGTGACAGGCACTCTTGCCTGGTATTCACTAGAAGTTTGACTTTACCAAATTGAGACAACTTGAAAAAAAAATGTGATCTCAGGAATGTGCCTACACTCTCTGTTTTTAAATAAAAGGTAAGCTTCCTCAATCTATTGCTCATTCTGGCTCAACCAAAAAGCAAAGTTTACCAAAAGAAAGCAGCTAAGTGACTTTTCAGCTGACATCAGTGGAAGCACTTTATCTTGTGACAGTTCCCTCAAAGGAAAGTAGAAAAAAATTCAAGTTTTACTTATAACATGAACAAAAACTATGCAGTTTGCAAAACTATACATAGTTTTGCAAAAACTATGCAAAAACTATGAAGTTTTTGTTGTTGTTTTTCTCGGGAACTGTACTTTGTAGCTCTGCCTTCCTAAAAAAACATCATTCCAACTGTACTTCTTCCTTGTCATTCGGTCTTTCACTACACAGTCTTGTAGATGCCACAGGTACTTCTGAAACTGAGGTAGAAGGGTTCAGTTCAAAGGAGGAAGGAACTTCATGTTCTGAATTTGATCTAAGTTATCGAGGTTTCTCAGCACCCAAATTTGCTATGGGGAGCTCAGAGGAATCCTGTTTTCCTCTCTTTTTCAAACTTCTTATTAGACAGATGTTCATACTATGCAAGTAAGCTTCCAGTATTTGAAACTGAGACATACTGCATTCGATTTGAATGTTTCTGCTTGTGAGCAGAGCTCATTGCATTTCAAAAAACCAAGGGACTTATTTCTTTCAAGTATTTTTGAATTACAAATGCTGAAACAAAAAGTGCATAAATATATATCTTCTTTAATCAAATATTTTCATGTGCTGCTTTTCTTTTTCTTCACGTCTATGTAAATTAATTTTTTTTTTTTTCTGGACCTCTCTTGGCGTATGCTTGTCTTCATGCAGCACTGCTAGAGGAGAACCTCCTCTGCCCATGTGGGCACAATCTCTTTATCAGGACTCAACAGTCTAAGCTACATTGTTAAAATACATGCTTTCCCCAAAGGCATAAGCATCTATCTAAATTCCACAGCACACATATGACTTGCCAATTCTTACATAAAGGCAGGTAGTGGGAGCTATTCTAGAAACTGTTTAATTCTGTCCTTGTTCCAGAAACTCATCTGCTTCAGAGAATCATTAGTGGTTCTCTTCAGAGGGTTTATAAATGACATGTGTAATCTGGTATGCTGGTATACAAGTTTTCCTACATGCAGTTCCATATTTAATTATTTTCCCAGCAACACACACAAAAAAATGCTAAATTTCACATATTGCACTAATATCTCCCACACAGAGCTATTAATGTGACTATGTTGAAGTGCTGATAACAATAGCAAAAACTGCTTTCATAACAGTTATGAAGGAAGCTTTTTTAGTGATATAAACAGCAGGAAATTCTGCTTGATGTGAAGTTAATAGCTGAAAAATGGTTTACAAAGTGTCTTTTTGACCCATCCAGAGGCTTTCACTGAAGTGTTTAGCTCCATATGCTGAGTTTACAGTTTCAGTTTCTCATAAAATCTATCCAAAGTGAATATGTTTATATATTACACAACTTCTTTTGGTAGTATCTCTAACCTTAGAGGTGCTATTGACTTATACATTGTAAAATCTAAGGAGAAATGTCACCTTATCTGTGACCTGATTATGTTTTTCTGAGATTCCTATATTAGTACCGTATTCACATTGCACATAATTTCAGCCAAGTGCAAGAGGTACCTCATGTCATTGTTAGCTGTTGTACTAACAAATAAACTTGTTCTGTCTTTTCTTGTTTGCCCTAGTACTTTGCAAGTATGTGTACAGCTCAATGAGGGATCAATCTTCTCATCACCAGGTAAGGTCTCTGTCATGAGGATTTTCCAGATGCTGACTAAGCAAAGTATTACTGGTCTCTAAAGAAGTGGATCACCAGAAATTCCTCCAAGTGTGCAGGGCAGAAGGGAAGGGCTCCCAGCAAATGCTCAAAAGCCCCCTGGGGACAATGAGAGGTAACAACGAGGGAGAAGGAAGCTGTCAGAGATGTAGGACACTTTCCTCATCCTCTGATGTCCAGTTTGTTCTCTCCCCCATGAACACTCTGAGAACACACTGAAATTCCAGTCACCAAACAGGAAAGGCAGTATTTTCAGGGCAGTGGGTTTTGGGTTCAGAGTTGGGTAAAGAGTGTGTATTTCCCTTGAATGAAAAGTACCTGTCAAGAGGAAAGAAGAGTAAAGAAGGCAGCACTCATAGTGGAAAAGATATACAGAAGGAAAATATATACATTCCTTAAAAGGAAGATGAGCTTTCTCCTTGCTCTCTCCCCTGCTTCCTGATGCACTAGTACTTTTTCTTTTTTTTCTGCAAACAGAGTTCAAGGCAATCATTTTCTGGAACAAGGCCAGCCTACACTATGCGAAGAGGTAGCTGAACTCATGATGCTAATTACAAACCAGATATGAGAGGTGAGTCAACATGCATTTCATTCAGACTCACCTTTCCTGTCTCAGCTCTCCTAGGTGCTTAACAACTGATAAACTCCAGCCTAGGCTATCTTTTAGCAGCCTGGGCTGCTGTCTTCTTATCAGGGCAGCCTGTAAAGCATCCAGTGAAAGAAAGCCCTCTCCACCCCTCATCTTCACTGACTGTGACCAGAGGCCTTGAAGGCTACAGTAACCTTCAACATAAAAGTAACTCTTCCTCACCAGCCTCTCTACTTTTCAGTCTGTTCCAGTGACCATGTGGGTCACTGCAATAAACTCTACGATACCTGTTATGATTTGGAAAGAGAATTTAGAAATTCACTGTCAAGATCTTGCTGAAAATGCCAAGATTATGCCATGGCTATCAACGTATCAAATAAAACACCATGAAAAGTCTTTAGTACTACTAAGTGAATGCAATTTTTTTTTTTAAATTGTAGGTGATTCTTATTGTCTTTCCCAAAAGAATGCAGTAAAATTAGAAAAGACAGAAAGAATAGAAGGGTAAACCACATGTACTAAACAACTTCTGCTTTGAAAGAAGCTGCACAGACTCCAGCTTGGAAACAAATTGTGGAAAAGAGTGTATGTTACAAATCTGCAAAATCATAAAAGCATACAGAAAGCAAAGTACACACTGATCTTCCTAATAAAAGCAAGTTTACCCAATAAAATTATAGTACATGACTTTAAACGTGGCAGAGCAAGCAGGTATTCACTCAGCATACAAGAGAGTAGAAGGCAAAAAATATAATAAGTAAAATCTAAATATTCCAAACTACAATAGTGGTTATTAAACATAGTGATTCAAATATACCTTTTGGATGAGAAGTTTTATATACTGATGACTGTGGTTTTAGGACAGTACTCAAGACATATCTCTGTATTTCCTTGGAGTTTCAATCTTCATTTGGCACCTGCTATTAGCAGATGGATGTTGTTTTGCACTAAAAGAGACTTTTTTAGTCATTTGCTCTTTTCATATTTTTCTCTGATCTTCATGACTTAAAGAAAGAAACATGCTGTTCAGACCTTTATTTCTTTGTTGCATTATAAACTTTCATTGCTTTAATGAAAACAATATGACATTTTTAAGAATTCTCAAGCACCAACATTCATAACAAGATCTGTTCTAGCAAATTCTTCTAAATCCACTATGGCTTCTGTACAGAAATAATGCAAAGTTTCATTAGCACTGTCTTGGGATCTGCATCATTCTGTGTTGAGATATTAATACATGTGGGATTGGGAAAAAATAAAAAATAAAAAGTAAAAAAACAAACAGTTTTCTGTTTGTTTGATAACAGCAAATATAAAACCAATATAAAACCATCTTATGTATATAATGGAAGAGGAGAAGGAAGGGAAAGCAAGTGAATTTCAAATGTCTGACAGCTTGGAAGCAGTCACCAGAGCTTAAAAATACCTGCTTAAAGCTTTTGGGAAGTAAGTAAGTGTAAAATCCCTAAGGCCCAGAACAAACAAACTGGAAAGGTAATGGCAGGCAGTTGTGCAAAAAGTCAATGCGTTCTTAAGTCTGGCAATCATCATAGCAAATTGTTAAGACTCATATAACTGTTAGGGGTTTTTTGAGAATTTAACTTCTAAAATTGTTCCTCAGCAACCAGTGCAAAGACAAAGAATTGTTTGTTATACAAGACTTTCATTAAACTGTGGATATTTCTGGCTCAACATAGATTCTGCAGCAGGCTGAAGAACAGGGAGTGTTACCACAGTTTCTCAGCCTGCCTTAAAAGCATAATAAAATACTTTGATTCCTGGGGTACAATCTTTCCCTTACAGGTTTGTAGCTGGTTTTGTTTTGACAGACATTGCTGTACACACTTATAAGTAAAATATGAATGTGATTTAAGTTCCTTATTTGCTGTTATAAGTAAGGTTCTTCTTTGAACACTGTCATAAGATAAAATCTTGACATGACAAGCTAGCCTCCAATAAATAGAGACTGAAAAAAAAAAACTGCCAATGGGATGGTCATTCCAGAATTGTATGCATTTTAATATTTTTCTCTATTCTCTGAAGGACTTACAGCTTTTCCCTATCAAAGGCAGGATAGCAGAACAAATGAATTACTGATATAATTCACTGTGGCAGCCCCTATGTTCCCAACCCACCTAGCCATGCTTTTTCTCATGAGAGGAGACCTCTAATGTCAATACCACTGTGTTTTTTCTGGTGATTCCTCCATACCAATATACTGGTAAACTGCAGAATTTGCAAGCTGTATCCTTTTGCCTGAGATACATTCACATCTCTTTGTATATTCTTCTTTGATAACTGACACAACTTTGTTGTTGATTCAACTGTTAGTCTCTTCCTTAAGTTCTATGTATCTAGAATTGTAGTATTTTTTTATGATGACAGCAGGATTGTAATATTCCCATCTTCTTTATTTGTGCTACTTTATGAAATCTAAAGGATTATATATTAGGATTCTGATCCACTACTAGTCTGTAGAGAGAGTAAGATTTTTTTATTTTTGTCTTGGAATTTTCTCATGATTCATCAATGGAACAAGTATTTACTTTCACTACAATCTTTTTTTTGCATTCCATATTTTAGATGCTGTGAGGCATGCAGTAGAGATTCAGTTGACTGATCAGTCTTTTATACTTATTGGCACTGAACCATCCTTTTAATCCATTATTCTTGCAAAATCCTTTGCCTTTATTGATCTATGTTCTTCCTTCCTATTTGCTGTTATTCTTCTATCTCAGCCTCCAGCTCTTCTTTTTTTTGTTTTTTGTCCTGATATTTTAGGACCAAGCCTCAATTATTATCATAATCTTTTACAAGGAGGAGAATAGGCTGAGGTACCTAGGTGCAATCAGTTGAAATCACAAGAGTCTCCATCTCTTAATCTTCATGAATGTTATCATAGCTCTTCAGTTCATGCAAAGTGCTTTTCTGAGGAATTGAAAATGTTTTCCTGGAAGATTTCCTGGCAATACCTCTGCAATAGTGCAGCGTATACTATTGTTTTTGACACATCTTCCTGAATGATAATTCATTTTGAATACATCATACTTCCTTGTAATCAGTTCTGTTCTTGTCTGCTTATTGCTTTACACTGAAAAGGAAGGAGAAGGGCAATATTTTTCTCGCTGAGATCCTTTTCTTTGTGAGCACTTTACTTTCAAGACCCAAATATGTCATCTTTTGAGATCTTATTCTTGTGGCTTTTTTTCAAGAAACATCTGCACTGATTTTCTTTAGGCCTCACAGAATTATTTACATCATGCAATTAAGATGCAGTCTTTCAATGGGTGAGATTTGCAAGGTTCTATAGGAAACCTATAATAATAATAATTCAGCATCATTAATAAAGAAATCCATAAAATTGTTCAGTAAATAACTGAAATTTATCTTTTGGAGGTATGAACTGTTTAATGCACAGAGCTAGGCCAGGAGAGCCTGTTTGAATGTCATTCTGGATCTTCTTTTCTCTGATCTTTTTTGTATGAAAATTATACATAACTGAAACATTTCTGAGCTCTTTAATGCCACATTGTCACTTAGGGTCACTCCAGGCCAAGGATTACCTGGTTTCCAGGACAGTAAAGAATGAGTATTCTGCCTCCTTTCTCTCCTTCTCACCATTAAGAAGCCACCTATCCACATGAAGCTCCCGAGGAGGTTGCCATGGTCCTACTTGTCTGTCTGGATCTCTCAAAGTTCTTCAGCCTTTGAAGAGGAATTACACGTTGAGTCATTCATGTAGCACTGTCACTGGTCAGTCTCTGGGACAACACACAAAAAGGAGATGACCCATAGCAGCAGCTGAAATTCACAGCAGGTTAATATGGATACAAGTGCTTACAATTAGTGGCCTCATCTGAAGTCACCCTTCATAGAATCATAGAATTGTCTGGGTTGGAAGGGACCTCTGAGATCATCAAGTCCAACCCTTGACCACTACCACTGTGGTTACCAGCCCATGGCACTGAGTGCCACATCCAGTCTCTTTTTAAATATCTCCAGGGATGGAGAATCCACGACATCCCTGGGCAGCCCATTCCAATGCCTGATCACCCTCTCCGTGAAGAAATTCTTTCTACTTTCTGACCTAAACTTCCCCTGGCACAACTTGAGACCATGCCCTCTTGTCCTACTGACAGCTGCCTGGGAAAAAAGACCAACCCCCACCTGGCTCCAGCCTCCTTTCAGGGAGTTGCAGAGAGCAACAGCTTCCTACAGCTTTTTCTTATTCACATGTAAGAGAAAATGATGCATGAATCAGACACCTCTGTGTAACTTAAAAACCCCATCTACTGTGCTTGCACATATATGCAGAAACATTAACTTTTCTGCTGGTTTACCCAGGTGCTGAATACTGTCAAGAGAGAATGTGTCTAACAATATATTTCAGTAGCTCTACTTACACATACCGACTGGTGTAACAGTACCATACCTGTCACCCTCCCCATGACCAAAGACACGTAGCTGTCATTAGCAACCCACCAGATGTTTTCAATGGTTGTTTGGATGCATATCAGTTTAGTACTCAGTGTTCTCAATAAATTAGTGTATCTGTTCCTGTTCTAAGTTATCTAAGTTTCAGATAAATATATTAATTTATTTCCTATAAATTAGAAAAGTGCACTTTCCTAGGTATATTTTAGTATTGAATGTGAAAGTTAGAAATTTAAATTTAAGCTGTGCAGTAAGTTTCACAGAATCTCTTCTTCCAGATATTTTAATATTTTTAAGAGAACACACACTGCATTAATTCCAATGGGCCCAGAAATTCCAAGATACTAAAATGCACTTGTCACATACAACAAAGTTAACTGTGTTTTGCAAGCCAGTAACTGGAAACACAGAACAAGGAAAAAAAAACCAATCAAAGATCATTAAATTAAAATGCAGTAGGTTTTCAGGACAACATAAATAAATAAAAATTTCATACTGATTACATTTAGTTTGAGTCTCTTACTCTGTCAAGAGCTTTCTTCATCATAAAGAATGCTAGACCTGCTGAATTTTAAGTGATCCATAAGAAAGTGGCAGAGATATTCCTGATTTTGACAAATTTTAAGACATCAGTAAACAGAAGTTGGGAAAATTACAGGATTGTCTGACATTTCTCAGGTAAATAAAATATTCGTGAAAAATATTCAGCCAAAAAAAGATTCTTTAAGCTGACAAGTCTACAGTAACAGCTTTGGCTCTGGATACTGACTATCTTCCCAAGTCTGAAAATCGCGTGTTACTGGGGAGTCAGAGTCCCTCCTTTCCATTACAAGAACTTTTGTTTTAAGGAATAGAAGACAAACACGAGGACTTCAGAATTCTTTTCTAATGAGTATGCCTTTTAAGCAACTACAGCAGAACATAACAAGCTATAAGCATTTTTGTACTTCACATCAGTGATTAAAATAATCACTTCTCACCTTGCCTAAATGAAACAAGTTATATTCCAGGGGGACTGCTCATTCATGTGACAGACAGGATCTTGATGTGTAGTTTTTCCTTCTCTCTTCTTAAGGGAGCTTTCCACTGTTGGCCCCATCCTACCTTCGCATTAACCTTCCTTTTCTTCTTCATGCACATGATCACCACCTGAGCAGTCTGATCAGAATACATGTATCTAAAGTCCTTCTACTTTTAGGAGGGCTTTCACATCAAAGCTATTCATTTCAACAAGCTAGTTAAACCCTCTAAAATCCTATATAACATCAAATAAAGATATCTCACAGCTGTAGCTACCAGCAAAACAAGAGATTTTAGAGTTTATGATATGCACTGGTGAGGAAAGAGAAAGTCTGTCCACTGGTCCATGCTAATGCATAGGCCCATGCTAATCTAAGTAATATTCTGGCAAGGACTTGGGATTTTTATAGCTCTTTTTGGCTGTGCTTGTAGCTAAGGTATAATTTCACACTGGACAGAGCTGGATGGACAAATTCATATCATCATATGATCTTGCAGAGATTTGTTAGTCAAAAAGCTTACAGAGATAAACTACCGCTACAAATAGAGAGTAATCCTGTTCCACATTACTCCTGAGGTCACTTGTGCAAACAAGAAAAGTGAAAAAAGAACTAGCCATCTTCACATTATTTCATTCAAAAGTTAGGCCTAATGTATAATATGTAAGCTTTGACCCATTAATTTCCAATTTTACCTAGGGGCTTTTTTAAAGTTTCCATTTTGCTATAATTCTGAGATGACATCAACAGACCTCTTTCTGAAGTACTGCCATTTTTCCTGTCTTCTTTCTGAATCTTTTGTCAACATTCTTCAACTATTGTTTATATCCTTTCACTGTTTTCCTCAGTTGAGCTCACAGAAAATCAGTAGGCACTATTATTACCTTGTCCACATTTCAGAAACATAAGAAAGTGCTTATGGAGTGCACTAATTGATAGAAAGGCAGACTGTATAATGATCCTGTGACTGCAGCTCTGTACATAATGTGTAAATGGTCTGGAAAAAAAAATTTAAAAAACCACCATAAAATTGACTGCATGTGCTTCAACAATAAATTCAACTTTCATGTCACAGAGGGAAAGCACTATCTGCATCAGTACCTGGTGATTTTAACTACAACACAGTGACTGTGAAATGTATGTAGGCTTTGATTGAATCACTACTTTCTGATTCTGCCATGGCCTCCTGTTCTTGTGAAATTATACTGATATTTTAAATAGAGTTGTTTGGGTGTACTTTTATACCATCCACGCAACTGAAAGATTATTTTTATCTAGACTGCTTCATGGATTTGCAATGCCAGAAAATACCCATCTCCAAAGACAAAATCTCAAAATTTACAGTATTCAGTCTATAATAAGGTAGAGACTTGTTTTCTTTTCCTTGGAGCACTGTATCCAGCTGAGAGATGTTTCCTTCTCATTGTTGATAATATATCTACTGGTGCCTCTTACATATTAGTTCAGCAGATTTTCCTTTCAAGTCCAACATAAAAAGTTTAAGAGGCATACAAAGAGATTTCAGCTTCAAAAGAGTTTGATAGCAATCACATATAGGGCCGAATAAAGCCATCATAAATTATTAACTTCAATTCATATATTCAGTTGAGCCTACTAAAGGTAGGTAGGCCATGTCCCAAATTTGGTCAAAATGAGCAGCTGTTTAAGTGATGGGAGTGCAGTTACTTCCACTAAGAAACACCAGCTCCAAAATAGTACTCCAGGCTGAAAAATACTGTAAAATGAATAAACTACCTGACCTCTTTTCTAGCTTCTGCTCCCTGGACAACACATCCATATGTAGAGTTTTGCGGAATCTTGGATAAAAGGGCATTACCACAACATCCACTGTGGGTTATTTTACCTGTGAAAAATTTCATTCCTTGAGTAACAAATAATCCAGGGTTTAGTTGAGGTTCACAAGCCAGATCTTTCCACTGATGCTGTGCTCACATTTCTAGGAACACCACCCCAAAGCGGAATGAAGGCACTTGGCTAAAAGTCTTCAGAGTTTTGACATTGATTTATTTCCACAATAGATTTAAAAGTCATCCTATGCATTACTAGTGGAGAGACAGTAAACAGAAAATATTCAACAAGAAGCAATAAAATGCAAAGAAAGCCATCCTTTTCCAGAATTCTTAGGCAGCTTTCTAAAAGTTACTTTCATGTTGTTTTATAGGCAATAAAATCTTTAACACTCCATTCTTTCACAGATTGCTCTTTAGGTTTAACTATGAGCTCATAACAATGAAATATTTAACAACAAACTGTTTGTTAATGGACCAGCTCTGTGGTAGGCCTGAGGTTTGGAACACATCAAATGGGAGAACTCACTTGTGTGAAAATGGAAGACTGGTGAAGGGAGATCAGGGTCTTCTCAGGTTTTTATACAGACAACGTGTATACACCAAAACATTTCTTAATGTGCAGTGGTTTTCTTTTAGTTGGGAAATTCATTCCTGTTGTGGTTGGAGCCCAGCTGATACCAAAGGCCCACAAGGCTGTGCACTTCCCCTCCCTTATTTTGAGATGGCAAGGAGGAAATCTGCCTAAAACCTTGTGTGTCCAGAGGAGGAGTATGAGCCCTTCCCTCACCAACAACGGCCACAGGCAAAACAGAATCTACCTAGGGAAAACATCAGCTTAATTTATCATTAATTGTATCAAAATAGGGCAAAGAGAAAAACAAAAATCAGAGCCTAATTTATCCCCAATCCCTCCCTTCTTCCCAGACCCAACTTACTTTGTCCTGATACTTCTAGCTCCTCATCCTGAAGGGGCACATGAGAACAGAGTGGGGTTTACAGTCTGGATGTCACAGATTGTTCTCTGCCACTCCTTTCTCCTGAGGGAGAAGGATTCCTCACAATCTGCCCCGACTCCAATGTGGGGACCCTCCCATGGGAGAAAGTTCTTCATTAACCCTTCCAACATAGAGTCCCTCCTGCCAGGCACAGTCCCTCAGGAGCAAATTGCTCCAGCAGGTGTGGGTAACAGAGCCACGAGCTGCTTTGGGAACAGTCACCTCCCTTGTTGCAGGTCTACAACATCTGCTCCATGATCCTCCACAGGCTGCAGGTCCACAGCTGCTCCAACAGCATCTTTCATGGGCTGCAGCCCCACAACATCTGCTCTGCTGTGTTCCTTGAGGGTCTGCTTCATCATGCTCCTCCAGAGGTTGCAGGGGACAAGCTGCCGTCTCACCACATGGATGTAAGGAAAAATCTCTGCTCTCCTCTGGTGTTGCTCTTCCTTCCTGGTGTTGTGTTGGTCTCCCTCCTAATGTTGGTCTCTCTTACCTCCACCTCCTGTCTGCCCTGAACTCTAAATCACTGCATGTTTCCCCATCTCGAATATGTTAATGGTAGCTGTGCATATCTTTTGTCCTTGATGGCTTCAACATTAACCAAAGGCAGAGCTGGACGTTTTGGAGTCGAGAGAGCTTTCAGAAGCTACTTATAGTAGCCATGCCTGGGACCTCTTCCCCTGGTACCAAAACTGGCACCCCATGAACCTGGAACAATTAGAATCATAGAATCATTGTCTGTTTTACATTTTTTTGTTGTGGTTTTTGGTTTGTTTTTTTTTTTTTTTTTATGTTCTGGAGTTTGTAGGACAGTAGATGCCATGAAAAGCCTAGGAAAAAATCCTAGTAATAAGTTGCTCTAGTGATGGTTGCATAATGTCAATATTTTTCTGGATAATTTAGAACTGCCAGTTGCATTATAGATTATGCTAGTGTTTACTCAACTGTTTTGTTGTAGGAAAGCTCTATTTTGTCAAAGATTGAAATTTATATATGCTAGACTCTTTCAGGGATAAACAGATGCCTTCAATCTTCTGCTTTCTGTAAATTTATCATAACATATTTTTTATATCCATATTTTCAAAGAAATAGCTCTCAAATTCATAATTGCTTTAGAAGTGGATGGAAAATGATGAAGAGTAACAAAAAAATATGCCAAAAACTTTTAAACTGTGTTCTTTGACTATATAGTTTGCATCTGCTATCTGAGATTTAAGGTACTCAGAGTTAAGATAATCATTTTAGATTTAATTACAGAAAATGTGTTTCATATACTTGCGTATATAACCATCCTCCAACATTTATTTCCTCTAATGTAGAGATTTCCATATATGTAATTCAGCTCGAAGCATATTGTAATTTTAGTGGTTCACTTTGCACAGAATTATTTAAAAAATTACAGTACCTTGAAGAAAAAAAATGACAAGACTTTTTATTCTTTATTTGTTTACTAAAAGAAAGGGATTCCTATTAATATAATTGTGTCCTCAGACATTCCGGGCACCTGAGCTCCAATAGGTATGTATTGCAAAACCTGTTGTAGGTAATTTTAATTCATTATCAACTCTAACCAACCAGTAGTAAAGATCAACTGATGAATTATAGTCAGAATTAAGAAGGTGTTTTCTCACCACAAGCACTGTACAGTCTAGTAGATCCTTCCAAGTCGTGGCTGTTCCCAGACAGAAGTTGTATCTCATCTTGTTAGCTTCATTTTTAACTTTATTTTCCAGTATAAAACATGGTTCTTTGGACTATATGTTCTATAGGCAATGATAACAGGTAACGAACTGCTGCAGTATTGATAGAATTTCAGAAGAGCAGAACTATTAAATTATATTTTGTGCATGTTGTGAAGCAAAATCATTGTGGAAGAAATGCCCTGAAGATTTTTTTTCCATCCCCATTATTTGTTCTCTCCAGGACTGAGACAGTCCCAGTATGAAATAGCTAAAATAATTTTCTCTGTCTTTTAGAAATATGAGAAGAAACACTTTTTAATCTTTTTAAATATAAAGTTTTCTAAAAGTGCACAGTGTTATCAATATAGAGAATACAGTTACCCAAATTTTACTCTGGTGTCTAGTATCAAATTCACTCAGCATTTTAAATATTTGCCGATTACTGAATATTTGAGAAACCTGCATACATGTTATCGTATGGTTTGAATAGTTTCAACAGTATTGATATAGGAGGAGAGGAGAGGAGGAAATTTAAAAAATAAGACACCTGAATTCCTTTTGCAGATTTTATCTTTAACACATAAAATAAGAAGTGGGCACATACAAAACAAGAAGTGTTCATCATAAATCTTCAGAATTTTTAAATTTTGATCTTTTCAGCTATCCTTTCTTGTCTCTTAATAATTTTTTCAGTTTTTTTTTAATCTTGCAGTATGAGTACAAGTAAGGTTAGTTCTTCTCCAAGATATAAAGATCTCAGTTGCTAACTGAAAACCATATGGTGCATTGATAAAAACTACAAAGTTCTGTATCAATAGGAGTTCTGCAGTGGCAGGTGCTGTTGATTGCTAGAGAAAACTGCACAGTCCTCAGCACAAACTGATTTTTTGCTGTTTTCCCTCAGAGGATGTAAGAGTGTATTTGATGCATCTGCATTAGCATTCTAGTTCAAATCAAATTTGAATAAAATCCATCCAAGCCTCCAAATGTGCTTTGAATCATGACTCAGAGCATTCTCTGGAATGCAAACTGGGGTGTTTTTGGATAAAACTAAAATGAAAGATGCACACCAGGGGTACTTCTAATGTTCACTAACCACTCCCAGGCATTGAATCCATGGAATCAATCTGGAGACCACCTGAAGTAATAATCCTTCTAAGAGCTTATGGTGTGAATGTCAGCTCCTTAGTGCCATCTGTTTCTCTGCAGATACAGTCCCCCACTACTAATATAGATATCATTATACCTCCATCCTATTTCAGCTCATATGCCTCCATGGCCTGAGCAGCTTTAAATATGTACCAGGTGTCATTTTTCTGTGGTGTTTTAGAAGTGTGGCTTGACAGAAACTACAAAAAACCCCACATGAACTCCTTTCTTCATCACTTTTATCTTTTAGACGGTAATAAACATTGATTATATGGTAAATTGGGAGACTTTCTTGCTAACTTACATGAAGTTTTTGTAAATATTCTGAATAATAAAAATATGGGTAGATTTTCATGTCCTCATTAGCATTATTATTCTTATCCCATCATTATATAGTTGGCACTTTAGTCATTTCCACATCTCCCTTCTATCACATTGACCTCTGTCATGACAGCTGATACAATACACCTTCTTACTGTTGGATTACCTCTGTCCTGTGGTTCTTCAAATTTTGGACAGTGCAGGGCTTCAAGATGTGCTTTCTTAGGGATTGCAGACATCTCATCTTTCTTTTGTTGTTTTCTTAGCCCAATGTCCTTTTCTACTAGTCTACTAATCATGAGAAGTTCTGCTCACATTAGTTATATAACAACAAATCACACTGCCCTGGTGGCATCTTTGTTCTGTTCATAATTAGAAAATAATTATTTGAGTTTGTTTTGTTTTGTTTCAAGCTGAGTTTAAATAGTAAATATCAATGCTGATGTCATCATAGAAACTACTTAGAATGAACATATACTTCCAGCTCATTTTCTGTGTTATGTATCTGTTCCAAAATCTTGACAAAAACAATCACACCGCTGTGATTAGTCACTATATTTGCCAAAATCAAAATATCCAACTGACTGTTCAATAACCAAGTCAGAAAAAAACCTTCCCCTTTTTCCCAAGATCAGAAGTGGGATAGTATGCTACAAATTACTTGTTTTTAGAATAAATGAGCAACACCTTGTTAAAATGAAAAGACACATTTTGATCAGAGGTAATTGTAGCTCTGATCTGCAGTGAAGGTACAGGGGACTTTGCATATGTTAATAGGAAATGGGAAATCTAATCTGACTTTATCTAAGCTCCCTTTGTTTCTGCTCAGGAGATATTTGTTATTACACTAGAGAACATAATACAGACCCAATATCTAAGCACTGTTCTTACGAGTACCTCATTTCCTACAAGACGTACATACGTATTTCATAGGGGCAATGGGCCAAAGCCTTCTCAAGGGTTGTGCAGACAACAAATTTGCATGAGCAAGTTCCAAATGTTCATAAAATGTTCCAATAGCAGGCATTCAAATATCCTGAGTCTGCCTGAAATTAATTCGTGTTCTTTTGGAAATGTGCTTTTCACTCATTCATGCACATTTTCAGGATTATCCAGTTTTGCCCTTCACAGGCTGTGAACCAGGCTGATGGAATCACTACATTTAGCTCTTAGTAGTGTCGTATGAATATTCACTGAAGAGCGGGGAGCACAAGCAGATTTTTGTTGTGATATCTATTTACTGTGGGAAGAGGGATAGTCCTTTATAATTATAGCAGGTTATTCCTACCAGGTACAGCTGGAGAAAACAAAGAATATTAAGCCATGAATTTTTTAAAAAAAAATTTAAAAAAATTACTTGAAATTATACTTGAAATGTAGCTGTAATTAACTGCAGAGGAGAAATCACAACACCCATATAAAACCTTGTTAAACAAGGTTTCAGTGTATACTGATGTGGAAAAAATTGCCACAGACAGCAAAGACATAATTGTGTGAACACCCTCAAATTGGCTCTTCTCAGTGGAGAGGATATAGTGTGAAAGCAAACTGGAAAAGCTCATTTTCTTTGCAAGTAAGTATTTCAGCTTGGGCTATGAACTGTAATAGCTCAGTCTGGACTCATACATTTTGCACAAACAAGGTGAGCGAAGCAAAGATTTCTAAACTTCACCATAGAAATATCAAATTAGTTGTCTCTATTCCTCCCCCCCCTTCAGGGACTCCATCAGTCTTTGTATATCAGACAATGAAAACCTAGCAAACTCCTGACAGAGCACTAGAGGAATTCCTGAGACAGTGCTGCAAAAATGAAGTTTCAACCCAGTATGGGAATAATTTTTCATTTATTTTCTTGACCAAGCACTCACAGTGAAATAATGCTCTTATTATTTCTCTAAGAAGACTGTAAATTTAAATGAATAATTATGTATTTCTGCAGCATTCCATCTTGCACTGTGATGGCAAGTATTGGCTATTTTTCATTGTTCAGACCCTGTGAATCTTTTCTGCTGCTGCTTATTTTATCCATTTACATAAGCAGTAGAGAAAAGTAAGAAACAGTTTCTATAGAAACCTTCACATATCGTGTATCCCCTGAGGATTGTTTTAGAGATAAGTGGAGGGAGTTGTTAACTGACCTTTGTTTGTTTCCTAAGCAAATGATGGCCCCAATTCTGTAAATTCCATATGCATGACTTCCTTGTTAGTTTGCAGGAACAGATCCTTCAGACAATTGCGAGCAAAAACCTTTTCTATTTAATTAGGAAACCACAAAAACATGAGGCATTCCTCCAGGAAAAACTAATTGCACAAGTCAAGGGAACTGTTTAAATGAAGTGATTATAGGGCTGCTGAATACCAGGAAAGTCACAAATTCAATAGAGTAGATATTCCTTTGGTGCCATAAATACATTTTAAAAAATGTTTACCCTGTAGCAATGCAGTTTGTTATCTCCTTTTTAAAAAAAAAATCTTGTATTTCTCTGTGGAAAAGTTGGAAAAGCTTTGTATCTCAAAACAGTTCTGCTTTCACATCATATTTGGTGCAAAACTACTTTAGTAGAGCATTGTAGTTAGGCACATGCATACCAGATATAAATATTTATTTTATTTACCTAATTTTATTCTGTTTAATATACAGGCATATCTACCTTAATGGAGTATTTTGCTTTGAACTTTCAGGAAAAACCCTCTCTATGAGTCATCATATAACTACCAGACTCTTGAAAATGGTAAATGGTGTTTAAAGAGAGAGATAAAAAAGAGCAACATTATGATTTACATTACCTTGACACCAAATTATTCTGTCTCTAAAATGAATCAAGATTAGTATTTTAACTCTCCAATCAGCACATATGACAAACATGTCCTCCTTCTGGGAACTTTATATTCACACAATGAAGCGAAGCTCATCTCATCTTCCCTCATCCCATTAGCTGGACTAGTAACACTTTTATTTCAACAAGTGGTTCCAAGGACTTCTCTTTCCACCTGAGTGGCAGTGTGGAAACAAGCCATCTCCTTTGCCCCCTCAGAAACCAGGAATGACATTCTTCTTCTCCTCCTCCAGCTTTTTCCCATGCTGGGCTGGGCTCTGACAGTAGGAGTGCTCCTAGGCAGGCGTGGGGCAGCTCTCCCTCTGGGGCTCTTTGCTGATGCCAGCAGAAGCCTCTCTCACTCTTGGGCAAGCTGTGGCTTCAGAGAACTAATTGGAGGGGGGACTAGGAGGAATTATGTTGCTGAAGAATAACATAACCACAGGAAATGAACTGAAAATTCAACACAGACATGTTGTATCCATGCCCAAAAGGTGCTTACACTCTGGTATCTGATCAGTTTTCTGCAAAACTAAACATTAGGTGAGTATGTGGAATCAGTCACCTGTAAGGTCTTAGCCCACAGTCTTACAATTAATTTTTACCTGAATTTTTGATGATTTTTCAAATACCTTTAACATGATCAAATCAAAGCTAACTCCCATTATGGTTAGGCCATCCGCTTAACCCTCGGTGAGGTCCACAATATTTTCATGCTAAATTTCACATTTCAAACTACTTAAACTTTCACAACTGTAGGGTTGGTCAGGGAAAGGTGAGTCACAGCAGTTGCTTTAAAAAGGGAAGAGCATTCCTCATGGTTTTGTGTTCCAACTCTGACCAGCAGAGATGCTGCAACTTTCTAGAAAATTCACCAGTAAGCCAGTGTAGTAGTGGAAGGTTTAATCCCCCTAAATTATTCTTTCTTAAGGATGTGACAATCTGAGAAATACCATGTTACAGAAAAATGCCTAGTCTCAGAGGCAGATGGAAGCATCCTAAGTTTTGTCTCTCTTATGGTGTGCACATTACTGTGAATACCTGCACGAAAAAAATGTCATTTTATTTTCCCCAGTTAGTGCACAGCATTACTCACTTATTTAAAAATTTATTTTAAGCACTTATTATATATGTGTTCAACATTATCATAGGGGAAAATAAATTAATAAATAAATTCAGTTAACATAATTAGCTGCTACAATGAATGTATAGGTGGAATAAATTATGATTGTCTAAGAGTTTCTAGCAAGATGGAAGAGGGGGAGGGTGATAAATTCAATATTAAAATGAGAGGAAAAAGAAAAGTGTGCACTGTGCAAGGAAGTAACCATGAGCCCGTTTCTCTTTTCTCAGAAAAAACATGTTAGAACATGCATGTCCTTTCAGAAACACATGTATTTGTAGGAGAAGAATTTCTGTCTGCATTGGGAGCATCACTGTTATGACAAAGTTTAATTAGCAGAACTGATAAGTATGTATTTATGTTAATGTGACAGCGTCTTCAAGAGGCACGAAGCTTTCTGGTTTTTATTAAGTCTCAGGCCTCATGAGATAGAAGAAAGTATCTGCTTCTCTGTAAGACAGAAGCCAGACCTCCCTTCACCTGCAGGTGGAAGAGCAAAGAGGAAATAAAAATGTATATCAAGTATACCAGGTGTATATAAAATAGAAGATTTCACACTGATAGGACTTTCTGCCTCATTTTTACATATCACCATTTACCATGGATTCTCATCCAGTAGGGTACTAGCCTCTACTCCTGTCTGAGGAAATACCAACAGCCAAAATGTAAAACCATCCTGTATCTTTTTAATGACAGGGGTTATAGACCAATTTGTCGAGTCTGAAAGCGGCAACAGGCAGGAGTTAGAATTATTTTGAACATCAGAGTTTTTTACCTGTAAATTAAGAAACACAATGCCAGAGTTCAGCTTTAGAAATTCCAGTCAATATTTATAAGAAGTGTCAGTTGTTCTATAATATCTATATATGTGTCTGTGTGGGTGCACTCGTATACTTGTTTTTATATATGTGTTTATATAAATATATATGATCTCCTATAGTGACACACTCAGGAGCAGCTGCTAAGTAAGGATAGTAAGCTCAGCAGGAGAGGAACAAGAGTTTATCCCCATTCTGTCAAAATAATGTACCTTCCACTCCAGTCTCCTTTGAAAGTATTTTACAAGGCAGTTCTTTAGGACCTTGAAGCATCTGCCAAAACTCCTTTAACATTTTGATTTCTGTGTCACTTACCTCACTCTAAGCTGGGGATAAACCACAAAATAATTTCTTGCATTAGGCTGACATATGGCATTCTGTTGTTTCTGGTCACAAAAAGACACCAAATGCTTTGTGGTTTTTGAACCTAGATATCAAAATTTAATGCATTACTGGTCTGTATTATGCACAGGGTTTGTGGTTTCATCTGATTATTATGCCTGTAAAACCCTGAGGCTCTAATGGGTACATCTACCTGCCTTGTGCCCACCACCTTCACTACACCTCAGTGAGGAGCACTGGCCCAAAGAATAAATATGTGCTTACCATTATAGTGTTTTCTCTCTATACAGGGAAACTCAGAAGAGCTTTGCTTCCACTGGCAGTTTACCTGTTCAATTTTCCAATAAAGTCCTCAGATTTGGAGAGCACACTTTGAGGCATAAATGCATTAGAGAAGGAGTAATAGTGGTGCATCAGCAAATAGCCTAGTTAATGAACCAGATATTAGTAAGTGAACATCTCCTTCATTTAGATGAACTTTCACCATTTCCATTATCTAATTTTTCTAGAGTTAGAACAAAAATGTGAGCACCAAAGTAAAACTTCATTTCTTATAGCTGCCTCACTTTTTGTTGCATTTAATGCCTAAGTCATTTTCATCTGTTCCTGGAACTCTTCTCAAGCATTCATTATAGTAAATTCTTGTGCTAATTCTCTGTGCCTAATAAGATTAGCCTTTCCTTCATTCAGGACAGGTGTGTACTGAATTTCTATTTCATCACCTATTTTCATGAAAATAAGTCTTTTAATGTATTTCCAAATTTCTTTCCCTCTGATTGATTTGTTTGAAAGTCTTAACTGGTTTTCAGACTTGTAGAGTGGGGCAAAAAGAGAGACAGATATGTCATACACAAATCATATAGGAAATTGAGCTAAAAATTGAAAAGAAAATTGTCTATCTGCAGTGATATTTTTATAAATTAGCTTGACCTTGAGCTCTAACAGGAACTAATGGCAGTGAAGATTAAGATAGGAGGCATGTATACAGGCAGGAAGAGAAAATAATGTTGAGGCCATTAAAAAGTCAGACATGTGTCTCTGTTATTAATGATCAACAAAACAGAGTCTTGCTCCCCTCCTACAGTGTTACCATTGACATCTGCTGCTCACCAGTTCAGCATATTAAAACCTGAGTGCCATTTTGGGAGGAACTGATATCCAGAAGGAGAGGTGGACCTTGGGTGAAACAAATCAAGATGTTTTCCATTGCCAAATCCAGAACTGAATTTAATGTAATTAACGAGCAATATAATCTGATATGTACAACTCAGTAGGGGTTCTTCCTCCTATTCTTTGGCTGGACTATATATTTGTATGACAAGGTCTTCAGTAAGGGACTGTCTGTACACATTGCTTAAGTGCAAAGCACCAAGATGCTTGATTTGAGCTCAGGCTAAATGCTGATGAAAGACATGCTCCTTGCTGTAATTTCAAGTTCTGATTTTCCAGCATCTATTTAACCCATGGAGAGCTGTAGGCCAGTGTACAGCTGTATCAGGGTTTGACTACCCAGAAGTTATTGCCATCCCTGGACAGCAGCATTGACTCTAGCACTACTGCATTTTCTTGTCTCATCCCATGTAATTTCTTGACATTTCATGTACTATCGCTTTGACATAACCAGCTATTTAAAAGCATTCATGCTCATCATATTTAATCACACTTGGCACCCACCCCAGAGTGGTATTTGGGATACCTGTGCCTCTTTAGCACTCCTGCTGTGGCTATAAGTGGTATGCTAAAGGGAGCTGCCAAAGGTTCCCAGAAGGGAAAGGCACAGCGTGTCACTGTTCTTAGGGTCTGTACTGGCACCATGAACCTTAAGGACTTCAAGTTCTTCTAAAAAGTGAGATCCCTCTGATAAGAAGTCATTGGGTAGGTATCTCTGCCACCAACCTTATAGAAGCCTGGAGAGTACAACTTGAGATTTGATTCTGTGTTAACCATTAGCTGGCAGGTACTGCTTTCATAGCTTGACATCCTCAATGATGATCTACAAGCAGGGAAGTAAATATAACAATTGTAATTGTTAATCTCTATTGCAAAGAAAGATTAAGTAACTGAAAGATATGTAGAGGAATAAGACAAAAATCTGATCGAGACCCAGTGTTGTTTGGTTTTGCCCCAAGGTGCTGATTTTCTGTTTTTAAAACACAGTGGAAAAGGAGAGAATTAGGTATTGGTAATTGAGTGGCTTTTTTAATTAAAAGTGTGTTAATATTTACTTTCTTGTGTTTTCTTCATGAATTTGACTCCTCTGATGCTAAAGCATAGATATATAAATAAGAAATATGGAATTTATTCAGAAAAGGTATTTTTGGGAGTTTATTTAAGTCACAATAAGTGCTGTTTTCTAGATTTACAGAACTCTGGTCTTCTCAGTATTAGTATTTCATTTTATTTTTGCCTTAGTTCACAGATATAAAACTTTCACAGAACAGGGTCAGCAGCTCTCTGAAATGTAGGCTCAGCAATTACCTTTAGTTCTTCAGTCCTCTGTAGGCAGCATATGAATAAGATGTGAGAGGAGAATGTTCAGACCTTGAAAATGACACAAGTAGTTTGACAATGCAAATATTAACAGAAAAGAAGGAAATCCAGGTGTAAAAATGAGTTAAAATAAAAACAACTTAATAAAATTATTTATTAAAAGTAATTTTAACCCTCACTCCTAAAATAAAAGAAGGCTAAAGGAAGAGTATGCATTTACTACTAGGGCTACATATCATCTCCATAATCCTCATAAATTTTATGAAAAAAGAGCAAAGGAGCCTCTTTTGGATGCAAATTGGAAAAGATCTATTAATGTCAGTGGTGTTGGGCTGATTTACAACACCTAAGGAAGAACCCGTACTTAGCCTTTGACAAAGTTCTGCCACTAGTGAACAGAATGAGCCCAATAAACTGCAGCCAGGATTCACCACAATTCACTAGATTCCTTAAGAAGTCATGATTCTAGGTATACAGTCCCATTACAGATAAATTTAGAGATAGATTTATCTAGGGAATGCCAGTAAGCTTTAGATATACAGTTATAGATACAGACAAAAATTCTTAATTCTAACCCAGCTGTATTCAGCTGACGTTTATGGAATGGGAAACTGGAGAGACATTTTAGAAATATCTGATAAAGAGAAAAGGTTTTCCATCCACATAGTCCAGTTTTGTTCTGTGGCGAGCTGTCAGCTTAGTACATTTCCCATACTCGAGACCGCATATTTATCCACACTGCTGAGGCAGCTCTCCCATCATGCTTACTTTTCCTGGGAGAATAATGTGTTGCAGTGACACCCCCGATTTCCAGCACAGTAGAGAGAAGAGTCTGACATTACCTCCTCTCTCAATGTGCAAGGAAGCTAGGAGTACAGTCTGTTGCCTTCAAATCACTTCTTCACATATGTAGCCCAAAGAAAATATTCGTAGCTTTTTTTGCCTCCGTTCCACAGGCACCTCCAAGTACCCACAGGTATCCATTTCCTCCCTAATCTCACTGCAGGCTATGATTATCTCCTAAAATACAAGGAATTTCACAGAGGACTCCTCACAACAGTGACTGTTACCAAAACAATGCAGGGTTTTGGTCACACTAGATTTCTATGTATCTTATCATAGTAGTTCAGCATATGGTTGCAAAAGTATCTGCACATATTTATGCAACCACAGTAATCCCACTTGAAGAGTCCAGGGAATTTGTCTGTTTATTTTTTATTGATAGCTTGGTGGGGTTTTTTTCTGGCTGACTACTGATCCTTGCAAAGCATTCAACCAGCTTCTGGCTCCACGTAATGCTTAGTTTCTAAATCTTTATACACCATAAAATTCTCAACACGTAACTCTTCTGAAGTTATGATTTTAGCAGCCATATTTTCTAGACCATAAATGTTTTAAGGTTTTACTTCTGAGTATAAGGACATATTAGACCTAAGCTGCTTCCCAGATAAACCTCTCACCTTGTTACCTGTCAAAAACATTATATTCACCTGTCTCTGCTTAAAATCAGATTCCTGCTTAGTTAAGCAAACCTTTGAAATTAAGTGGAGTGTGCTGAAATGATAGCAGCATTGATGGGTACCTAGGTAAAGCACACTGCCTGATGTATCCCTGTCCTCATACACGGAAAACCTTACTTAGAGTCTACTGATGGATATAGTTTATCTTCATTACCCCAATTCCAGTTCATGTCTTATCTGTATCCAAGAAAGGACTCCCACTCTTTATTGGACAGCAGAGCTAATAGACCCCTTTTCACTTGTTGAATTCTTCTGTTTGTTTTCTATAAAAGCAGCTTTCCACAGGAACTTGCCCACCATAAATCCACCTGTGATGGGCTTCACACTTCACATGACACCAACAGCCCCCCAAGACTTGCAAACTAACCATTATGTGGGAAAGCTGAAGGACTGACTGACTTTCCAGTAAGCAAAGAAGTGTTTTCACAGTTTCCATCCTTCCTCTGCCAGTGTGGCTTTTTGGATCTTGAAGCTGAACTGAACAGTGTTTCATTAATATCTGTCGTACTCACCAAAAAGGCTTCACCTATTGTTCCACAAACATGCAATGTTCTCAGGACTTGAAACCAAACAATCTCTTCAACCAGGAATTTATCTCAGGTGTCATTACTGGAAACAGACACTGGAAATAGCTGTGCTGTTTTTCAAAGCATTATCTACTGATTGCGCTGAGGAGAGACCTTCCATCAGCAATTTACAACTGTATACTCTATAGGCACACTATACACTACATAAAACTGGATCTATATAACTTTATATATGTGTATATAAATATGTAAGAGTTTAACTCTTAAAATATACACACAGACACAATATGTCATGATTTAACACCTGTACTCCTTTAATAATTACTCTTAACTGTTAAACGGGTGAATACGCTATGTGGAAACTTCTGAACTATAGATATACTATTATATCCATTCTAATATATCTCAAATCAAATTTAGGTGGATGTGTTAAGAAATAAACATCCTCTATAATAGTTGAGCAGAGTGAGGATAATAATAAAAGAGAGAAAATGGCACTGACTGGTATGATAGAGTTTATTCAAGCAAGTTATCATGTCCACAGCAGTTCCGAAGTATTTTATTATCAAGGCTCATAAAAGATATCCAAATAAATTTTTTCTACTCTATTTGTTACATGCCTAGCTTACCAAGAACAGGCTATCAGAAAGTTTTTGTTGACATAACAAGATTTCAGATTGCAAAAAATATTTGGTTGAAAATTGTACACATTCTATAAAGGGAAAAATTTACATTTTTAGGAGAAAAATGTTTCCAACACTCACCAGTTTATTCAGTGCTAGCAACATTTAAAGATATTCAACCATGTGCACCTAATAAATTAAATCCATAAGAGAAAGCTGGGCAGCTCACAAAGAAACAGAATCTCTTGTCTGCAAATACAAACTGTAAAGGGAAAATTAGGTGTATAGTTCGTATCTTGAGTAAATGGCATGGAGACAGAATGCAATACAGTAGAAAATGTATTGTTATCCGAGGCTCGAAGAAGCTATCCTGCACAGCCAGTCATTAAACGGAGATTCTGTATCTATAAACTCCACTTTCTTGCCACCAGATCAAAAGCAACTTGGTGAGCACAGAATTGCCTACCTACTTTGTCTTCATACAAATGAGTTGAAGTGCCCTTGGCAAAGAACACAAAGTCATGCCAATAGAATACAGATTTAATACTTGCTATAACCAGCTTTTTTATTAAAGCTGCAGTGAAGTGTCTGCATGGACAGAAATTCTGATGAGCAACATTACAAACTACAAGTACTACCTATTGTTCCTTCAGTGAATTACTTTGCCATTGTGATGAGGAAAGACTCAGCAGATCACTAGGAAAAATACTTTCTTTAAGAAAGCCAAGGAAAAGATCTAGTTGTAGGGAGCTAGGTGTCACAATTCAGTAAAACCTTATTTATGAAAAAAATCTTAGTTAAAAGCAATACCAAGCAGCCAGGAAAGTCTTTTTGCCCCTTTCTTGGGACTATATAAAGCAATAAGATTTAAAGAGCTGACATACCTAAAAAAACAAATAAAAAAAAAAAAAATAATATGTATACAGCCCTTTTTCTCTAAGGAAAGAAGAAACTCATTCTTATTTTAAGTCCTCTCTAGTCAACAATTGCAATGAATAACAATTAGATTGGAGAAAACAGGAATACCTCCTTTTTGCTTTTTATTCATGTTACATAGACTGATCACTTTTACTACATTAGTAGTATAGCCTGGTAAACGTTCTTAAAATGTTAAAAACAGGGATTATATGAATCCCAGTTTCCATAATCCATATTATATGAATCTGGTGAATTCAAGTAACTGTAAAGCAATTATCTGGATGTAAAGAAAAGACTGCCTTACAAAGATGTAGAGTAATACCAACCACCATGACATGTCCCTTGGTGGAGATAGCTTTTATTTTAGCCAGAAACAAAACATTTTATCTGGGTTTTCTAATGGTAATTTCCAAACAGCTTTAGAAAAAAAATAGGTATTTAACATTTTACTTTAACAAAGTAAGAGAAAACAAGATCTGAATTTATCTTTAAAGAAAAAATGATATTGATGGAAAAATCCTGCTCACGTCTTTTAATAAGTAATGTATTCCAAAGTCACAGTAAAAATTGTGAAAAATTTAAGGGAAAAGGAAACGTCAAATACCTTGGTGTGCTCTTTTCAGACAGAATTTTGTTCACGTGATGAGATGGGTTGAGCAAATTTAATGTAATATTTCAAAAAGCATACCATACAGTAGGTCTTCAACTATACTACTCTGAATGTCTTCTGAGGGTTGCCTTTCCATCCTTTGTCAGGAATCCCCAGGCATAACTTTTGGCTTATCGATAGTAATAAAACAAAGCAAACAAAACAGACAAAAATTAAAAACTTATTAAGAAAACATAACCTGTGAGTTGATAAAAGTACATATTTTATTTGCCCATATATCCAAGGAGGAAAATTACCTCAGTGTTTTCCTGTTTCCAGTAGCTTCCATTTTCTGTCCCTCACATCCTACTCCTTTTCACTCAAAGTCCTCATGCCTCATTGATGAAATGTCTGCCATGGGGACAAGACTCTTACAGGGATTGAAGTTATCTGAGGTGCAGGCTGTACATTAGAAAATGTAGCAATTTAAATACAGTTAAAAACATTAATCTCTCTAGGCATTCAGAACTGCCTGTCACGTGATTGTTGCTCTTAGTATTCTCCCATGAACTTTTCAATTGCTTACAATGGCACTGTATAAATAACACCAGACAGATCATTTAAAACAAATACCTCTCTTTTTCCTTTGGTGACAACTATACGAACCATTAACAGTGCTTAGACCACTTGATTGCTGTGAAGCATTTGAACAAGAAAAATAATGGTATGGGATAAAAATAGTCTTTAATTATTTCTAAAATGAATTTGCTGCCCCATAAACCATGATGGCCTTTTACACTGACCAATTACCCTGCAAGACTTCTGTGAGTGCCTGCACATATTTTTGAAAGTCAGGGTACAAAAGCTATTATAGAAAGAAGAAAGGAGCAGATACAAGGTAACCTTGTGGTAGATGGAGTAGAAATGGGTGGGAAAATGGGGGGAAAAAATCTGAGAAAGCTCTCAGCTCATTTATTTTAGTTGTATTTTTTACTATCTCCAGACACAAGAAAAATTGATGTTTCAATTCTATCCTTATGCATGTGGGAAGCGCAGCATCACTCATGTTTCTGCACAGGCACTGCACATTTTCTCCCTGCTTTTTCAGAAAGGTCAGAAAGTAGGAGAAAGGTTTTTAAATATTAGATTTCAATTAAAGATGTCTTTTGAAATTGATTCTTAAGATTTTTTTCTGAAATCTTCCTTTGAAATCTTAGCCATGACTTCATATGTGATATTCATGCATAATATGCATTTATAGTAAACACATATGTACGGTACAGTGTATGTACATAGAAATAAACACAGGTAAGTTAAAAAAAGCTTTGTTGCTGACAAAGTGACTATATTCATCCAGAATATTTCATTCTAGCACTGATCTCCTGACCTTCCATATTTTAAAATTTCAAAGGCCAGATATGAATTAACTCAATCCCACAAATTAAAAGACTAAATATTTTAGTACATTATTCCTCCTGGAACTTTGTTTTAATATTACAAAAAATGTGTTGATTGTAGGATGTTATTTCAAGATCATTTAATTCTACATTTCTGATGTAAAATTTGCAGTCTTAAATTAGCAGTTTAGAAGAACAAAGACTTAAATTACTACAAAGTCTGAAAAAAAGTGATTTTTCCTGATACACTTTAAAAGCAGTAAAACACTCATGCTCACCCATTTAACCCAAAGAAGCAGCATTAGGACCTACAAAAAAATAAGCAACTGCATAAAGTTGTCCTAGTTTGTCAACTGTTTATTGAGATAAATGCTTTATGCCACTCGTTTTTAAAAATTTAAAATAAACCAAGGAAAACCTTTATTTTTCAAACAAAACAGTCTGATTTTGTTGTTGTTGTTGTTGTTATATAAAGGACATTGAATATTCTTCAAGAAGTATTTGAGACCAATCTTAAATGTTCTTACAGCTTCATTATAAGGCTACACTAACTCTCAGTGTTAAAATTTACTCTTTCATTGGTGTTTGCAGTTATAGTACAGTAATTTACTTAATTACTGAAGTGCATATTACTGAGAAGAAGGTCTATTTTTTTCTAAAGTGATTTATCTGCTTGCAGTTCTATCCTCTGTTCCTATTTGAATTACAACTTTTGTGAAAGAATCTACCTGAACTGCCTCTGGACACCATACTGCCAACATGTATGGTATCCCAGTGTCATTGCAAATTTTCAGTACCTCAGACGCTTCACAGTTAAGAAGTCAGTGCCAGAAAAGTTGTTCACAGTTACACTATTAATTTATTTCCTAAAATATGTGACTTAATGATTTTTTTTCCTTTATCTACCTTTTATCCATTACTGTACAACAACATCTTTTTTTTTTTTTTTTTTTAAAAAAAAAGAACCCTTTCTCCTGCCTTAACTACTAGACTTCAAGCAAAATTTTGATGATCGAAAATCTAGTGTTAACCTTTCTCCCTGCTTGTGCTTCTTGTAAGACAGCTGATATAATTTATGTAAGGTTTTGCAAAGCTATAATTCAAGATTTGCAGTCTGTATTGCTTCATAATTGCAGTTCAACAGTGCCATCCTCTGCTTCTTCCAAAAAAACATTTCCCTGTAACTCCAAAGATGATCTTAAGGAATTCTTGCAGTCAGAAATCTGTAGTTTCACACTGCCAGCTTAATGATAGTAAAAGACCAAGGCACTGTTTTTCTGGTTGCAATATATTTAAGAAAATAATAATTTATGGGTTGACATTGTCATTTATTAGATTTATAAAACCTTTCATTTGAGTTTAAAAAGTTCAATTGTATACTAATATATCCAATTAACCCTCCAGAAAGTTTCTGTACTATTTATTTCACCTGTAAAGAACCCAGTCATGGACTAGAGGTTTCTTTTTCATAGTGACTAGGCATTTAGAAGACAACCCCTCCCAGTACTCCAAAAAGCTGCTAAATCAAAATTAAGACAAAAGAGAAGAGCAGTACACAAAAAATGAGGAGAACAACATCCAGAGACTCATGTGATAATCAGAAATTATGGCACAAGGACAAATTAATCCAGTATTTGTTTTCAGTAGTCTGAAAATACCTTGGCAGAGGTGAATTTTAGGGAGAAATAGAAAAATATATTTGTATTAATTCCTTTATTTTAAATGTGAGTGGGGAGAAAGCTTGAGGCCTTGCAATAGAATAAAAAGAGTTACTAGAAGATTTGCTACTAAAAACATGGCATATTAAAATTATTGTTAGGAGAGGAATAGAGTGCAAGGTTCCAGATGCAGCTAAAAATGAGGAATCAGTGCAGACAGGCACAAGCACACAAAGTCATGCTCATGGCCTTTTCATTTTTCATTTAACCTATTTACATTTCCCCTGAAATATTTGTAGAACAGCCACCTGATATCTTAGTTGCATTGATTTCAGAGTCTTACTGAGGAAGCTCTCATTCTTTTCCTACAAAGGGCAATGTGACTGATATATAAAGAAAGAACATAAAATGAAGATTTTCCAGGGGGAGTAATTAAACACTAGAAGCTGTGTCCACAAATGCTGCGGGATTTCTGTCCTTGGAGATTTCTAAGACCCAACTATAGAAAACCCTGACCTGACTTCAGTGTTGAGCAGATGGTTGGACCTTCTGAAATTCCTTCTCAGCCCAACAGCTCTGTCATTCATGGATTCTAAAATATCAAATCAGCCATATAAAAGTCACATAATCTTAAGTGACAGATTAACAGGACAATTTTTAATGTTATTACAATCACATCATGTTAAAACAATTATAATGTAAGCATTTGTGAGAAAAGAAAGACAAATATGAAAAAGAAAATTTTCAGTGCTAAAATGTTAACTGAAATGTGAAAAGCAGGTGATAATAGAAAATCATTTTTTTAAATAAGATTAAGCTTGTAAAGCCAAAGTGCAATTGAAATCAAGGGAAGCAAAGAAAAATTTAAGAATGGTATAGAATAAAGACTGATAAAGGACTCACAAGTCTTTGGCAGAAGCAGGACTTAAGCACTTCTGTACATGCTATTCCTCCTCTAAGAACCCTGAAATTTTTTAGTTCCTTCCCACTTTTTTAATGGGCTCTGAATAGACAGTTGTAGGCTGTTTCATGCTACCTGCTTGATCTAGGTTATGCTTACAACAATGTTGCATGGTATTGTTTAGGAATTAGTCATTGTCTGCCTTCTATCACACTGCTGATAGGAGGTTGGTGAACACAGTAACAGTTTGATGATACTGACAGATTGTAGCTGCTCTTGATTCATGCGTTGGAAAAGCCGCACAATTTGCAGACCAAGATTCACATTTGTGATTCACCTGTCAGGGCATATTTTGTCATTACTCAGAATTTTGTTTTTGACATTAAATAGCAATAAATTATCCCCATTATGCACCTCACTTGGCTAAACGATTCTTAGAGGTACAGGTGAAGTAAAGTTTTAAATACAACTCATGTTTCTAAGCTCTGTCACATAATGCATTTAACTGCTCTGGATACACTGTGTGCTTATTCCATGCTGGCAGCATAAAAGCACTCCACAGGGAAAGAATTCTGTACAAAACCCAAGTGGTCACACACAGAAACTTATTTCTCAAAAGCACATAGCTCAAGGTCTCTGAACTCAAGGGAAAGGCAACCACGAATAAGAGCAGGCAAATCAGAATCTTAAGCATGTCTATTTCAGACATTTACTACACAATTTCAGAAATTTCTGGGACATAAGGCAATTATCTTCACACCAAAATACTACAGGTTGCTGTAATAGGAATTTCTGACCTTCAGCACCAGCAGTCTCTGAAAGAGAAAGAGAGCAGTGGAAGTAGAGAGAGAAGAGAGGAGTACATGAAAACCACCTGACCTCCCTGATAGTTAGACTACTTGGCACCACTGCTACATGGTTGCTGCACCATCTCCTTTCCACTCCTTGAATATTCTTTTTTCTTTCTCAGTCTGCACATCAGGTGCAAGTGGTGAAGGACATGCCGCTGAACTAGGGTTTTCCAGGGTAGAATTTCCTTAAACCTGGAGCAGGTCCACCCCATCCCGCTTCTCAAAGCAATATTGCATAACTGGACTGCAGACTGATGTTCATTTCTGGACTCAGTGGTAATGATGTGTGAAATTCCAGTCAGGCTGTGCCTCAAAAAATTGGCAACTGGAAGCACTACCCACCCACCCACACACCACTCCCCCCCCAAAAGTTGCATACAATAGTGGAATGGGATAGAAGGGGGAAAGAAATTCTGTGTGGAGCTTTGCATAGAACTGGCCAACCATCCCAGGCCGCAGAATCATGCAAGTGGTGATACTCTTCTCTTTCTCCCTCTCTCTGTAACAAGTGGGATGAATGATGTATTTGTCTCAAGCAGTCTGGAGGCCTTGAGAAGAGATGTGAGGTGAGGCCATAAAGCTTGAGAAGAGATATGAGGGAAGTCATAAAGTTTGAGAAAAAACAGCTCCTTGACACAACCAACTTGAATATTGTTAATTAGGAGAGAGAATTGGGTGAAAACGCCTCACCTCCTCCCTTCTCTTCCCTTCCCTTCCCTTCCCTTCCCTTCCCTTCCCTTCCCTTTCCTTCCCTTCCCTTCCCTTCCCTTCCCTTCCCTTCCCTTCCCTTCCCTTCCCTTCCCTTCCCTTCCCTTCCCTTCCCTTCCCTTCCCTTCCCTTCCCTTCCCTTCCCTTCCCTTCCCTTCCCTTCCCTTTTCTTCCCTTCCCTTCCCTTCCCTTCCCTTCCCTTCCCTTCCCTTCCCTTCCCTTCCCTTCCCTTCCCTGCCCTGCCCTGCCCTGCCCTGCCCTCCCCTTCCCTCCCCTTCCCTCTTTTCTTTCCCTCCCCTCCTTCCTTCCTTCCTTCCTTCCTTCCTTCCTTCCTTCCTTCCTTCCTTCCTTCCTTCCTTCCTTCCTTCCTTCCTTCCTTCCTTCCTTCCTTCCTTCCTTCCTTCCTTCCTTCCTTCCTTCCTTCCTTCCTTCCTTCCTTCCTTCCTTCCTTCCTTCCTTCCTTCCTTCCTCCCTCCCTCCCTTCCTTCCTTCCTTCCTTCCTTCCTTCCTTCCTTCCTTCCTTCCTTCCTTCCTTCCTTCCTTCCTTCCTTCCTTCCTTCCTTCCTTCCTTCCTTCCTTCCTTCCTTCCTTCCTTCCTTCCTCCCTCCCTCCCTCCCTCCCTCCCTCTCTCCCTCCCTCCCTCCCTTCCTCCCTTCCTCCTTTCCTCTTCTGTTACTCTCTAGGATTAGGATATAGTTTTAATGTCTACCAGTTCTGTCTGTGACCAATAAAATTGTAGTTGCACCCTATACTGTGTTATCTTTGCTTTGTCCTAGTGAGATCCAACAAGAATCTCCATGTTTCCAGCCTTTTGAGCACAACAGGTGGGAAAGAAGGGAACAGCTCCTGAAGGACTCCCTGACTTACTCCTAGTCCATTCCCATGCATGGCCCTTCAGAGCTGTACATGGACACTCCTCTTGTCCTGTTCAGAGTGAGCTAGGTAGCAAAGATAAGCTGCTTAAACTCTCTTGAGCTCTTCTGGTGCACTTTGACTGATAAAGATGCTGAATTCATTGTGGAAATTACTAAACTGACAGGATGTCAAAAAAAGAAAACCCTTAGCACTACCTGCATCTTTTCTACTCTCACAGTAATATGCAAAAAAAGGGCACCTATCCAAAACCTTAGCCAGAGGAATTTTGCTCACAGAACAGAGGTACTCAGGAATGCTTTCTTTAGTAACATGAAATATTTACAATGCTTTGGAGGAAGAAAAAAGAACAAAACCAAACAAAACAAAACAACACTTTAAAAAAAATTGTTGTATCTGTAGTCATTATCTAAAGTACTCCACACACATGATGAATAATTATATTGGCTTTTGGTTCATTCTTATTCACTGTGCAGTTTCACAGATTGAAGCAGTTTTCAGAAATAATAACAGATAATATAAATTGTTTTCCTTTGCCATTCTTCTCATAAAATTCTGACATTATATTATTAGCTCTTAAAATTAATCATTCTAAGATTTTTTTTAAAAATCCATTTCTAAAATCTATCAAGTTACTAAGCCAAACACTAACACCCAAATAATACATATACAACAAATGTCTCATTCATACGATAACTTCCCACTAATACAGATTTTGGTTGTGCAAGTAATTTTTGTGTATTATTATTTACCATCAGCATCAATTAGAAATATTAATTGGTAGTATAGTGGTGATTACAGATGTTAAAATTATTTTTAAAAATATAATTTCAGGGATTTAGCACTGAAACACATAATAAAATATTAATATCTGATTATTAAGTGCTTTTACATTTGTCTATATTAAATATCACTAGAATGGCTTGTTAACTTATTTATATGGTTTTTATTCTCTTTATTATCAATTATATTTCATAATTACTTTACTTTTTTATTACCCAGTATGTAAACTAAATGTCACCCATCAATTCAGCTTCAGAAAGCAGCTCTCAGAACCATTCAACATAAGTCCTTAAACAGCTTGTTATAGCTCATTAAAATGTTCAGTATTTTTTACTGAAATTGTGTTTCTATAATCAGCAACCAAAGCTGCATACATTAAAGTTGTGCACGATTAGATCTGCAGTAAACTATGCAGAGAAATGTCAGGATCCAGAACCTTGGCTTTCTGCCAGATTAGTGTCCTAACCAGAGCTAGGGCCATTTAGCTATTTTACTACTTTATGAAAGGAGTAGCAAGATGCTTGTGAATGAAAGTGATTTGTTACCTGTGTTTTTGATCCATTTATCTTACCTCAGAATATATTCTGAGCAGCTATTATTTTATTAACTCGGGCCTGATTTATTTATTTTCTGAGATCTTGATTAAAAATATCCTGATCAGCTTCACTGTAATATGTTTGCAACGATTCCCAAAAGTACTGTATACTAGTTTAATATCAGGATTGTCCATTGGTTCTAATAGCGCATGAGTTCTGGGATTGCTAAATCCTTTTGAAACTCCCACTGGTAACGTTTTGTGAACAGCTTTCCAGTCGTATTTAGGTGTGCACATACACAAGTCTTGGCGTTAGGTACACGGTAGGCTGTGTGACTGAAAAGATTTCTTTGTTTCACTTCCTCACCTCACTTTCCAAAGAATTAATTTACTGCTGTATGATACACTAGAAAATAAAAAATTCATCTAAAAGAGGAGTGCAGTCTTACCAAAACAAATGTGTATACCCAGTAGTATTCTTACCTATACTTTTCATATAGTTTTAATGGCATTGTGAAGAAGATGTTTTACCACCACAATGAACTTCTGGGAAGTCCCAGTGTTCCCACTTCCACGCAGAAGCAGAGCTAATTCTGCCTAACATATGGAAAAGAGAGGAAGGTACTCTTCCATCTCATAGGTCACCTTCATTGAAACTTTGTTTCAACTTTTGGCTTGACCCAATATACCCGCATCTGAATGAAGTCAAGGGAGACCTTCCTAAGTCACATTGACTGTTTTTAGGGTAATAGTGAAAAAATAAAAATAATAAAATAATTAAATTCTAATTGGGAATATGATCTGACTGGTTTAGAAATTATGACCTTAAGGCTGTCTGTGCCCTCATAATTCTTGAACTCTAAGTTGTTAGAGCAACCCAAATATGCTTACCCTTCATTGATTTTATTAAAACAGATGAGCAAGCAAATATTCATTTAAGAAGGCTAATTACCAAGCTGAAGAATTACAATTTTATTTAGCTAATTAGGGATGGAACAATGCACTGGTAAAATTAAGGTCGCAATCAAAGTAGAATGAATAACTCTAAGGTCTGAGCCACCAAAGTAGAACAAAATGTAGATATGCTGAATTATAAAATTGACACTGATATGTGTCAGTTTCCAAGAAGGATCCATGTCAGTGAGTATGAAGTCAAGCAAGAGTGGCAGTAGCTCTTTCTTGGATGAACAAAGATCTCCTGCAAAGCTCAAACTAAAAGGAGAAGTGTGCAAGAGGCAAAAGCTGGAACAGGTGACCCAACAGGAATAGAGAGGCACAATAGAGAGGGTTCAGGAATACAGTTCAAAAGGCCAACAAGCCTATGTGGAGTTGAATCTGGTGAGGTATTTTAAGAGCAGCAAGAAAGACTTTTAGCAGATACGTCAACAGCAAAAGGCACACCAGGGAAAATACAGGCCTGCTACTAAATGGGTCAGGAGACCTGTTGACAAAAGACACAGTAAAGACCAAGGTACTGAATACTTTCTTTGCCTTTGGCTTTCAGTAGTCCCAGGCCCCTGAGACCGAAGGTAAAGATTTGCTCTAAATAGAGTAGGATCATTTTAAAGACATTTCAAATTAATAGACAGACATAAAACCTAACATGATGCATCCACAAATGCTGAGGGACTCACTCAATGTCACTACAAGGTCACTCTTGATTATCTTTGAAATATGGTGATTTGCAGATGGGTGAGGGCAGTTATGAGGACTGAAAACAAACAAAAAATACAAATTACATATTTCTTTTCAAGAAGACAGAAGGAATACCTGGGGGGGTACAGGCTGGTCAATGACAGCTCAGTCCCTAAGAAGGTGATGGAGAAAATCCTCCTGTAAAGTCTTTCCAAATATATGAAAGACAATAAGCTGACTCGGAGCAGTCAGAGTGGATTTATGGAGAGAAATCATGCTTGACTGACTTCATATCTTTCTATAACTAGGTGACATGGTTGAAAAGGAAGCTCTTTGCTTTTACTTCTAAAAGGCTTTTGCCACTGTCTCTCATATCATCCCCACAGACAAGCTGATTAGGTACCGCCTAGACAAGTGGACAGTGAGGTGGATTAATAATACAAAACAGAGAAGAGTTGCTGATACACCAGATGGGTGTGAAGCCAGTTAGAAGGACCTCGACAGCCTGGAGAAACGGGAGATTAGAACCTTATGAAGCTCAGCAAAGGGAAATGTCAAATCCTGCCTTAGGCAGATCAACAGTCTGAGGGTCAACTTGCTGCAAAGAACTGTGACAGAAAAGAACTCAGAAGTCCAGCTGAACACCAAATTCAAAACTGTCATCAACGTGCCCCTGTGGCAAAGGCAGCAAATGGTACTCTGGACTGGATTAGGGAAAGTATTGCCAGCAGGTAAAGCAGGTAAACATATCCTTCCCCTCTACTCAGCACTGGTGAGACACATCTGGAATGCTGAGTCCAGCTCTGGACTCCTAAGTATGACAGAGTATGAGAGTATGACATGGACTTACTGGGGCACGCCCGGTGCAGGGCCATGAATATGATTAAGGAACTGAATTTGTCATATGAGGAGAGGCTGAGAAAGTGAGGAGAGATTGAGAGAGCTGGGATTTTTCAGCCTGGAGAAGGGAAGGCACATGAATATCTTATCTATATATTGGCAGGGAAGTAAAGATGGAAGAGTCAGACATTTCTCAGTGGTGCCCGGTGAGGCTGAAGGGGCAAACTGTAACGCAGGAAATTCAATTTAGAGTTAAGAAAGAACTTTCTTAGTGTTAGGATGATCAAACACTGGTACAGGTTGCCCAGGGAAGTTGTAGAGTCTTCATCCTTGGAAATACTCAAAACCCAACAGGACACAGCCCTTGGCAACCTGTTCACACTGAACGAACCTGTTTGACTGGACAATCTCCAGAGATTCCATCCTGCCTCAGCCATCCTAGCAATCGGTTATTTTGTAAAATAAATATTTTTTTGGAGTTCTATCAGTCAAAATTTTAAAAAAGGCTTCTTCATTTCATGCTAAAATCCCAGATATGGTTTTATCTAATAAATTACATCAACTTCTATGAATTAATAAGATAGCAGGGGGAAATGCAAAGGGTAAGTTTTGAATGTCTGTCATAAAATAAGCAATTTAGTGTATAAGAAATATATATTTATAGGTTGAAATTCACCTGACCTTGTCTTGGTATCTACATCAAGTCAGTATGAATCATATCCTAGAAAGCCTAATAGTCTCCTACTGTCTTTACTGCAGAAGTTATTTTTTTATTTAGCAGAGTAAATGGAAAGTAGTTTTCATAATGATGTATTGGAATTTCCCAATCTTATCTGTTTTGTATTTATGGTTTAGATATGACAGTTCCTCTCCCTCTCACCATAAGAGAACTCATAAGAACAATTATTTCCCTACTAGCCTGTCCCAGTCCACTAGAAAATGCCATCTAGGTTTTTTTCTCTTCCTCACTCTCTCTCATCTGCACTTCCCTGCTTAACTGTGGAGTTTTATTTTATTTCTTCCATTTTGTGTCATGGTGTTATAAAGGTTTTAGGCGTAGCAACTGAAGGTAGTTTCCCCAGAGCAAATTGGAAGTACTAAATCTGGTGCATGGAAGCCTGTGAACAACTTCACAAAACTTAAAATGCAATGAGCTGTCAGACTTATTTTTCTGGTTTTTGTATACAGTCTTTAGAACATACCAAAGAGCTGGTGATGGTTATCTCCCCAAAAAGTGTTCAGAAATTGATTCTGTATTAATTCAAGATTTTTAGTACTCTGTAAAAAATATTTTACTGATTTTGAGGGATGCTAATATTAAAATGTGTTGTCCATCTTGATTCTTCTTTTGTTTTATCCACAAATACAGGCATGTTCCTGACCACTAATTTAAAACATTTACTTCCATTGGGCTGTCAAAGTAAATTACGAATTATGCATTAGTGCTCTCTTAATATATAATCTACCAACACAGGGTTGAATTCTTATGCACTAAATTGTTATTTCAGATAATCCTTTTGTGTCTTATTAGTTAACCATATATTACTCTTACCTGGAAGGGAGAAATGACATGTTGACATAACAGAAGATGTAGACTATCAATTAAAGAGATGCTAAAGGCATTAACAGCTATGCAAGATCACAGAGACATTTTAATCTGATAGTTAACCTATTCAAAAAAGATACTCAAATTCACATTAAGCAAATCTAGTATATGAAGCAAAACCACTTCCATTTCTTTCTATTAGAGACAGGCTGTAACCCAAAACTAATTATGAGAGTAAAATTACTTGTGTTAATCTTCCAGTCTTTAGATCCTGAAACCCTGTTCCCTCAGGTAATTATAGTAAACCAACTCAGAAAAGTTTTTCTCTTGCTAATCTGCAGCCAGAGAAATTAATAAAAACAGAATAACTAACCGTAAACATTTTTATTTGCTTGATTATATTTAAGCCTTAGATGGCCTTTTTCGATGGCTAGCAACAGATGGATACATTTTGCCTCTTAACCCAACCCTGAAGGGCAAAACTAGCTAAGTGTTTTGACTCCAGCAGACACATTTCCCTCTTCTTCTTCTGATTCTCTTTCTAATTATTTTAGTTTTCTCATTCATTGCATTTATTCTTTTATTTATTATTTCCTCTCACTGTAAGAGTAAAGAGACACAGTCAATTTTAACACCACACTATTCCAGTATTCCCTAGAATGTAACACAAGGTTATTCCTTTCTGAAACAGCTTACATCTTCTAAGGAGGTTTTTAAAAAAGATGTGCCCATGATGGAGTGGGAGGTATCCTGGGATGATAAGACAGACAAGACAGAAAAAGAATCAGTTACTTTAATTATTTGTACAATTATAGGTCCTCATTTTCTCTTAAAGTAAACTATTTTAAAGGAGATTGAAGAATGATTGCTTTATCACTTTAAATTGTCATCTTTGTCATAAACTCTGAATTATAATTTGGGTTTTGTACATGATTAAGCATGTTTAGGTATGAAATGAATTTCACACAGTTTAAAAGGTGGAGATAAAAGAATTCATACTACCTAAGCATGCATTTCTGTCTCAGTGTTCTTTTCTTTCTTCATTATCCACTTTATTTTGATTCTGTTTCTTTTCCTTATGTACATACTTCCAATATTACTTCCTGTTTTGTTTGTACTCTTTTAGCTGTGTATCTCATACACTACAAGTAGACATATAAAGAGCCGAAGATCTTATTAGAAGTATTCCTGTGTGTGTGACTTCAGAAAGAAAACAAAGACGTACATAACTGATTTCAAGCTCAGCCCTGCCCATCTCACTCCAAATAAATAAAAAACTTTAGAAACTTTCCAAGTCAGTCTTAATATATGATACCTCACTTCAGCTGTCACCTTTTTCATTACAATGAACGCGAGGTGGGGCAGAACATGCCTGACGTGAGTCCTTTATGCCTTCAACAGGACCTGTAAAAGAGTTTTATCAGCTTCCTTGGTTAGTTTTCCCTTAAAAACAGTACTTTCAGCTTAGCTTTGCTTTTAATTTTCCCATCAATTCAATCAAGTGAGTCAGGATGAAACTCAAATAGCTGGAACCAAAGTTTAAAATAATCCATCATAATTCCACTGTTCTAGTCAAAATTGCCATGTGGTCCCCACTGGAGTAGGAACCTGGTTTATTATGACAAGAAGAGGTGGTATTATCATTTAAAGTAAAGGGAGACACATTTTTAAGTTTTGAAGTATTATTTTACAGTTTCAGGAGGGAGGGGAGGAAAGACTGCAAATTACTGCAATTCATTTGTGAAGAAAAAAAATGAGCTTAGGTCTGTGATATTAATTGCTGAACTTTCTCTTTTTTATTCCAAAGCCTAGCTAGGTCTAGACAGTTTTAAGAAAAAATACTGTGGATCACCCATAAAACAATGTAAAAGAAGCTTGTTTTCTGTAAGAACTATTGTTACTGATTCATGCCTAGATATTTGCTGTCCCATTTAGTTCCTCACAATTCATAAAGAATCAAAAGACAGTCTTACAGTAAGATGTTCTTCACGAGCAGAACTGGGAGCTGACTTTGGCTGGCTGTTCTGTTTGTGTTCTTTTCTCCCCATCTTGATGCACTTAAAGTTCTGATACTACAAGTAAAATGAAGAATAACTCTCATTTCCAATCTTGTTGCTAAGAAGTTAGTGTCACTGTTAGTCTCTTCATTGTCTTTGCCAAGGGAGAAAAGTGAAAATTATTGTGCAAAGGACAAGAAGTGAGATTTATGTTTGCTTTCAAACAGATATAACTATAATTATTTCTCCTTTTTACAGTAGTGATGAGATAAAGACCTATTGAGTTCAACATAGCTCCAAGCTATCCATTTAAACAATATGTCACTTTTGCCACCCCATTCCCTTGTCCCCTGAAATCAACAAAGCCTTCATTGGAAAGGATTCACATCATTTGTCTGTCAGGGGCAAACATTTCATGGTTTTCAAAAAACAAAACATGGTTTTCCTTTGACAATGAAAACCACGCTGATGACTGTGATGTGGGGTAAATTCACCAATAACATTGGCAATCTGTCTCTACTAACGGGACAGACCTCCTGGTGAGTTTTAAAAATTTATAAATTAATCAAAATATGATCTAGACCAACGATAATTACTTAAAGTACAGCAAATAATTCCCATTAGCTTAGCAACATAAAACATAAAGTGCCTAAGCTGAACACCATGTGACACCAGCTAAGAATGTGACCTCTTATTTTTGCAGGCTGTTCCATACCTGACAGAGTAAATTATCTTTTCTTTATTTTTTTTATTTATTTTTAGTTTTATTTAAAAAAAAATGTGCCTCAGTAAGATCTTGTTTTTGTGAACTAATGTATATATGTGTCTAAGACTTAGTGTCTTTACCTACCGGCAGCATCAGAAACAAAGATGTAAGCCAGTATTTGAGATGGAGGTCTGGGATTTTTACAGAGAAAGTAACTGTAGCACTTCCCTGACACCTGAAAAAACCTTCAGTTCAGTATTCACAGCCATGCTTGACTTTTCCTAACCAAACATTTGGATGACAGAAGAAAGGTTTTTCTTCAAATTAAGGTCAGCATCTGGCCCAACCAGTTTCCCTGGTATATGCTTAATCCTCAGCAGAATTGTGGTACATTTATTGCTTAATCTAAGCAGTACATTTGAGAGTTTAAAGTGGTTTATTGAAATGGAAAGGAGCTTAAGTTTTGTTCACTTTGAATATCAGTTGTGTGATGACCGTTCCTACATTTCCAAGTCAAACGCATGAACAGAATTATATTTCATGTTCACTTTTTTCTGTCTCTTACTGATGATTTGGTCAATTAACACTTCCAAATATTACATCTCTTAGAGAGTCAGGAAAGTGTGAAATTGCCTTATAGTAATGACAAGGATGAGAAAATCTTCCAGAGCCATTACTGTGGCTCTAACTCTGGAGTCAAAATTTAGTATTGTATATACTACGAGTTAAAATCCAAAAGGAGGAAATATTTGAGATATTTGCTACAAATTATTTAAATCGTCATGGATATGGGAAGATTTAGGTTAAAATTACAACCTGAAATTTGTGTTGTACTTCATATCTTCTCATACTTCTGAGAGACAGTTAAATAAATTCACTTTTTCCCATTAGCATTTTATTCAGTCCTACTATTACATGTAGTCAGAATAGCCTGATTAAACTAATAATTTAAAATATCTTGATTTAGAGCTACAGCTCAGAAAAATATAGGTAAGACTAACACTAAGACTAAGGCTGCTTCTGCTTTGGGGACAATCAGGTTGAAATCGTATTGGTAGCAGCCCCCATGAATTTGAATTGTCATTTTTTCTGGCTTCATTGTCACAAAGAGAATATTTATACAAAATGGGTAACTAAATATCCCATTATCTGTTCCGTCAGAGTAGAAAGTAAATATTTGAAGTTCAGAAGTTATCTGAAATTCCACTCTCTTTTATAACAGAAAAATATGTTTGTCCAAAATATTTTATGTATTATTTTCTCTGTGTGTGTGTATGTAATGCATACATAATACATGAACAAAATACAAAATACAAAAAAAATTTTGACAGTTGGATCATTATGGATTAATGCAACAAAATCAATATCATGGGGTTTTTTTCATTTTCCTTTAAAAATTTACTGAATATGTTTATTAGAAGGAACATTCATAAAATTTTGTGAATTCTTTTTATTTAGTAGAGTGTCTTCATCAAGGACTAAGTTCAGCCTTGCACAATATATGATACCTATATGCAGGGAATAAAATAAACAGGGAGTCAATTTCCTCAGGGTAATAACGGAGGATGGCACAGATGTAAGCAATTATCACCTACCTTCTAGATTCTTAGTTAAAGTGACATCGGTATAGCAGCAGTTTTTGAAGTGTCTCTAAGATCAATATATGTCTCAAGGGAATTCATGTAGGCTCACAAAGTATTTTGCAAAGACTCTTGCTACATCTCTTTATATGATAAATGCCAGGATAGAATATAAATTATTGTTTGTCCCTGTTACCCCTCTAAAACACACTCTTTACAATGACTTATTCTGTCATTAACTATTTTCTGGTGAACATAAGAACAGTTAAGCAGACTGTTAGTGGTTCAGTGAAAGAGCTTTAGATTTATGAAATGTTATATATCACCATAAAACACCTATTTAAACACATATTTAAAATACCTATGTTTTTTAAGATCTTGGGCATGTGTTCAATTGAGGCCTGGGCACTTACGGTGCAGTTCCTAAATGTGAGATTAACTCAGCTGTCTTGAGATAGCTGGACTGAGGAAGACAACATCAGCAATTCAACTTAGGCTATTTGAAGAAAGCAGTAAATGTGGTTTGTAGAAAGCAGTTCATGGGATCTTTGCTAAAGGTCTTTATTTGATTATATCAATATAACCAGAAAATGCAGAGTACATTCTCAGCAAGGTTTTAACCTGTTTTCAGGCTTTGTTACATTAATTGAAACAAAACCAAATCCTTATTAACCTTTTTCTCTGCATGGTACTTTTCCACAGAAACTCTGAAGTTTTGCTCATTTTTTTCATTTCTTTTGTGGTTTCTTTTATTGTAAATATTGGTCAATTTAGAGTCAATTGCCTAGCTAAAATAATCAGGGAAAATAGATTCCAGAGGTCAACTCAGCTAATTGCATTCAATGGGAGGCAAGATTTTCTTTACTCATTTAATTAAATTAAATGACACCAAGAAAACATTCCTCACCTTCAAAATAAAGTGACTTGTATTCAGTACTGGTATTCATTCCAGGACTAGCATCAAACCTTAAAAAATTTCAATCAGAATGAGAGAAGCTACACTGCTGCTCTAAAATAGTGATATGTGCAGATCTGTGATTTCTTCCCTAGCAGATATGGGAAACATGTAAAAAGTGATTTTTAAAGCTGAAAGAAAAAAAACAGCAACAGCACAAAACACAACAAAACAAAATGCAAAGTCATGCTGTCTACTGAGTATGCTTTGTCTACAGGAAAAGAAGTTAAGGGAAACTATACAAAAGAAAAATGTAAAATGAGATCTGTCTCCTTTTTCCTTTTTCAAGCTTCCCACAAGACGAGGGGACCCCATTTTCTTCCCGTGTGTGTTCTATGCTTAGAGTATGTAACAAGGAAAAAAATGAACAAGTTTATATCCTGCAAAAGGATCCAATAGTAAAAATTCCTGCTTCTAGCCTTAAGCATTTTGTCTAAGTATACTTCCCTGGAGTCAAAAGTATGCTTTTATGGCAATTTTAAGATGTTACTGGTGCAGTCATAATGAAATAAGAAAACCAACTTGTTAGCTAGAGTTTGGAGAGAAATCTTATGGTCACTTTGTATTATAGTTCTGAATTCTGAATAGCTGCTAGAAGCATGTTTTAAACATTAGGAGTATAGGATACACTCCAGCAGTATATAAACACACCAGAAAAGAACAGTTTATTTGTTTACAGCCTATCATAATAAACAACCTTTTTCAATTATGCTGTCTATAGCACCTGATTTTCAGGTGAAACAGATGAGTAATCATTAGAATATATTTATTCTAGAATATAATATATATTATTTCTTTACTCATTCTAAATTAGCTGTGCTCCAGGTCGTACATATTGGCACCTTGATACAGCATGTAGTCACTCTTCCTTGTATACATTGCACTTAATGTGAAGTAATTTTCTTGTTTGATTTACTGTCTGGAAAACTAGTGTTTCTAATAACCACTGGGATATGATTTGGTTCTGTTTTCAAAGTACTGATATTTATACCCAGATTTGTTCTAACATAACAGACAAAATATTCTCGGTCAGGTGTGCCCTCACTTTTCTCTGCAAAAGTTGATTCAGTGCAATTGGGTAGATCTTGAAAAGCAGTGGTAACACAAAAGAACTGTAGAAAATACAGATATTGCTGTGGGTTATTATAGACAAATGTACCTTTTAAAAAAAATTAAAACTTGCAATGTTTTTTAAATGTTTGGCAAGATGCCCAAAATACAGCATAGAGTATCCAGTAAAAGTACAATTTTCTTAATTTCCCTGTGAGAACACAACCCTGTTCAATGAATGAGCTTTCATTTTAGAGGGAAAAATATCTGTGAAATCCAGGTACTTTCAAAGTTACATAAAATGAGTAGTCATACAAATCTGATAGCATTCTTCCAGTAGCTTTGCAAGACCTTGGAAAGCCACTTGCATTAATGTACTTTACTACTAAGAACCAGTATGGCTGAAAAGCAATCTTACAGTCTTAAATGTAAAGATCTGTGGAACAGTTCACCAGATACTTTGAAGTGGCCAGAAAAATGTAACTTTTAGGAAGCCTTTTTCAGAGGAGATACATAGAAGCTTGAAGTTCTTTCAAACTGATGAAACTCGCACCATAAAGACTGAATATTTTCTTTAACTGTTTGCAAAGAAGGCTAAAACAAATTACAAAAGAAGACTCAAAATTTGAAGAAAATTCCCTAAAAGGAGCAGCATCCTAAGTCTAATAGAGCTGTGAAGGACTGAGAAGTAAAAGGATAAAGGGTTTATTGTGCAAGTTATATTTGTCAACCAATATCCTGATTGTAAGAATATTTTAAGAATATCCCTTCTGATGGAAAATTTTACTTTCCGCACCTACATGCTACATTTTGTAATATGGTAGATTTCACCATTATGACCAATTTCCTGAAATACTTAAAACATTTAGGCATTTCATGCAGTGACTGAGTGGAGCAGTTCAATCTAGTAACAACGTGCATTTTATTCTATCCATTTCACAAAATGCCTACAAATTTAAGCCATTCCACAAAGTGACTGTATGAATAAATCATTTTACAGTGACAGAAAATGTTAATTGTTTCGTGTCTTCTTTCACAATGTTACTGCAACATAAATTAAATGTGACACTAAGACCACATTTAAGTAAAAGTATATAATGAACAGGCTCAAAGAGTTGAGAATATACCTCCCTGCATGCGAATATTTGTTTGTCTTTGTGCACACATTCATAGGTGTATGCATATGTAAAATCTATGCTACAATTGTAAAGAAAATGAAGGGGGAATATTAAGGGGCTTAGTGTCATACAGTAGGAAAGATTTCTAAATACACAAAACTCTTGGCCAAAAAGTGGATGGTTGTCCTCTAGGGCAGGTAAGGTGATAATTTCTGTCACACTCACTCCAAAACTAAACATTTCTTTTCTATATGATTGGAAAAAGATGAGGACATCAAGAGATATTCTGTAACTAACAGAATTCTGTAGCATAGCATCCTCACCTGTTTTACTGTGCTGTTTGTGTTCCACTATTCTGAATGCAAAATTATAAGGATGAAAATCCTAAATAACTCCATAAAATAACTTCCTTACCTTTCTTAGATATATTTTGTTGCTTTTTTTTTTTCAAAATAACAGTAGAAAAATCCTAACTCAACAACCAACAAAGCAATCTTTAATTTGAAACAAAACATCCAGTATGTATGAAATCACAAGGTTGAAACTGCACATCAAATACTGAGTTTCACAACTTAGGAAAAAGGGAGGGTATGCATTATAAAAAGGTTTTAACTACTTGAATGAGTTCTATTAAGTCTTTTGGAACTCTGACATAGTAGGATCCCATGCTAGCAAAGCACGTAGGTGTGGTCTTTCCTTTAAGTGCCAAAGGAGACCACTGAAATACATACCTGCTTACCTGCAGATGTTTAAATTAAGTGAATGCTCTCAGTGTAAACCTGGAAATGTTTAGTTTAATTCTGCTTATATAATACCGAGTTGGATCATTTCAGTGCAAAAATGTAAAAGAGTGCAATATATAATGGCACACAGTAACCATAGCAGTACTACCACAGAGTCAATGACTTGAATGGAATAGCTCTTACAGTTAAAGTTAAATGAATTCTCAAGCTGTTTTATGAACCCATTTCCTCACTATGCTGTCTGGACAAGATGCAGTGAACATAAGACCTCAAATTCCTGATTCAGCCTTGATCAAATGATATGAGTAGTGTGCTGCCAGGGCTAATGTAGAAGCAGTTCACAGTCCATATTTGGAACTACATTCTGAATTACACTTTTCCACTACATAGTCTGGTGAAAGAATGTAGGCACAAAAGGTTTTTAAATCTTCATAAACTCATAGAACATGTATTGTATGCAGTTTTAATATTTTGTTCATAATTACATTAAAACTATTTTCTTTTTGTTCATACACTGTCTACTCTGCAAAGAAAGAGGCAGTATTTCTGTACCACCACTATCCTGAGGTCATGCAATTACTGTTTCATTGCCATCCATGTTCTTTAAGGAGGAAAGGTAAAGTTATTTTTTTTAAGCAATGGGAACGTGATGGGTATGCACTGTGAGGATATTCAGTGAAATGGTTGATGGTGGGTTTTGTAGAAAATTCTTGAAAAATCTGCAAATTACAGAAGTTTCCAAGGGAAATGTATGCTGGGTAATGGATTTTTAAAAATGAGGAATCCACCAGAAGTGAGAGAGGAAATATCCTACTCAAAAACGATAAATAATTTTTTTCAAGAACACCAGTGGAACCAATGGTGGTATCAAATACAGTGTTGCATTTATTAGTTACATTCCCATATAATTTTGATACTTTGTAAGATAACAAATTTAACATTCTTGTATTGTATTCTATATATTCACACACAACTAAATTTAAAAACTATTATATACTTAAGCATAGTTTATGTTGATAGCCAGATTTAAACTGCTGCAGATATTTCATTGTCCTGATTACAGGTAAGATTAAATAAAATTTCTTCACCATTTCCAATTTAGAGAAGGAATTATAGGATTAAATATAATTAAATCAGAGACAGAAAGAAGTAAAATTAATAGCTTAGTTTGGGTTTATTTCACTAAGCTCAGTTTTTGTTTCCTGTTGAATATGTTTAATAACTACTGTGCAATTAATAAGAAATTAATTGATTTTTAAGTCCTGCAAGTAGTCTGGATCTCATGGATAGGCATTATTCTTAATTATAAAAGGCTACAGTTGAATTCTTTCAATATTAGTGACTATAACAGATTAGGTTTTAAAAATAGGTCAGCTTTTCATCGCAAGTACAAAGCAATGTCACTCATCTTCCAGTACAGTGTGAAAAACAGGATCATTTGGTTGCAGAACTCTGCAGTCATACACCTGACAACTGAGCGAAACACTGCACATTATTGCTCTATTATTGCTGTGGATTTAGGATTTTATGTTCACGTAAACACAGCTATTTTCACTCATTCGTGACTACTATGTCTCCAAACTGAATGTTTCCCATACAGCTATAGTATGCATTCTTAATAGTTATACATACTTAAAAGAGTTCTTTTATCCAAAATTCTTTCATCAGCAAATAAAGAGAAAGTACCTATGCCTGTACTGCTCTCCTTATAGTTTCATCTTGAAGAAACTGTTTTACAAAGTCCAAATGATTAAACACATTCATGCATAAAACCTACCTTGCATTTAGCTGAGCTGATATTCTCAACATCTCTACAGGTAGAATTAATCTCTCTATTACATACTTAGTAAGTGGGTTGAAAGGTTTCATGCCTGCTCTGACTGGTAATATTTTTGACCACTGTGTGGGTGATCTCGGTGGCTAAAACATTAATCTGAAGAGTGTTTAGAAGAGTACAATTTCTAAAAAGATGTCTTCAAAATATAAATCAAATTAGTGGAATGTGGGGTTTTAATTTCAGATTTCCTTAAAAAATCACTTCATATTTTTCCATGTTGTAAAACTGCTTCCTGATGAGTTTACAAATACCTGGAACACTCCCAAACACTGAATTCACACATCCATCATCTGGGATCTCATTCTCTCTACTTTCTGCAGGAGATGAAGATCAGAGGTAATCCTGCTTTTAGTTTCTGAGTCTTTATCTACAGTTAATGTGATATTTTTCAACTGTTTTAATTCTAAATAAGTAGAAATCTCTACTCCATTCTCTACACAGTTATAAGATTTCACACAGCTTAAGTAGTTATTAAAAAAATCATCTCCTTTTGTTCTGCAGCATAAATGCTATTTCACTTAGAAGTATTAAGTAAAATTTAGCTAAGTGTCTGTCTAAGAATAATATGTGACTATACAAAGAATTTTTCCGTCTGATCATGCACCCTATTAGAGTGAGCTTAGGATGCTGAAACTTCAGCAAATCCAGTTAGACTACAAATAATGTCTAAGAATTTTGAATAAATTCAAAGGAGGTTTTTGTTTCTGCATTACACAGAACTCTCTGCTACTTAATTCATGGTATTCCTGGAAGAAAAGATGACACCTTTCAGTCATCCCAAACTTGTGTTTGCTTGAAAAGATTTTATAACCTCATGTCCAGCACCAGGCAACTGTCAGGCTTTCAATCTTTTGAAGTGTTTGTATCCATTTCTCAGGCAATCTGCAAAGTGACAAAGAATGCACAGTTCAGTGGATGAAGATTTTTCACGCTGAAAGGTGCATATATTCGTCTCAATTGGGCCAAGGAAGGCGGTGGCTGGAAGTTGGGGAGACAGTCTTATGCCTCAATAAATGAAGCATCTGTTCACTTGTAAGATGAATATGGGAAATAGTACCTAAACTGACACAGGACATGACATGATAATTAAGTCTGAGAAACCTTGGTAAATTCCAAGTAAGTGGATGTGAGGAAGGGAGGAGGTGAGGAAGGGAGGAGGTGAGGAAGGAAGGAGGGGAGTGAGGGAAGGAAGGAAAGAAGGAAGGAAGAAGAAAGGAAGAAGGAAGGAAGGAAGGAAGGAAGGAAGGAAGGAAGGAAGGAAGGAAGGAAGGAAGGAAGGAAGGAAGGAAGGAAGGAAGGAAGGAAGGAAGGAAGATATAACTATATAACTTTATATATAACTTTTATAACTTTATACATAACTTTATATAACTATACATATATATACATATATATAAACACAGATATATATATACACACGTATGTATATATATACGTGTGTATATATATATATACATATATACATATAGTTTATATAACTATACTATTATAGTATATAACTATACTATAATAGGAAGGCCGGGGACAGTCCCATTAGGAGATGCAACATATAACATACAAATTGAGGAAGGATAGTGCCCTACTAAAAGCGGTGTTAGGAAATTTCTACATCAAGAGAGTAAGACAGGATCATTTTTATTTAATTTATGGCTACATAGATGAACTGTGGGGTGTTTTATTTCCTTTTGTTTGGGAGGTCTTGTAACAAACTTTTAAAGTATCATTGTCCATCTTCATAGAATCATAGAATCATAGAATCCTAGGGGTTGGAAGGGACCTCGAAAGATCATCTAGTCCAACCCCCCCTGCCAGAGCAGGGCCACCTAGAGTACATCTCCCAGGAACGTGTCCAGGCGGGTTTTGAATGTCTCCAGTGAAGGAGACTCCACAACCCCCCTGGGCAGCCTGTTCCTACCTTGTAGGCAAACGCTTTTATTGCATTAATTCATAACTACTTCAGAGAGCAATGTCTCCCTACTTTCATGTGGAGAATTTCTAAATCAGGGCAACAGGACACTTAAAATTATTAATTCCTCAGGATACTACTCCAGCTACTAAAAGTAATGCTTTCTGGCACTAGAGACAGCTCAGGCATTGTTTAACATCTTTTATCATGAGAATCTGTTGAAAAAGCAGTCTTACAGCATTTGTAATTTTGGAAGATGTCTTGCATGGCGTGAAATGTTTGGCAGATTTCTGTATTGTAGGTGCATGTTCACATAGTGCTTTACCTGCTGTTATCCTCCTTTCTTAACATTTTTTTTTTTTTCATTTTTCTTAACTTATTAGCTATATATTACTTCTAAGATACTCTATGGTTCATCAATTCTATAACCGAAAATTCCTACAGTCTTCACTTAATTTCCCCTTTTAGGCAGCGTACATAGGGGTATATGTCAAAGATCACACAGACGGACTAATACGAATTAACAGAGCTCAGGAGTTTTGACTCTTAGCCAAAATCTCATCCTTCTCCATTCTGTAGAGAGTTCTTCCCAAAACTGAAGCTGAAATCAGCACATCTCAGAAAGCAATAGCATTTTTCAAGTTTTTATTGCAGATGCAATAGAAAAGTAACCAAAAGACAGAAAGCTCAGAAAGTAAATGAAGTTGTAACTAATATAAGGAAATGCAGGGACCTATCAACAAAGCACTTAAAAGGAGTTCCTGGGCTTTATGGAGCTGGTCCACTATGGCTTTGACCTATCAGCATCCTGAGCAGCCAGGGAAAATGGGTTGAAGAGAAGTCAGAGAAGAATGGCTAAGAGGAATTTATAATGTGCCTGTATGCAGCTTATAGGGGGAGAATCTGAGAAGCTTCTGATGTCTATTTGAACTAGATGTTCTGATTTTTCATCTTTAAACCATGCCTTAACACTTTTTCATATCTTCCTAGAAGAGCATTCTGTTTTGTCATCTTTGATTGACAAGTAATAAATCTGGGGAAGAGTCATATGGGTTACAAAGGTTTTCAGTACTCTCAGTGAATATCATAAATGTGTAAGTTATTTCCCAGCACATAAAATCAGAGACTGGGAAATCAATAATTCAAAGAGGAAAAAAGCCAAAGTGCACAGAAAATAAGTAAATAAATAAATAAATAATTTTTTAAAAGCCCCAAGAGCCCAAACTTTATTTAGATACAATTTTCTCACATTTATCAACCTTGATTGTAATGCACAACAGAAACGAGGTATGCTTTCTCAAATTCTCAACAATGATTCCTAGTAAGACAGATCAATAGGAAGTATGTCTACAGCACAGGGAGGAAGGAGGAGCTCAGATCTGATCAGAATCATTGCTTTCCTGCCTGATTCAGTGCATCTCAGGGCTGCTCAGAGAAATAAAGAAAATGAACCTGTTTTTTAAAACAACTAGTAACAAATGCCTCTGAAATGTAGCATATTAATTTTTCTTCTCCACAAACCTTTTATTTCCTTTTTTTTTCACTAAAGAGAAACACACTAGGCACATATAAACTCAACAGACAAATGAAGCTTGAACTGGAGCAAAAAGCAGAGTTTGGAATGCATCATTTTCTCCTGTAGGTACTCCTTTAGCAGGTTTTCTTCAAAATCTGTAAATCTGTTCGTCATCACAGAAGTCTCTATAGATAGCTAGACTAATTTTTTAAGCAGAGAAGGAAATGTTAAACTTAAAGACAATAAAACAAAGCTCTTTTTTTAAGTGTATTGTTTGGGATATTTTCTATCTGTATACTTCAAAAGAAACCAACCCAATTTTCAGCCTAAGTGAAAATAACTTTATAAGAAAACCTATTATATAAGGGGAGTAGACATTTGATCCACTTTCCAAAACTGGACTAATATAAATTGCAGAATCGCATTTATCTGGTTCACCTAGTCATTTACAGGAATTTAGGTTATCAGACCACTAAATTTAGTTTTTCATGCCAGACACCAGGCTCTTCATTTGTTCAAAGACCTACCTGTACTCAGCCTCCACCATGCTTAGAAAACTGATCTAACCTGTGCCAGTAAAATAAAATAAAATAAGAGAAAATAAGATGAAATTGCTAGTACATTATTCTGCTAGTTATGAGTTCAGTGAGTTTGTCAATAGAAATGTGTCTTAATTTTATTGAAACATTATCTGATATGATAAGCAGATGTATTTTGATTTATGTGAACAGAGAATCTGGGCAGCGTTTTGCCTCCAAACACCCTTTTCATTTTATGGATGCTTGTCAAATAACACACCTGTGAGAGTCTTTTGTAGTCAATTATACACTCTCTGTCAGCAACAGTGTCATAGTATTTCTCTGTCTTTGGTCTGCCAACACTGTAAAACGTCCCTTTTTTTTTTTCTCATGCTCTTTTTTAGTGGGAACAATCCCCCCATTCATTGCCATTCTTTAGGTAGGATAACATTTTTCTCCCCTTCCCAGTTTTTGAAATTCTAAGAAAAGAAAACCCAGGAAAAAGAGGTAAGGAATTTCAGTACACCATGGGAGTGATTGGACAGTATCTGTGAGATGTTCATGCCCCATTTTGCCTCTTTAATTCACATTTATAACTGAGGCAGCTGTTATAGAAACAAGTGCACAAAATCTGAATGACCACAGAAAAAGGAAAGGAAAAGCAAATACATGGTTTCTCACAGTTAAAATATGGTGATATAATAGACAAAAAGAAAGTAAGTGAGATGCTGTCATTTTTGTGCACCTTGCAACACGTACATGCACTCCTCCTCTGTCAAAACTGAGCATCTTCTCTGCCTTCTCACCTTCATGCTACAGACACAGGGGTCGGAGCATGAGAACAAGGAGACATCTGAGCTAGCACAAAACTGTCTCACTCAGCTGTCAGCAGCATGTCACCTGGGGAGGCTGAGTCGTGGTGCTGAGAGGGTGGCTGGCCTCGGTGGCTGCAGGTTCTACCACTGTCAGCGGGATAAAACCATGTCTGGTCTACAGGCTGCTGATGTGAGGGCACATCCATTAAGGTAGCAAAGCATTAGAGGTACGATAATGCTGGTGAAGTAGATAGTAGATGTTATTTTAAAGTATTTACTTACTTTGTAAATGTACTTCTAAGGGTATTCAATTTTTGGGGAGCCTCCTGTTTGTATTCCAAAAAGACTAGGGATGCTTTCAGGTACATTTGAAATCTACTTTGTACACAGCTGTGTGTATACCATACCATACCATAATAGCAGTGAAGGTAATTATTTTCACTCTTCAAAGTCAACATAATGACAGCCTGTGATTTGTTATCCATTACTGTGCTTTCTATGTAATTCATTGCAGAACTTAACAATATATTTACCCATTTGACTAAATTAATTATGAATCATTAGGAAAATATATAAACAAATGAAATCGGTCACAAAACCACACCTATCTCACTAACAGCTCTCATCTTAATACTGTGTTGTGCCTGCTGTGATTACCATTTGATGGTTTGGGAGTTCACCAGTATTAGACTATTAGTACAAGTTAGGATAATACTTTCCCCCACTATCTTGATTTATATCTTGCTTGTCATCTTCCATACACAAAAATAGTTTTGAACAGTTTCAAAGAAGGTCTTAAAATTCCATAGAAAATGTTAATAGCCTTCTGAGCACCCTTCTGGTTTACTCGTTTTTCAAACACATAAATTTTAAGGACACCTATTAATAGAGTAAGATTATTTTATATAAGTACTTCAGACTACATGATATGATACTAATTTATGTTATCCAATATAACTTTCAGACATCTGAGTTTATAAATTAAAATATTATAGACAATATTCCTAAAGTAGATTTTTCATTGGAGGCAAAGCTTCATAAGATATAGTAGATACACAATTAAAATTATATATCACATATACCACAAATGCCTCTTTCCACAGCAGAGATCAGAAGGGCACATACACAGACATCAATTCAGAAAGAAAGGTAGATTAACAATAAAAGCAGAGAAACAAGATCTAGTATCTCTGTTGCCTTCTCAGTAGATGTTTAAAGATGATCAAAAAAGGTCATGCAATCTGATTTTTCATTATTAACATGGATTCAGCAGAAATTCTGGATGCCTTAACCTTTATACTCTTATTCTGAGCAAGTAATATATTATGACACTCTGACTAAGAATATTTTAAGGTACACAGAACTTTCAAGTAAGTAACTTTTAAGTCTAGGGGAATTGTAAAGCTAGTGTAACTAAGATAACCAAAGGGAAACACATTTCCCTATTGAATATTCAAAGCTCCTGATGCAAGAATGAAAATTGTGATTATCTAATGAAAATCTTTCATATGCTACTCAGAAAGATTACAAAAGATCAAGAAAAAAGTCATGAGACATCTGAGTTGTACGTGTGTCAGAACTTCACTCGGTAAGATTGTTCACTGTGGAGAGTTCATTTACCTAACTTGTTTTTTCCTCACAATCTTTGCAAGCAAAACAACAAAAATAGTAAAAACATCATAAATTTCATGTTGTTTCCACACTGAACACTGATATCCATCTATTCTCATTGTCTTCACAGATCCCTCTTGGCTTCCAAGTTGGAAATGCTTCAGTTCCTTCAGCTGGCAATACAGAGAGCCACGTAGCTCTTACTAGTTTGCTGACCCTATAGATTAGTCTTATGTGTGATTATGCAGAGCAATGCACTTCATTAACATAGCACAAACAAAGTGGTCACCTGTCTTTCTGGAGGACAAAGGCACAAAGTTTTCTTGAATCTTTCTGTCTGGAAGAATAGATTGATTTTGGACTAAGAATAGAAAAAGTATGTTTTTCTTTCTGTCCTAGGAGAGCTGCATTTGGGAAGAAGAATAAAATTCATGTTTGAATTTTTCATCTTAGATCTTTAAAGTTTTGTTGTCATCCAAATGTACCAATGATCTAAGCTGATCTGTTTAGCTTTCCATCAATAGTTACTTTGCATAGTCAAAAGAAATTGACATGTAATTTGAGATGTTCCTGTCACTCATCTGGTGGATACTACTCGCCAGCTCTGAGTGTAGACAGATTTTTCCAGTATGTCGTCTCTCCATTTCTCCAGACTGAATCTGGATTGCTTTATTCCTTCCTACCCATACATCATGATGGTGTGTGCTCACTCTCAAATCTCTGAATTTTGTTCATTTCCCTGGACATGCAGTTTTGCTGACATTCAGCTTTGAGCCAAGTATACATTAGCATAATACACTGTCTAAATGCAAGGCATTTTAGGGCTATATCCAGCTATCTCTGCTGGAATATTCTAGCTTTAATTTAAGTCAATGTAAATACCTTAATAGCTTCAAGGCTACACATTTTAGTGTTTCAAGGTCATTCTATCTTCCGTTAGATGTGATGGTAATACATCTTTGTCTCAGAATAATGGGGTGAGGATAAGAACAACTGAGCTGTGTCAACCACTAGAAACACACTGTAAGAGTGAACTACACTTCTCTCAAGAGAAGCTCATCAGCTGACCACAACTGTTCAGCCTGGAGATGAGAAGGCTCTGGGGCTACCTGATGTAAACACTCTGAAAATACGAAATATGTCTCTCGAATCAGTATTTTTTCTGCTCTTTTAAAAATATACCAAACATATTCTCAATTAACAGATTTTTACCCCAAACTTAAATAGCTTCTGTTTGTATCATGCCTGACAGGCACCTAAAGATAAGACTGCTGATCAGGTCATCACCTCCTGGTACACACTCAAGACAAAGACAATAAATTTAGCAGGGTAACAAGGACCGAAAGATCACAATAATTAAAAGAGAAGTTCTTGGGATGGCAAAATCTGTGCATCATCTTTAGCAAGTCTGTGTGCCTGTGATTTATGAAAGACAGAACTCCTTTTTGCTGTATAAAAACTCCAGGAGAAAAGAAGGTGTGGGCTCTCTCTCCCCCCCTTCTCTCTCGCCACTTTGGCTTCAGCTCTGGGACAGCACCAGCAGAACAGCACCAAGCAGGAACATGGGGTCCAACCCCCACTCCCTCCAGCCAGAGGCCAGGGCCAGCGGACGGTGATAAAACTTAATTGCTCTCTTGTTTTTCTTTCCTTCTCTTAACAACTCTCTCCCCAAAGTGACTAATTTGTGTAAATTCTCTCCTCTTGTAAGCTTGTTCTTTCTTTTAAAGGTGGCGTCATGGTCTCCTTTCCCTAAAATAAATCTTTGTAATTTGCTTAAATCATAGAGCCTGTTATTTTTGTAAATTCGTGCAATGTCTATCAGTAGTGGCTGATTTTTCCTCACAATCAAAATATAAAATAATAGCTCGGATCGTAACACTACCTTATAGTGGCCTTGCAGTACCTGAAGGGGGACTACTGGAAAGATGGGAAGGGACTCCTTACAAGGGCATGTAGTGATAGGACAAGGGAGAACAGTTTCAGTCTAGAACAGGGTAGATTTAGACTAGCTATTAGGAAGAAATCTTGTACTGGGAGGGTGGTGAGACACTAGCACAGGTTGCCCAGAGAAGTTGTGGCTGCCCCACCCCTGGAAGTGTTCAAGGCCAGGCTGGATGGAGCATTAAGCAACCTGGTCTAGAGGGAGGTGTCCCTGCCCATGCAGGGGGGTTGGAACAAGATGATCTTTAAGGTCCCTTCCAACCCAAACCATTCTGTGATTCTATGAACAGATGATGACCAAGGGCCACCCCCTTAAAGCACAAGCGTGATCCATTATGATGTGCAGAAGGTTAAGAAAGTGTTGCCAAAGAGCAGCATGGGTGAACAAGGGAGTCATGACTGAGTTCAAATGCCAAAAAGAAGTATTCTGGAGAAGGGGAAAAGGGTGGGATTCCTGCCAGAGAAGTTACTCTAGCTTGCAGGATTGCATCTAATGTTGTAGCTCAGCTGGAGCTGAAACTAGCAAAGCACATGAAGGTCAGTCTCAAGGGCTTCTATACATACATCACCGACAGAATTAAGACTGTAGGATGCATGGAGCCACTGCTTAATGACAAGACACAGACAAGTCTGTGGCTGAAAACAACCAACATAGATTTCCAATTTATGCATGATGTCATTGTTTTCTACAAAGAAATAAATGACTCTGTGAGCAAGACCACTGCAGAGGTCATTTACCTTAAATTTAACAATGCTTTCAGTACGGATTCTAGTAGAGTTCTACTGCCAAACTGGTGAAATACAGCCTTGACAGGTGAACTGTAAGGTGAGTAGCAAATTATCCAGATTGCCAAGCTGAAAAGGCTATAATAAGTGGTAAAATGGCCAAGCAGTGGCCAATATCCAGTAATGCCTGGGAGAGCAAATGATGCTGAAGCCAACACTATTTTTGTTTTTAATGATGATCTGAATGATGAGATGCAATGCATTCTAAGAAAGCTTATGGAAGATACCACACTGAGGGAATGTGGCTGATACCAAGCTAACAACAAGGTCTCTGTTCAGGAGGCCCTTGGCTGTCTGGAGGAATACGTTCACAGGAAACTTATCAAGCTCAGCCATGCTGTTCAATATCTTCATCAAAAACCTGGATGAGGGAATGGAGTACCCTCAGCAAGTTCTCCAGAGATTCAAAGCTGAGAGGGGTGGCTGATACACCAGAAGGCTGTGCTGCCATCCAATGAGATCTGGACAGGCTGGAGAACTGGGCCAAGGTGAACCTTGTGAAGTTCAGTAAGGACAAGTGTAGAGTCCTGCCTCTGGGTAGGAATAAAACCAACCACCAGTACAGAGTAGGGGAAGTCCTGCTGGAATGCAGCTTCATGGAAAAGGACCTTGGAGTCCTAGTGGATACGAAATTCTCCATGGGTCAGCAATGTGCCCTTGTGGCCAAGAGGGCCAGTGGTATTCTGGGGTGCATCAGGAAAAGTGTGTCCAGCAGAAGTTCTCCTCCTCAGTGCCCTGGTGACACCACACCTGGAATACTGTATCCAGTTTTAGACTTCTCAGTTTAAGAGAGACAGGAATCTACTGAAGAGAGTCCAACAGAGCTACAAGGATGATTAAGGGACTTGTATATCTCTCCTATGAAGAAAGACTGAGAGAACTAGGGCTGTTTAGCCTGGAGAAAAGAAGACTGAGAGGTGATCTTATTAATGCCTACGAATATCTGAGGGGTGTCTGTCAGGAGTATGAGGCCAGTTCCTTTTCAGTGGTGCCCAATACAAGGAATAATGAGTTTAAGGTAGACCATAGGAAGTTCCACCTCCATATAAGAAGAAAATTCTTTACTGTGAGGGTATGGAGCAGTGGAACAGACTGCCCAGAGAGGATGAAGAGTCTCCTTCCCTGGAGACTTTCAAAACCCACCTGGATGAGTTCCTGTGGAGCCTACCCTAAGTAATCCTGCTTTGGCAGGGGCTTAGACCTAGATAATTTCTAGAGGTCCTTTCCAACTCTTAACATTCTATGGTTCTACGGGAAATACCAGGTCCTGCATCTCAGAGGACTAACCCAAGAACTCATAGAGACTGGCAGGTGACTATCTGAAAAGTAGACTTGCAAATAATTCTGAGGTGTCCAGGTGGATATCAAGGTAGATGTGAGTCAGCAGTGTGCCCTGGTAGCAAAGAAAGCAAACATTATCCTGGGCTTTACTGTCAAAACTGTAGCTGATGGGTTGAGGAAGGACACATTCCTCTCTTCTCAACCCTGGTGAGACACATCTGAAGTGATGGATCCAATGCTGGGCTCCCCAGTTTAAGACAAACGTGCAAACTGGAGGGAGTCCAGTGACTGCCAGCTGGTTAGGGGTTTGGAGTACATGGCATACAAGGAGAGGAGAGAGAACTGATGAAATATATGCTTGGACATACTCAAACCTCAGGCCCTGTTTGGGGTGAGAAAGTGAACTAAACTTCAATTTCAACCTAAATTACTCATAATTCTGTCATCTATTCTATGTTATCATTGCACTGACATCATGTTATTCTTTAAATGTTAGAATAAATAATACATATTCTGATATGAGGCAAAATATATTCTGACATGGCATATGATGGAAAAAGACTGAATTATTTATAGCTACAGCTTGATAGAGGAAAACGAGGATAAACTTCTTGGGATTTGATATCAAGACTGGAACCACAAAATATCTTTATTTATTAATTTTTATAAGAGTAATTATAACCTGAATGTTCTAATTCCTACAGGTGAAAACTGAGTAATTTTTCATGAAGCATCTAGTGGGATGATCAGTCTATGAGGATTTTTACTTTCCATTTAAACAGGTAATGTTCTGTATCTTTTCTTATAATCATAAAACCCCGGAGAAAAGTTCCATGTAGCATAGCTACAGTTCCTTCTTCCTCAATAGCAATAACTTGACACGTAGAATATCATCACACAGAACCAAAATTTTCTATTTTCCTGCTTCTCTTGTTATTTATGAGTCGTTTTGTAGTGTTCACTGAAATATTTCTCCATAACACTGATTTCAATATTTAAAGCAAACTCACCATGACTATGCTATGGCACATAAGACTTTTTTTTTTTTTTAGGACATTTTTGAAAGAGCTATGACAATAATAATAAAATTCAAAAAATGTATTGGAGGTTAATTCTGTGAATTACCTCACATTTCTCTGCTGAGGTCTCCATCAAGCTCTGTCAAGCTTAGGTATGGAGCTCAAAAATTTAAGGAGCAGTCAACCAATATGCTTTTTGTGATGAAGCAAAACAATTTCTTTTAGAAATACTGAGTGTCAAATTTCTATAACAAGTTAATCACAAAAACACATCAAACCCTTTCAACAAATAAATCCAAATAATGAAAACAAATATGCTGAGATTGTGCTCCTTTAATACACTTCATTAACAAACAAATTACATAGAGTAAAAAAATTAAGTTTTTCTGACATATTTCCCAAGCATTAATTATCATGTGCATTAGCAAAAAGATTTCTTTAAGAATAATGAGGAATATTGTTAGGTATCAAAGTACAATATTGTCTCTGATCAATATTAAGCCTATGTCTGCAGCCACTGAGGAACCTATAGTTCTAAGGACAAATTTGTCTTGGTCCTTAAAACAGAATTGCAGCTTAGCTCATCAGAAAAACCTCATGACTCTATACATAAGGCCTTCCAAATGTAAAAGGAAAAGATTTCTCAAGCATATCCCAATATCATCTAAATATTTACTCCCCAGCCTGATGCCAACAAATGATAAAAGAACAGTGGAGAAAATAGGCTGAATAATTTTGTACACAGAAATAGAGATCCAAGAACTACTGCTTTCATTGACATCATTAAGGACGAACATGAAAAATTGATTACTGACTATCTCCATCCTCAGCTGTATCATTAGGATACCTGATAAAATATTATACATCATGAATTTTAGGATGAATATGTACTTTAAATAATGTTAGATGACACTATGCTGACCTTTCAGGAGCAATCAGTCTCATAACCTGACTTTCCCCAAAGTGAACATCCTCTGGCCTTTCACAGAAGCCCAAGGATCAATTTCTGAGAGTGCAGTAAAAACTAGGATTTTTACTGGATTTTTTATTAGGACTGCATGAAAACATGCCTCTCCCCTCCATTTTTTGCTTTTCCATCACCTCTCTACAAATTTTTACTGGGCATTTGCTTGACTTCCAGAAGGGAGGTTCCACAGAGTCACTTCATAAAGGCCATGAAGTTTCTCCATTCTTTATGAGTCTACAACTTTGTCTCCTCTTACCCAACAATGCCTTACCTATGAAACTCCTGGGACCTTCTATCCCTCTGAGACAGAAACAGACATTTTATATCCTTGATGTCATGGGTTTAAAGTGCAAGTGCTTCTCTGTATCCTGTGAAATGACAGATTTTCAGAAAAATCTTTCACATGACATAGAAACATAGCAGGTTCCATACAAGAGTAGGTTTCCATTTATAACTGAAGTACTGTAAGATACAGAGAGTTAAAACTACAAATATTGTAAATATAAGTGATGGTTATGGATCTTCATCCTCTTGCTGGTATAGACATTATAATGTGTCCTTTATCAGTAAACAAACAAATTTTTAATATATTTCTACAGCAATAGAAAAATACAAAGCATATTACAAAACAAAGAATGCATCTTTACTCTGAGTAATTTAAAATCACATTTGAATGTGACAGCAACTAACTCAAATGCTCCTGTTTTCTATGTACACATCTTGGCAGGCATGGTATATCTTGTTTTTAAATATTTGTCCTCCTTCATTAACAAAGTTCACCTGTGCCTGTTTTCTTCTGAGGAAGAGAAAGCATTCGATTGTCATGTATTTGTAAGCTTAATCACAGTCCTTGCTAAATCCTCTATATAGAAAATCAACAGACTGTTAATTGGACTGAACCCTTGTACCACCCATGTCTCTGAACTGATTAGCTCTGAACAAAGTATATTTATAGTTTTCATTTGTGGTACGCAACTATTCACCAAGGATCAGATCTCTCCTCTGTGAGCAAAAGGACTCCACAATGAACTGCTCTGAGTTCCAAAAACTAATACTTTATAAGTCTGATAAAGCCTTTCTATTCCTGTATTATTCAGGTTCTCATCACTGCTGGCCTGGTTTTCAACTCTAAACCCTTGGAAATCACATAACAGGTAGAACAAATGTTTGCAGAGACTCTTAAATACATTTTTTTTATACAAAGTCAACTCAAAAAATACTACAGAACTAGAAAATATTTAATTTCTGGCAATACCTCTCAGAGTTCTCACCTCTTCAAAGAGTTTTGTGTTTGTATTAAGGTCTCAGTGGAAACTGCCTACTCTACCTGCTTCTTCAGGTGTTACTTCTGGCAGCTGGACAGACTCCCTCGCTGTGAAAATGCATCATATTTGAAAACAGCTTCCAGTACCTGCACCTGAGGCAACCACCCGAGGTTCCAGTTGGTACCATTGGATAGGAATGAGACTTATGAGGTATTGTTTTCTTCATTTAAAATATAAAATTCTAAAATAGGTTAGATGGATTATGCCCCCTAAAGTGTATTTTTTCCTTGTCTATCAAGAAACCCTGGGGTGACTCACTCAGACATGTATATTGCACATATGGTATTAAATCCGGAGCCAGTAGCAGCCTCATTCTTTACAATCCCTCTCCACTTCATCTGCAAAGCAGACATTGTGTTTTCCCAGCAAAAATTAAAACTGTAAACCTATGTCAAAAGCATGAAAGATATCCATAAGATGACACTGCACAGTTCTTAAAATTGTGTGTGCCGCATGGAAAAATTGAGTTATGGGGAGGGTTTACATGACAAGAAGCTGTAGTTTGTTAGAGAAGGATAAGCAGTGTGTAGACAGAAAAAAACTTACAGGGACTAGGGTGTCAGAGGAAGAAGAAAGAAACACTACAGCCAGTAGCTGGCTGTTCAGAGACAAAGGACAAAAAATAAGATCATAAATATTTGAGGTAAAGATTAAAGAAAGATAATATTAAAGATTTTTCATTCGAGGCTTGAAACACAGGCTTGTCACAGCCTTATGACAAGCAGAAATATCAGCCTTTGGACAGCCTTGTTGGGCATACATAGAAGTAGAGAGATGCAGGTAGCAGTAAAGCCAAATGCAGGAAGGTGTAATCCATGGAGTAGAAGACCAGAGGAGGAGTTTGCACATTAGTTACCAGGACAGCAATAAGGAATGTTGATGTAGTGTTGCAACTAAAAAAGCAGAATTATATGACTGCTCTGGATGTCACAAAAGGCTTCAGGGCTCAGGATATTGCATCTTGTCCCTCTAAGAGCCCTCAAACTACATTTTAAGTTGGCTCTCCCACAAAGCTCATCACCAGCTCAGCCAGGGTAGAAGGACACAGAGTCATAGCCTCTCCTGATCCTCTTCTGGCAGTGGAGCTGTTTGACTTTAGTGCGGTGATGGTCTGGAAGCAAAGGGGCCAGTGGGGTGGCTCCTGTGAGAAGCTGATGGAAGCTCCCCCAGTTCCAGTTCTGATCCCATCTCTGGCCAAGGTGGAGCAGATACAGGAAGCTGGATGTGTCTCTGGGAGGAACATAATCCAGAAAGAGAAAGCAAAAATATAAAAAATATAAAAAAAGACCTGCAGAGCAGAGAACAGGAGGTGGAGGTGAGAGCAATGCCAGAGCAAAGACACCAAATTCAGTGAGGAAGAATGGAGAGAAGGTGTCTGAGCAGAGATTTGCCCACAGCCCGTGATAAGATGGCAGCTGTGCCCCTGCAATTTATGGTGGAACGTGGTGGAGCAGCACCTGAAGGATCACGGTGGAATAACCCCTAAAGAGTCACAGGTAGTCAGATGTGTCTCTGCAGCCGTGTGAGAGGAGGTGACTGCTCCCGCAGCAGCCGTGACTCTGTGTGCAGCCCAGGCGGGAGCAGTCTGTGCCTGAGGGACTGCACCTGTGGGAGGGACTCATGGCCCAGGGGTTCCTGAAGGACTCTCCCGGGAGAGGGACCCCGCCTTGGAGCGGGGGAAGAAAGAATGTGAGGAGTCCTCCCCCTGAGGAGGAAGGAGCGGCAGAAACAGCGTCTGGGGAACTGAGCCTAAACCCCCCCTGCCCCTGCCCTGTGCCCTGAGGGGGAGGCAGCGGGGAAGGGATCCGGGAACGGGGAGAGGGAGGGTTGGGGGAAGGTATTCAGATCTGGCCGTGTTTTATCTTTCACCTTGTAGATTACATTAATTTCTTTTGCTTCCAAAGTTGAGTCTGTCTGGTTTTTGCCCATTACCACAACTGAAACCTCCCTGTCCTTGTCTGGATGAAGGAGCCTTTGGGTGGGTTTTCTCCTCCCTGTCCCAGAGCTGGAGTGGGGGGTGAGTGAGCAGAGGCCCGGCTGGTACCGGCTGGGCCTGAACCGTGACATTATCAAACACTCATAAGGACACCAGTTCCATTCAACCAGCGACGCTCCTCTGGGCATCTTAAATTTTCAGCAATGCAGTATAATTAATTGTCAGGACATACAACACCATAAAGACTGCTGACCTAGGAGAGATAAATGAAAGACGGGAGAATTTAAGAGGTAGAAGTTAGAGGACTTGATTGACTAAACATACTTCAATGATAAACACCTGACTCCTTGTACAATATATTGTTAAGGCCTTTTATTATTCTTTGGCAACTTAGAAACTCTTAGTCAAGAGGTGAGATAATGCTATCAGTAAATAAAGAGAATCATAAAATCATAGAATAGTTTGTTTTGGAAGGGACATTAGAGATCATTCTGATGACACCAACATTTCAGATGAGGAAAATCCTGATTGAGGTGAAAGTAAGAAGAGATTGCTAATGTGGTTTGTATATTCACACACAAGTGTTGGTTGGAAAAGGTTACCTGCATAGTAATTTTTAACTGTGCTTCAATCATAGTTTTGGCTGAAAAAAACTTTAAGATTGTCAAGTCCAAATGTTAGCATAGCTCTGCCAAATCAACAACTGCATGTCTGTCCATAATCTAAGTATCAGTTTGCCATGTTCAGTAGCAGAGCTACTGAAGCCCTAATTCATGCCAGACCATGTAGTACACCTACATATTTTTTTTTCCCCTTCAGTGTTCTTCTGACTTCAGGAAAGCTCATTTTTTATCACTTTTTATATTTTGGACAGTACTGAGGAAATGTGCTGTGATGCTTTTTTTTTTGGAATAAAAGGGGGAGATGGGAATTTGTATTCTGCAGAACTAAAGAAGAAAATAATAAATGAGGAGAGGAGAAGAGAGGAGAGGAGAGAAGAGGAGAGGAGAGGAGAGGGAAAAGGAAAAAAAGGAAAAGGAAAAGGAAAAGGAAAAGGAAAAGGAAAAGGAAAAGGAAAAGGAAAGGAAAAAGTGCTCATCTAAAGTCCTCAGCAAAAAACATACAGCTACACTCTACCCAAGGAACACCACTGAAACACTGCTCATTAGACTTCATCCTTGTGGAAGCAAAGTTGTCTTGCAGAAAAGAGAAAGCCTCAAGCAAGAGTAGTTTAAGTAAATAAGTGACATGCTTTGCCAGAATAACTTTTCTGTGGCCTCTATAAGACAAGGAATAAAATGGCTGCACTTGACAAGTGCCTAAGGTTCAAAGACATTTTACTGCTATTTACTGAATGTGTTCCCTCTCTCTCCCTCCAAAAAACATATAATGAACAGATGTTGATTAATAGAACCATCTATACTGTTATCTTCTCTAGAACCATGTTGTGACAGATCAAGGAAAAAGGTTTCAGTAATGTTATGTCCTGTTTCTTCAAGCTTTACAGATACTGAAGGTTTTTTGTAGGAGCAATGACAAGATACTAAGAAAATAGCTGTTTTACCATGGTCTGTAAGTAAACACATATACCCATGTACACACATGCACACATGTGGCCACAGTCAAAGTGTTGCACACATGGTATGTTCATGGAACAAATTATCTCAGATTATATTTGGTAAACCTAAGCTTTGCCTCACTTTACTCATGTTGAGAAGCACTGGGATCATCAAGGCAGTCCTACCATAATCACAGATGCAATTGTTTGGGGGGTTTTTGTTGGGGTTTTTTGGGTTTTTTTCTTGTTAATGTTTTTCAAGGAAAGCTTTCTCAAGTCTTTGTAACTGTTGCTGATTTTTGCCCCTCCCTGTGAATATTACTTCTGTAGGCATTTCCCATTTTCCAAGGGAGGATACTGCCATCTTGTGAAGGGGATATCTGTGCACCAGCTATCTTCTCTCAGACACCATTGCCAACTTCCACAGCCCTTGCGATCTCTTTTCATGTACAGGTCTTCTCAAAACTACCAGTGAAAATTTACCTCCACACACAGGCCACACATTTACTTGTGCTTCAGACAGGTTTTGATTGACAATTACACTAGAGTATTTGTACCCCTCTATAAAGAATGGGGTAAAATATGTTTGATACATCCAGCCTCGATTAGGCCCAGTCAATTTCAATATTTCAGATTATAGTTTTCTGTTCATCATTTAATATAAGCTATTTTTCCAGTTTACTGAAAGCATTATTTGAAATATATCATATTTTCTTCTTTGCAAGAATATTCTTGGGCTTAATTATTTTTCTCTGACACCAGCGGATGAAATGAAGACTTTCCAAGTGCTTGGCTTCAATTACTTATTTGTAGAGCAGAGGTAAAAACATTTTCCAGTCTCATGGTTGTGTATTATAGGAAGCAATAAATTAGAGACTGCAGGATGCTTGATAATGAGGAGGGAGGTAAGTGCTTCTGATAAAATTTCATTTTAAATTTCCACTGACTTTGGTCTTTTCAAGCTTACTCCTAAATACCTGATGTCTGGCTAAAGTTTCACTCTGTCCAAAGATATCTTAGAATGAATCAACGTACATTAACTTATTTTTATTCCTTCTGAATTTTTTTCTGAAAAAATGCTTCTGAAAATGTTAATAGTATTTTGATTTCATACTGGTCTGACTTCTTTATGATCTTTATCTAATTTATTTAGTCTCTTCTTCGTCACTAACATGAATTTCATATGGAATGAGTTACTGATTCCACATCAGAAAACTGGAAAAATTCAGAAAATAAAATGTAAATAATTAAATGAAAAAAAAGATGTCATCTTCCTGTGCAGGTGAACTTACATGAAACTTATTCTTCTATGTACTTTTCCCACCTAAACAAAAGCAAAAATTAATGTTTGGTAATAAATCATTCAACTAATTTTATTGAGGTTGTTTAGAAGAAACTCTTACATGAGTGTTCAAAGTGCAAACCAGACAGAAAAAAAAAAAAAGCGCCTCCTCAACATCATCAAAATAAGAGGAATTTGGTGTGACTTAATCCACCTCAGTTACCATCACTTTTTATTTTTCAGTGTTCTTTTTTAATAAATAAATAGTCCAAGAGCTTTCACAGCTGAGACTTGGCTTGCAGAAGCTTGTTCAGCTTCCCACATTTGAGATGTGGTACAAAATACTTAATTGGAGTGCTGACATGGATTACATGCCTATGATTAGAATTCTACTGCCATCAAGAGCATTTTTCTTTTATAGCAGATCACTGACATCAGTAATTGGATTATTGCAATGGTGAATTTTCACTGAAGCAATAACTTCAGCTCCCCCTATATGCCTTACTGAAGTTTCCAAGCAACAAATTACACTTAACTTACTCATTTTGTTATGGATTATATCAGCGTATTTGATTCTAGTGTTAATGTTGTTGACCACTTCTTACTGGAAATGTTTGATGAGTTGATTGCAGAGACCCTCATTGCCACAACAAGGGGTGAAAAAGCTTGTGCTCTCTTCTTTTTTAAACCAGTAAATTTTACATCATTTTCTTTTGGGGAAAAAAAAAACAAAACAAAACAGGTGTAAAGACACTACTTCTGTAGAAACAGACCAAATCAAATCAGAGCAAATATGTTTTATTTTCTTCTGTCCTGAGTGTCAGTGACTCAAGGGAATTATTTCCAGCTTTATTTTACTTTCTTGCAGAAAAAAAGAATTGGAAGTACAACAGTCTCTTGTAAACCATGAAAACAAGTGCCAGAGCTTGGGGGAACAGGCAGATGACCCTTGATGCATGGACTTCATCTGGGCCCACCACCTGCAGTACTTTTTGTACCTTGAAAAGTCAGTTAAATATATGTGACATGTCTCTTACTCTGTTCTTAACAAACTAACACCAGAGCAATTAATTTGAGGATTTTATCAACAAATGCTGTGGATTGTTTTCCCTTGGGTAGGACAAAATCCTGGCAATTCTGAAAGAGCCCCTTCTAGTTAGGACACTACTCCAAGGGTGATCACTTATCAGGGAGGAAAAAAAAAGACAAGGCAGCAGCAACAGAAAAGATGGTACAGGTTCTCTCTTCCCAGATTGAAAACTGATGCATGGATGAGGAAATAGATTCACTGAATCAGTCAACTGCTGGTGGAGCTGGAATGAAGTCTGGTATTCTGGCTCTCTACATAATGTCTTACCTATGAAGCTGGTTTCATCCACCCTATAATGAACTCCTTGTTCTCCAAAATGTTAATAAATATAAATCTATAGTAGAAAGCTGCCCATTTTAAACTCAGTTCAGATAAATGTGGAATATTGACAATGTTAGCTAAGTTGTGCCCCTTACTCATCTCTTGGCTAACTGTGTTTGTCTACATATCTTCAAAATCTTTCTCTCAACACTAGCAAAAGTTAGAAAAATAGTCACACTTCCTGGTGCATTCCAAAATTCAATCACATCTTAAGTAGATTATGATTGCTTTTCTATTGGTGGCTGATCTTCTAAACCAATCATCAGAATGACTAAACTGCCACTCCTGCCATTTGACTTCTCCACCAAATCCTGATCTTTATGTAAGCCTTTAAGATGAGAGCCTACAAAGACAGGGTAGAAGCAAGCATTACCACAAGTAGGCCTTCACCTCAGAAATTTGGCCCTGTGAAATTTGTCATACACAGCACCTGAATCCCATGCTGGCAATATTAATTTCAAAATATGTGAATCCATAACCTTACCTTGCATTAATATTCGTAACACTCAGCTGTTTGCAGTCTGGTTGCCTTCAAGAATGTCTTCATGGAATATGTCTGCTTCAGAAATTGAAAATTTCAGCAGTTCAGAAAGTCAGGTCAGGCATTTCTACTATAGTCCCAGACTCAAGTTTGCAAATGTCTAGTTAGTAAGAGGAATGTGAATGGTGTGGAGACCATTTAGTTGTAAATACATTGCTATCTGGTAATGATGAGATATTCATTGTTCTATTTCAGCAGTGGTCTTTCTGAATATAGGTCACAGTACAAATATCTGTAATATTATACCATATACCTGGAATACAAAGAATATAAACAAATAAAATGTACTGTTCCAGCAAAGGCCTTAGAGTTATAGCTATAGAAAATAGACCAGGCTGAAAGATCATGTCACAGAAGCTTGCAAAAGCTTAGGACAGATGGAGAAATAATGTATATTAAGGTAGTTTGCATCAGTACTGTGCTGAAAGCTCTGCAGAGTGTTTACAAAAAATAATTGAAAGCAAAACATTGATCGAACACACTAGAGCAGAATGTTGCACAGAGTTCACACGTACAGTTTCAGAATCACCTAGGAAAATGGTGAAAGCAAATGGTTGTACAGCCTGAGATAAATATCAAATGGTATCTATGAAATTAAAGGAAAATGGGGAATTTGGAAAATAAACTAAGAGCTAGGTTCCAGAAGAGCACAAACATGCAGAAAAATTGGACCAGATGGCCCTTTTCACTTTCAGTCATAATTTATGTTCTTGGAACCTGCAGAGCCTAAAACTAATTTGGGATACAAAAATTCCCCCTGTCTGAACTGCCAGTCACTGATGTGTCCGACTTTGTTTGCTCTGTTTCCTATCCCCAGTAATTACAGACCATAAAGCCACAACTCACCTTGTGCCCTCTATGGAAGGAATCGACTAACAGAGATATAATTTCAAATGTAAAATGACAACAAAGAAATTACTAGCCTGGATCTTCAGGCTCAGGCCAGAATAAAGAATCTTGCACAAATAATGCCACAGTGGAATTACCCCTGGAGAACTTGCTTCCTCCTAACCTGGATGGCATTTTCTGACTGTAATTGCTGTTTATCAAAAGGGGCAACAGCCAATGATCACACTGACTGTGTGAAATATATTTCTGGCAGTGATATGAAAGAGTCTATATCTCCTGAACTGGAGAGAAGCTCTGGATATGTCAGTACCATGGGCAATGTGACTAGATATCATATATACAAAGCAAAAAATTTTCCCACTTGAGTTCAGAAAAATAACATAGGTCATGTTAAAAGCTCCAAGATCCCTCTGATAGATTAAGAAATCCCCTTTTAGACATACAGCTGTTTAAATTTGTAGGTATTTCCATTGATGTAGGAAATATTTTATGTGATTATGAACCAAAAGTTTTTTTATGGAAATTAGCAAAATCCTTTGGAAACACAGGACAAACAAACAGTTATTAACTAAGCTATATCTTTGAGAGCTGAAGAACTGCCACTTTCAAAAAACAAAAATATAATAAAATAAAAATCTTTTCCCATATGCCAAATTATAAGTTCAGCAGAGTGTATCTATGAGAAATTCATTAACGTAGCAATGCTTGTGTGTCCTCCTCTTGCTATTTCAACTGTTTCCTCCATCACAACAGTGGAAAAAGGTGGGTAGGAAGGAGTTCTCTTATGCAATACTATGGTCTTTTGCACAGAGAAAATATGTTATGAAATAAAGTATCCACCTGTGTACCATCCAAACTTGTCAAGCTTGACTCCCAAATATGCAGGAGCTCCAACTGGCTTTTCCAAGGGGGTTTTTTCATGCAAAAACCGAGGGTATTTGACATCTATTGTAATGACCTCTCTGTGGACATAGGTCATGTTTAATAATCTACTACTGTTTAGGACAGTTCCTTGTCTCCCCATTGTCACACTGAGCTGCCTGATAGTGGATTACAGCATGTGATAATTAAATCCTATTGTACTTCAGACTTCAATGAAGGATCCATTAAATGAAAAAGCTGAGTTTACCCTCTGGTAAGCAGGTTCGCCAACAATTCTGTCTAAAGAAGCTCACAAACAGCAATTAGAAGGAATATGAGAATGGAGGAAAGCTGCTGGAATTCGTATTCTCCTGTTTTAAATTAGTAATTCCTGGAAATGCTTATTCAAATTTAACAGTTTCCATAAGTGAAGAATCTGGTTGAGGTGCTGAAAGAATGTTCAGTCTGCAGGCTGAACAAGCTCAAGTTTCTTATGACTATCTGAAAGTAAAATTTTCATAATGAAATAATAGGGGCTGGGAAAAAGGGAAGTAAATCAAGAGTGTGTGTCTATGCACTTAGTGGTTTGAATTACTATATTAAACTATCATCTGTAAAATAATTTCTGTATTCATAGACATCTTTGAAAATCAAAGCCATAAAATGTCATCAATTCATACGTGAAATCAGTGAAAGTAGATGAGCCTTTCACAAATTTCCTGTGGTGCAAACTTTGTCTTTCATGTCTGCAAATCTTATTAGTAACACAAGGACTGAAGCACATGGCCTTCATTTTATCTTTATTTTCCACTCAGACATCCCCCTTGTAAAGGAAAATGACACTTTTCACATTCTACAGTCTAGCTGCAAAGCAATCATTAATTGGCACTATGCCCTGTTGCAACTGGTATGGCACGGTGTGAGCAGGCCCTCTGCCATCAGGACAGATGGGTATGTGTGTAGGTGCCAGGGATGCCAGAGAGGAGTCTGTGCATCAGGGTTGTGTGGAAGGGCCAGACTCCTCCCCAGAGGTAGTGAAAGGGCAGTCTGTGCAGATTATCGGCACTTTTATGAACTTGGGGTATGCCATCACCATGTCAGTTTGGCTCTGCATTAAAAGTGAAATGGAAAAATATATTTCAAAACCATTTTATGTGAGCCTTTGGCTTTCTGAACTCATGATGAGTGGGGAAAAGATATTTTCGCCTTTTGGCACTTTGCTGGAATCTCTCAATTAGTCTTATCCAAAATGTTTCAGAAGTGCCACACAGTTTCCTGCCAAAAGCCAATGTGTGACCTATTAGCTTGAATTCCCTCAAAACCCTTTTCCACCATGGGTCTTATTTACATTTCGCACAATAGTAGACTCTATTAAATCTGTTACTCAAAGTAAATAGGGATGAAAAATTGCCTTCTTTGTTTATCACTAAATAGTTCACAATTAACATTGAACTGCAAATGAGGAAATAATGTCACTCTTTGAGGAAACCATATGCTTTGTGCTTTAAATTGCATGTGGTAGTATTGGTGGAACAGTTAATGTACAATGAATGCCATCTGCTGACTAATACAGAGTATTTACAAGGGCAAATTATCTGGGTAACTGCTCTTCTTAAATGACTATGCAACCTAACCTGGTAGTTTGGACAATTCTCTGAATCCATTCTAACTTTTTCCTTTCTTCTTCCTCTCCTGCAGCTGCTGTAATATATGTGGATTGCTTATGCAGAACCACACTGACCGCAGCAGACCTAACATTTGCCATTCATTCAGAACTGTTGGGAGAAACCATCTAGTCCCTATAAGGAACAGAAAAATGACATAATGGGAAACATCACCCGGAAATTCTGGAACATGCAAAATGGATCTGCAGTCTTGAATGTGGTGGGCAGAAATGTGTATGGAGGTGGATAAAAAACAAGTTACTGAGTTCTGCTTATGCACTGCAGTGTGCACGGAATGCAGGCAACAGCAGCACAGCAAGGACATACAGATAAGTCAGCAGTGTTGTCCAGGGAACAGGACATGTTCCCTGGAAAAAATATAAATAGTAATTGTTGGCTTGCACACTGCCTGAAATTTCACTGAAAAAAAGATATTACTGTGTAATGTTTGCTTTCTGCTTTGTTCAGAGAAGCAGGACCTTTTGTACATTCAGTACTGCATAAAAAATGCTGGAATCCATCACTCACTGCTTTTTCACTCCAGGAGGAAAAATTTGCTTTGCTTTCATATTTGATCTAATCAGAAGAAACTACTCTAATGCCTATGGGATTATAAATAATCATAAATTATTTCTACTGATGGGCAGAGGTCTTGAAACAAGCTTATGGGAAATAATTGAAGGTGAACCAGATCTGTTTATCATTTGCTTTGCTATGGCATGTACTACATTTTGGTGAAGCACATATAGTACCCTGGGCTCCATGAAGCAAGACGCCTTTCTGCCAGTTCATCGCTCTCCAAATCACACTGAACTCTGTTATCTTCTATTATGTCAGCAATAAAGGAATGGCAGGCAAATACAAGTACTTTGAGTAGATGGCTTGTGCTATAAATCCCTTAGTATGTGTTTCGCCTGCAAAGGAGCCATGCTCTTGAAGACATTTACAGACACAATATTTTTATACAGGGAAAAATCTTTTTTTTTTTTTGCAGCTGCATGAAGACCTCTAGGATATTGTAAAGGTTGAAGCTCTCTATTCAAAAGTTTGTGTTCCTACCCCAGACACAGATTCCTGGTACAAAGCAACAGCACAGATTTCAGTGTCTTTTCCTCAAATTCAAGAGCTCAGAGACTATTTATCTATTCCGAAGACTTCCAATCTACCTTGAATCAGCAGAGTTTTAGAGGTTCCAGGCTGGGAACTTCCCCAAAAAGCATCTTCCAGAGACATCTTTGAAAAGTCAGCAAATGGTAGTACCACCTAAACCTTGTGCTCCCAGACAATTACACCGTCTTTTCCTGTCAATATTTTCTCACATAATTGCATAAACAATTTAATATGAATAATTAAAAAATCAGATATCTGGCATATACTTGTAAGGATTTCTATCCATCTTCCAAAGTCTTCATAACAGTGATTTCTCTGAATTTGCTTTTCACAGAGGAATTCAGTGGCAATGTAGCTGCAGAGATAGAATCATGCCATTCAGTGACATAAAATTTTAATTTTTTTTATTAAGTGAAGTGAATAGAATGCAGGTAGCAATTTCCACTCCAAAGTTGCTATTTTATGGCCTCAACACTAACCTTTATCTCTGTCTTTCTAGTCCGGTTCAGACCAGCATGGTGGGTTGATCCCAGCCAGCAACTTAACATTCACCAGCCACTCGTTCACTTTAGCTCCTCTATATTTGCATGTAGGACCAGGAACAAATGAATGAGCTAGCTTCTGATTTCACAAAAATTGTGATATGATGTCAAAATCATTCTCCTCCTCAAATTCTTTTGTATTCAGGTAGCTAAATTGTGACAAAAGACAACAAAATCAATAAATTTTCAGTTTCAGCCCTACAGGTATAAAGTGAAAAATTGTAGGATTTTTTTTTCATAAGGTCTAAGCAAACAATATGTCATAGGCTCTTCAGTTAGCAGCCTCTGTTCCCTAAAGCTGTATGTATGGGAAGAAACAGACTTCTTCAGAGAATCTCTCAGATGGGCAGGTAAGACCTGGCTACTGCCACAGGGGAGTCCTGAGTCATCCTAGAGACCTTCTCTCCTTTGACCATGACTGAAGGTTCCTAAGCCAGATATCTAAGTACAGACCCTAATGAAAAATGTGTGGATACTCCCTTTCCTCCCCCTTTTATTTTAACTGATCAGATTGATTGTTAACTCGGTAATACTATCTGTGATCTTTTATATCAAAACTAATTTTAAAACTGTCCCTACAGCACAGGACAGGTCATCAATCTCTTGTGAAGCTAAAAGAAATCCACATAAATGCACTGTGATGTTGCCCAGTGTCTATTGTACAAATATGTTTACACTGACACTGAATATTTTGACAATTTCATGTTAGTATGACAGATTTACAAGCTTGAATCAGTAAGAAGCATTCAGTTTTAGGAAAGAAATTAACATTAACAAACATATTTTCAAATGTGTTGGGGTTTTATTCAGTTCAATTAGCTTAAAATTGACAGCAGTATTACAGACCTTTAAGGTACCAATGACCCTGAATATTTGGTGTGCACTGACATTGACACTAATATTTGTGCTCCAGCCATGCAATCTGCTAGCCTCAGCAGAGAGAAACTGGCTGTTTTTCAAATTCACTTTGAAGGTATCCATAGCCTGCTTGAAAGTTAAGTTTACATACAAGCTAATCTTAGTTACTGTGGAGTAGGTATTGAGATGTTCTATCACCTCTGTGAACATCCACCCACCTATAACAAAATTAATAAATAAAAACTAAGATCACAATCTGCCCCCTAAAATCTATTTTTGCAATGTCAGATTTCTCTTTTTTAAAGAGAGTTCTTATTCCTTCAAAGTCTTCCAAGGAAGGAAACTCCATAGGCCGCTCCCCATCATCTCTTTGGAGTATTACACATGATGCTGTTTCCAGGAAAGGGTTTGAACACTGCAAAAAAAGACATAAATTATGCAGGAAACTTTCCATTTGTCCTTTTGGGTTACACGGGGGGAGAAGCTGTCCAGCTGGGCACTAAACCATGTTTTGATAACAGGATGGTACCAGTGCTCCCAGCAGGGTGTCTTCTCACCCCACCCCAACTCATTGTTTTTTTATCTTACATTATGTCATGGGCCTGGCCCAAACCCTTACTGGGAGAGGAACTCCCTTTTACCTGCTCCTGGAAGGCTTAACCTTGTTATGCTGTTTTACACGGTGGAACAGACAATATACTTCTTTGTGTTTTCTTCCAGATCACTGACACTGAAAGAAAAATGCAGTGTGGAGCTCTTGGAGCTCTTGCTCTCTTGTTCCCTTTCCTGTTCTCTTTTCCTTTTCTTTTGGCTCTCTGTACCCACTGCCCAGCGATTCTTTAAAACTGTCTTCGAGCCACAAGGTGATGTCAGAGTCTGCTGATCTCACTGATTGGAATTTGCCTCAAAAGGACAATTATAAAGTGAATACCCCTGGCTAGGGTGGAGGAACTTGGGGGTCTATATGGGGCTGTCCATGCTGTGGCTGTTTGGTCGGCTCTTCACCCACCCCTGTCTGCATCGGGCCCTGTCCAGGATCAGCCACATCTTGAAGAAACTCCATGGGCAGCTGCACCTCTGGTGCTGACTCTCTCTCTCAGTCTCTTTCTCTTTCTCTCTCCCTCTCTCTCTCTCTCTCTCCCTCTCTCATTCTTTCTTCCCACTTTCTTATTTTTTTTTTTCTCTCCCACTTCTCTCGCTCTCTCTCTCTATCCTCTCCTTTTCCTCCTTCCCTCTTTTGCCTGGCTCTATCATTTTGCTTGTGTCAATTGTAAAATAAAAGTTTATGCTTGCACCTGACCCTTCTGTGATTGGACTTTGTTTCCCGGATGATCCAAAAGAAAATAAACGTTGATGTTACTCCAGTCCGTAGCAATGTCTAAAAAAATATTTTGCATAGCAATACCAGTAGTTAAAAATATCCTACAGGTTTATTAGGGGGGGAGCAGATAGGTTTGTTTTGAGCTTCAGTTGTATCGATTCCTTATCAAAACTAACTCAGTCAATGTTTATCTAAAAACCGAGTTTAATCTCTAGGAGCCCGCCTCTCTACTGTGAGTCACTCAAGTGCATCCTGGGGGATGTGTAATACTGAGGGCTTAGTAAGCAGTGTCTGAAATAATCAAAGGTAACACAGAGAGATAAATACCCAAATTATACTGGCTCTAATGAGAGTTAGATACTCAAGCTTGCATGATCCTTTGAAGATACTAGCAGCCAGCCACAGGAATTCCAGATCTTTTTACCTAATTATAATCTCTCAGAAAACTCTGAAACAAGGTGTGCATTAGGTAAAGCTCATATAAGTGAAAATAAATAGATCATTTTGATTTCCAGATCTCGGTAGTAGTGTTGTTTGGTTTTGAGTTCTAGTTAAAAACTTAAATAGCATTACTTTAATGCAAGGTTCATTTTTCATCTCCGTATCTCTGACAGAATTATGCATATATATACGTATACATACAGACAAATTTATAAACTCAGGCATAAGTTTAGTGCACAGAACCGTATTCATTATTATGAATAGCCTCATTTTTAATAAAAGGAGCTTTTCTGCTGTCCTGACATGCTGACAAGACTTCCTAGACTAACCCCTTTTCACTTTGTATATGCCTGGCTGATCCCAGTTACTGTCCCCATCCTGTCTCTACTGGCTGCTTCTGGGCACAGTGAGATGGGGTTGCAGGGGAAGGTCCTTGCCCTGCAGCCCCCACCACTTCTCATCCTGATCTTATCCCACAGCTATCCCTCACTGCATGCTGACAATATCTGCAAGTAGTGTAGGCCAATAAGAGCAGATTTGTGAGTGAAATAATTGATGCTGAGACACACTACCCAAGCTGTGATGCTGACTTGAGATTAGGTCACAAATGAACACCCAAAATGTCTAGAGCTCACTACATTTCTCATAGAAGGCACATTCCTCTTCTGCATCATCCTGAAGGTGTCCACAGCATAGGAAGCCAAAACATGGTGAATAAGGGGTTGCTTGGAGATTCACTTCAAAAATTCACCTAATCTGAACTAGAGTTCCAGCACAAATTTCTCATAAGACTCTGACTTCATAAAATGCATATTTATATCCTGTGTTTGACTATAGAGCAGTATTAAGGACCACTTTGGAAACACTTAAAACCATGACATTCTAATTTTTTTTTTAATTCTGTGTGCAAAAGATTCACATTACTGTAAGATTTTTCTGCCTTCGAGTTCTTTGTGTGTGACACATAGTAAATAATGCAACAATCCATACTGGGCCCATGAGCAAGCACAGATGCACAAGACAATGCACACCACAGAGGAATATCTCCTACTAAGAATCAGTGACAGTCTGCCAGCATGGTAGCCTGCCAGTAAAGCATCTGTTGCTTGGCTTTCAGAAGCGTGCTTTTATAGGACTTCTATAAAAGGAGACACTTGCAGGTCCCTTTTTCTTCTTCAGAATACCTTTCTGCTACATTTGTTGTTGACATCTGGGGTGAGAACGGGAGATCATAGACACACCATCATTTCGGAGGACTTCAGTTCCCTATGGCATCTATCTGCTCCCATTGTATAAACAGGCAACTTGATGACCATCTGAGATGAAAATAGGAAGCCCCATAAGGTAATGGCAATGAGTCTAAGAAACTACTGTCATTATGGGAGGAACACCAGAGGTCAACACTCGAATCCTGGAAGAGGGAATATTGGGACTTTTTAAGAAGTTTCACTGAATTGCCACCAAACAACATGCTGGATAAGGCATATGACATGTTTTGAAATACAGTCATCTCCTACTTTGACACATAGGTAACAACTTACAGTTACAGAAATATTTGTCACAGGCCATATTCTACAGAGTATTCCCAATAGAAGACAACATTGAATTGATGTAACCTACAAAGATATGAGAAAGACTTTCCTTTACTGTAAACCACAAAAAAGGCTGTAGGAATTAACCTGTTCTTCTGTACTACGTGCAAGTGATAAGCTGTAAAGAAATTGTTACAAGATCCTTTCTTTTTCTTCAGTAATCAAGGTAAAAATTGGTGTGAGACTCAGAAATTTCTGTTAAAATTTTAATATACTGGTATGTGGTGGGCTGACCTTGGCTGGCTGCTCTTCCACTCACTCTGCTTAACAAGATGGAGGGAGAAAATAAAACAAAAACATTGTGGGTCAAGATAAGAACAGATAGGTCACAGTTACCATCACAGACAAAACAAAATCAGCTTGGGGAAATCAGTTTAATTTACTACCAATCGTACCACAGCAGGATAATGATAAATAAGAACAAATTTAAAACCACATTCCCTCGGCCCCTCAACACAGATAGCATGACTATTCCTAGATTCCTATATATTCACTGCACTTAGATCTGGATAATGGCATCTCTGCACCCCCCCCCCCCCCCCCCCCCCCATTTGTTTTTCTTATTTCCTGATCATTCCTATTTAAACTACAGGCAAAATCTGTACACAGATCTATTTGTTCGTGGAACAACCTAGAGGTACTGAAGCATCACTAGTCAGAGATGTTGATTTGCCTATTTGGCTTAAAAAGGTGTTGGGAGAACAGATTCTGTGATCATATCCATGATCATGACATCTTCTCTGAAAAGGAACTTCAAAACTTCTCTAGCCTTGATCCTCAGTAGCAGCTTTGACCTATCTTGCCCTAGGAAGGGTTCAAGGTTTACTGCCTTTTCCAGAACTGTTCTGTCTGACACTGAGCATTTAGTATTTAGGGTTCTCTGTAAAGTTCGAGATGCAGCATGTGTTAGAATCAGAGCTATACAGAACAGCCTACTGCTACAGAACAACATAGGAATGTGTATGTGTTTGATGGAAAGTCTGTTCTGTGTCAGTCATTGATAAAACTCTAATTGGTTTCTATGGGGCTAAGTATTCACTCTAAGATTACTCCTTTTCTTGAGAATTTAATTAAGCAAATATCAGTACAGGGACAATCTGAACAGTACTGTGGCTTTGGAATTAAAATTCTGTCAGATTCATTCTTCCTGTCTCCAAAGTTGAGTTTGTTCTATCACACTTGGCTCTTTCTTTCTCTCCTTCAGGGCACATTGACAGTTTTCTTGGTTGTTCTCTATTGGGAATAGGAAGAATAAGTTATTTCTTCTCTCTTGCTTTATTCTTCTTTATACCTCACTCTATTGTTCTCTGAGGAGTTTTAAGCTGTTTTATTTCTGCATGCCCAGGTGCACCAAGCAAATGGTGTACCTTCAAATTGTGTTTCATCCCTCTACATCTCTCTCATTAAACTTCATCCTTCTGATCAGTTAGATTCGTTACAGGTTGGCTCTTATCCATGTGGAAAAGTTTGTCATCTATGTTTTGTATTTTATATAGGCTAGAAACACTTTCCCAGAGTATATTCCTGAAGTCCATTGCTCTTGCTCTCCTTTGTACTCTACAAAGTTAATTGAATTTCATCAGCAGGTTTTCTTCTATCATAAAGCTGTTTAACACATCCCAAACCATATCAGGCATGTGATCATCTTAGCAGCATAAGCTCACGCAATATTGCTTTACATTGCATTTCAGTTATGTGAGAGGGAGTTCAAAAGGGATTACATGCACCACTCTGTCAAGAGAGACACAATTCTTCTCAGGCTAGGGTGGCACATTGCATTGAAAAATGCGCCCTGTCACAAAGCTGTATCAGAAACCCTGCCAAAAGTTTGTTGGAAGAGAAAAATGTTCTGTCTTACATATACGACTTCTGTACAAGGGCAGCATCTGTGTTAGATCAATAGCATTTTGGTATGGAATTAAAAATAGTTATAATTAGTTCTTTTTCTGAAATCTTTGCACTATATTAGGATACAATCCTGTGTTATTTTTTCAGATCTTTCCATATTAATTCATTTTTTTCCCATCCCCTCTCCATATGAACCAATATGATGTATTGCCTCTGAAAATCTAGCACTTATAGTGTGATGTTTTAATCTTGTTTAAAATTATTGTAAATTGGGGCTACTCGTGTCAGCTTCTGAATTTGCTTCAGTTAGCAACCTAGGGAATTTCAACAGCAGACAAGGTCTTAAAAGGGTAACAGGCTAGCTGAAGCCTTCAGAGAAAATAAATAAGGACAGCAGGAAGGCAAGGAAAGTTTTAGTGATCTTTGTGCAAAGAATACCAAAAGTGTTGTCCAACACAAACCTAAAAAAAAGTATTCTGAAATATTACTTTGGGAAAAAGATTAATGACTTGATTCCATGCACATATCTGAAATACAGTCTGAAATGTATATAGTTTAGGAGATTTTTTTTGGTGGGGAAATTGATTTAAACATGATAAGTGAATAGAATTTGAGTTAAACTTTCCTCAGATGGAGATAAACTCCAAGTATCCTATTGCTATTCTAAAGAAAGATGGGCTACAAGCTTGAATCTAATCTCATACAGTGTTTAATTACCCTTGCTAATGACAACATGAAAATGATTAACAACTTTGTGTTCAAAACACACCACTAACCAGGGTCCTATAAGAGCTTTCAGTATGAAAGCTCTAAGTCATTCACCTGCTCTGAACTCAGAGCAAATGAGGCAAAGTCTACATCAGTAAAGGCACTCTGCCTCCATTAATCATACTATCTAATACCTACTTTTCAGTAGCAACATCTGTGTACCCATAAACACAGAATCTAGATGTACCATATTAATTAGGAGAAAACTACTAAAACATGCAGTAGCTGGCCAAGGCACTTGTGGATACTGAATGCTCTCATTACAGTTGAAAAATACACTTCTACGTGAAAAAAACTAAAAGATGTTGTCTTAGGCTTCCCGTCTTACTCTGAGAGTAATTAAAGAATTACTCTAACCTTTATCTTTGCTATGGTAATTTCTTTGTCTCACATGGCATAATATCTCAGCAGTTTTGGAAACAGACACCAGTAGACAGTGCTGTCCAGAAGTGATCTGGGAAAGTGTCTCTTTTAAAAATAGCCCTCATTTCAAAGCATATATACATAGAAAACCCTGAGACCAACCTCAGCTTTTGTTGCTAATGACTGAATGCAGCTACAAACTGGGCAAATATAGTTTAGCTGACTAAATCTAGATGCATACATGTGTCGGGTAAGTTAGCTTTTCTAATGGCCAACAGAGATCTAGGTTTGCAATCAGTTGTCTGCACAGAAGCACCTGGTGCCACCTGGTGCACTGCATCCCCAAGACATCCTGCAGAAAAGCAGATTTCCCTGGAAGTCCCTGTTTCGTATGTTCCAGTCTCCTAAGAATTTCTTTGGTAACTTTGATGTCCCCAGTTACTCAAATTTGGGTGACTAAGTCACTGTTCAGTCCGGGCAAAAGACTTTGAAAACCTTTCCATCTTACTAGCTACATATTTTAACTGTGTAGTTCTTGAGAATCCATGTCCAAATGGACTAGAGGCTTAAGTCAGGGCCTTAGTTGCCCAATCACATATTACCAGAGCCACTTCAGGTGTCCTGGGGCTACCTGACACACCTGCATGAGACTAATGGATATGACACAAGACCTATGAAAAATTTTTGTTCTCTGGACCACTAGTTAGAAACCAGTTTAGATCCCTCCAGGAACCTTACGTCTGTTAATGAATGGAGTTGCCAATGTCTCTATTTTATTCTTCTGATTTTGTTGGGACAAATTCTCATAGTATGAAAAGGATGAGAAGATGTTGAAAGCAAGAGATGTAATGACTAGATTAATCAGACACTGAGACCTAATTCATAAATGTGTTATATCATTCCCATTGAAACTGAGGTTTCCCTTGATCAGTGCAATGCTGCTATCATTCAACTTTTAGTTGGTTCTCATGTGTGAGAAAACTGATATCATACTAAGAGCAGGAGAAAAATCTGCAACCCTTGTAACATCTATAATTAAGGAAACCCAGTTAAATGATTTTTTTTCATTTTCATTCAAGCAAGAATGTTAGTTTTAACAAAGTAAATTTAATCCAGTGTTCACCTGCATTAATTGAGAAGTTATGAATCATTGCTTTGGCAACCATCCCAGACAGCAATAGGTTATGAGTATTAAAAGAGGATTAGATTATAAACTTTAAAAAAAAATCATTAAGTCTGGAAAATTCCACTTAGCATAGTCCAAAATATTCTGAATTTTGTATGATCTAACCAACATTACAGTGACTTAGCAACCTTTCTACCACACCTTACCTTCATTACAAGTGACCAATTTTGTAGGCATTTATCCAAGTGGATATTCATCCTAGAGTATAAGCTGAAACAGATGTCAGTGAACAAACAAAATTTTATTTTCTAGCAGGTTCACAGAAGCAACCTTGGGAAAAGGCAACAATGCCAAGATCAGAAGCATGGTATTTGCTGGTATATTCACCAGGTGTTCTGGGAGTCTATTCATACTGTCTTGACTGAGATTCAATCACTTAATCTTCTACTAGCAGACACAAATATGAGTAATGCTTCTGTGGCTGACAAGGGGAAGAGTTAATACAAAGGTCGGATAACAAAGAGCAAGACCCCACCTTGAATACAGAATAAAAATCAAATTGCATCTTTCTTGACTGCAAAATGAATCCATCAAGGAAAATAATGACATAGCTCCCAAGAGCAACATGCAAATCAGGGAATTAATCTCTAGCAAAATGTTTTATGTTATGGAAACCCACAAATAGATTTGATTCAGTGACAGTAAATCAAACATGGTGGGTAGTTCTGTTTGACTGATGAGTACACATGCCACTGGCAGCAGGGCAGTGACATATACAGGATAGCAATAAATACTTTCCCTGGTAGCTCAGCAGCCATTGCTTAGTGACACTAAAAGAATATAGAAAGCTTCAGGCAAAAATGTAATGCAGCTAACCAAGAGATCTCATACTTTTCTTCAGTGTTTTCTTCTCTACTCTTTTCTGCTGATCAGAAAATGAGCAGCTTATACAGATGTGTGAAGAAAAAAAAATACTAGAATCTGTCCACAAAATTTTTGGTCTGCTAATGCTTTGTGCTAATAAGGACTTGCTCCAACTATCACATACCTCCATAATGACATCTTATCTGCAACTCTTCTCACCCTTAGTCTGCTTTTGGTCTCTACTATGTTCTTATCTGACTCTCACCTTTCTGCAGTGGTTAAGTTAGAAAAAAGCTACCATTAGTGATATTTACTGTCACTGGAGAAGGAAAGGCAATTACCAGGGACATTCAGAAGATGAGGTGGTTCTGAATCACACTCTGGTGTAGTCTCTTTCTATGCGGGGAGCCTAGGGAGATGGAGAGCAGATTATTCCACACTACATCACACTAATTGGCTGGCTCACCATTCCTTACCTCTTGCAGATCACTGACTCCTTCAATACATACCAGGATTTGCAGCTAACCCTCAAATACATCTGTTTTCCTAAAGCCACAACAACAGCTACAGCAGTGCCTACTAGTGTCTGCATGGGTTGAGGAGTGCCTTGCATCTGGAAAGAATGAACTTTAGCCTTCACAGATTGGCTGTGCACAATCTTGCTGAAAAGACACCACAGGTTGTGAAGACCACTGTCTACTACCCATTGTTACTCTTTCATGTGTATATGAATGATACTGGGAGCAGGAACTTGAGTAAAATCAAGGCAGACTATGAAGCTCTGGGAGCACAAGTGAAAAACATTGGGGTCTAAGTTATCTTTTCTTCCATCTTACCAGCTACAGGGATGGGGGAAGCAAAGTATAGAAGAATAATGAACATTAATTTCTGGCTACGTAATTGGCGCTATCGGGAAGGTATTGGTTTCTGTGACAGTGGGACATTCTATGATGACTGTAATCTGACAGGGTATGATGGAATACACTTGAGGCAAGAGAATCTTTGTGGCTAGGCTAGCCAACTTAGTCAAGATAGCTTTAAACTGAATTTAGCATGGTGTAGGGTCAAACATGACAATATCTGTGCAATTAAAGCATGTTCTACTCAGCTCTTGTCAGACCACACCTGGAGCATTTAGTTCAGTTTTGGTCCCTGCTCTACAAAAAGGAAGCAGACAGGCTGGAGAAGGTCCAGAGAAGAGCCACAAGGATGATCAGTGGACTAGAGCACCTGCCATACAAGGAGAGGCTGAGAAAACTCTGTATGTTCAGCCTTGAGAAGAAAAGGCTAAGGAGAGACCTTATTACAATGTTCTAGTACTTCAAGGGCAGTTACAAAGAAGATGAAGACTCCCTGTTTACAAGGAATCCCATGGACAATGGGCACAAGCTGATCCTTGGGAGGTTCTCTTTGAATACAAGAGGAAAATTTTCACTATGAGGACATTCAGACATTGGAACGGTCTCCTTAGGAGAGGTCTCCTCTCCTAAGGAGACCATTCCCTCACATTGGAAAGCACCATCTCAACATGGTGCTGAGACATCTCATATAAACAATAATATTAGAAGGGTTGGACCAGATGATCCTTGAGATCCCTTCCAAGCTGACATTCTATGGTTCTATGGTTATATGAAGCTATGGACAGAGACACTGAGTCTTGCAGTTGTGAATGTCTATTGCTTGTGGGGATAAATCTGTTATTTTGTTATAGTTACTGGTCTCTGTCCTGCTGTTTTTTTATGGGAACACAAGGGGCACTGGGTGGGCTCAGTGAGTTCTATAAACACAAGAAGTTGCTGTGACATTGACAGTCTTATTTTCTTACCTTATTATACACTTTTTCCCTCCTTCTACTTTCTTGAATACTAGTAATTTTCTAAGTTGAATTTCAGTATGGCAAAAGAACAGCAGAAAATCTCCCCAAGTGATGCTTTCCACAAAATCTTGCAAACCAGTGAAAAATTATATGGAAATTTCAGTAATTAGTTTCACAAATTGCATCACTGTTGCTAGATAACCACATTTCATGCCAGTTTAAAGGTTGAGATTATACTACTTTTTACTGGTTTTGTCTGGGCAGAGACCAACAGATCTTATGGATCATTGTGAAAGTCCAACAGGCAACTTATAAGAGTTCTGTAAAGTGTTTAGGGAGCAACCTGGGGTCAGGTTTAACAGCTGAGGAAATACAATTGTACTTTTTATTGAATATATGCACAAAGATTTTTTTTCAGTTTAAGTCAGCTCAGGTTTCTTGGAAGATTTAATTTACATTTGACCTGCTCAGATGGTTACCAAAGGATTTATCTGCCTTAATCTTATTTGAGAAGTGAGGCTAACACTTTAAACTGCATCATTGTATAAAGACTGAAATTACATGAAATGGAAGTCATCGGTAGATCTTGCAACAGTTTAAAAAGTCATACTCAAAGCCATTGATAGGGTATTTCCTCATATGTCTATTTCACTGCCCTTTGAGAGAATTTATTAATGTGATTCATTGACAGGTATTCACTGTCTTGTGGAAGAAGACCTTCAGGCTAGAATCTTGTGATGTTAGCATTTGTAATGGTTCTTCTCTTCATAAGTATTATAGTCTTGAGCATTTTTAGTCATACCATTGCTTTGCAGAATTTTTCTAATTCTCATCATGATTCTGTTCTCACACTGAAATAAAAATTTCATCTTGTTTTCATGAATATTTCAGAATTTTCTACCATATTCATCAACAAAATAATATCTGGTTTCTACAAAATGGAAAGTATGATTTATAGGAGAACTTGCTAACTTGTCATTCTGAGACAGTGGGTTTCTTCACCTACAGAAGAAATATTTGTGGTATGTCTATTTTTCATGTCTTCCTCAAATGTGCATATTTCCTACCTCTGAATAGCTGGCGAATACAGGAGAACAAAGACTTGGGGTTACGCTGGCTACATTAGCAAACAGCTAAATTTTTTTCCTTTGAAGATGTAGCTAATGAAGTAATGAATGAGCCATACAAACAAGAGGCAAATATTTCTTACTTGCCTTTTCCAGGATCCATAGAAACAATGTGTAGACCACAGGTTGAAAAACACTGACTGACCTTCACAAAACAGCTTGATTACAAGCCTCTTGTCCTTGTGGAAGATCACAGTTTGAGATATACAGATGCCTCCCATGTGGGAGAGAGTTTACCTTTTAAGAAGGGATCCAGAAAAGCTGAATGTTCCTGAAGTCCACCAGACCTGGTTTCCGCCAGCAAGAGCAGAGTTTTTCTTTGGTTTGTTTTGGGTTTTGTTTTGTTTGTTTTGTTGTTTTTGTTTTTGTGTTTGTTTCCTGCTTCTTACTCACTGACTCATGATATGAAAGGCAGAATGTATCAGTCAGTCATGGATCAGCACCATATCGTTCTGACAACACAGCGCTTAGCTGACTCGAAATGAGTTCAAAAATATCTAGACAATGGTATACAACAGACTCACAACAAAATGAATTCTCAAGCAATATTGAAATAACACCTGAATTCAACATTTATTAGTGACGCTGTTAATTGGAACTCTTTTTTTTATTGCTTCAATATTATCAAGTGTAAAGTGGTTACACAGCTTTGAAGCCACCTGAAGAGAAACTTTGAGTTTTTGAAGGAAGATGCGTATTGTTCTTAATCATAAATAACATGAATGTGTCTCTTCTAATGTTATGTGACAGACTGACTTCCTAAATAACTATTTGTTCTGAATATGCTGAGATCAAGGAAGACATAAGCACTTCAGGAAAAAGAAGAGGCAAGAGGGAAAGTCAATGTGGGAGTAAAAAGGCAAGGTCTCAGTTTCTAGTCAGTTCCCAGAGAGATTTAGAACCATAAAATAATTTTGTCAGGAAAGGAACTCTGAAAGTCATCTAATCCCCTGCTCACAAAAGGACTAACTCTGAGCAGGTTGCTCAGGCAGTGTCCAATTGAATTCTGAATCTATCCAGGCAGAGATACCACAGCCTCCCTGGGCACCTTACTCATGCTTGCCCACCCTCACTGTGGAAGGGTGGAGAAGAGAGAGACTTTTTTCTGGCATCTAATCAGGTTTTCTAATGCTGCAAGTTGCATCTGTTGTTTCTTGTTCTTTTCCTGTGTGTCTGAGAAGAGTCAGGTTCCATCTTCACTGTAACTACCCTTGGATTCATACACAGCTCTAGGTATGTTCAGTTGCTTAAAGTAATCCCTGATGCAGGTTTGCTCTTCCATAGATAATACTGCACTCTCCCAAATACTGCACTTTCCCAGTACTGCACTAGGCAAAAGGTCTTGGGAGCCTAGAGAGCAACCTGTAACAGTAAATACCAGGGCACAAAAAAGCCACAAGTAACTCAGCCTTTTCTGGTTTATATTACTGGGTCTACAGCTCCACTGAGTGTTGTAGCTGTATAAGCAGTACTTCTACTGCTGAGGTACTTTTAGAAATCATTCTTATTGCCTTCCATATCCTTTGCTATTTTAAATGATAGTTGAGCTTCAACTCTCCTAACTCCATAACTACATGCCTGGCCAAGGTCACTGTATTCCTGTCAGGTAGACCATACCCCTCCCGCTTTCTGAACACTTCTTTTTTATGCCTGAGCCCATCCATGCCAAACTTCAGTCCCAGACTGTTACTTCCCACACATTAATCTGAGCTGCTCCTGTGCTGTGAGAAAGCAGACCTCCATCAGCCAGCTACCCTGGGCCCCCCTGGCCTCAGGGAAGCCTCCAGTGTGATCCCATCTGCCATTATCCAGCAGGAGTGTGCACTGAGCATCAAATTCCTTCTGCTTGTTCCCTGAGCTTCATGTCTATGCATAGAGACACATGAGATAGGGTCTCTGTTGTGCAGACATCAAGATAAAAGTGAGATCTTCCCCTCCATGCTGTGCCATGAGTGTCCTCACTGTTCCTTGCACCATGAACTTCTCCCTAGGTTATGGTCACCAGCCCTGAACAACCTAGATAGAAGTCTTCCTAATGTGGTGAGCAAGCAAAGTGGAAATGGTGCTAGAAGCTCTGCTTTGGAAGATGGGGTCCTGTCTTTCTTCAGAGAAAAGAAAGAAGAGGTGCAGGCAAAATGGAAGGAGGTTGATTTAGAAGGCAGAGCATATGAAGGAAGTTGTATCCTTTTATCCAATCTGGTAAAGGATGGCAAAGCCTAAAATCTTTCTTCTATAATTCAGGTTCTATTTTGAATCAATGCTTTTAAAATCAGAAGCTGGTGGAAGCAATAAAGAAGTCAGTAGAATAGAAGGTGGAAAAAATATGAGATTTGAGTTAGGCCTAAAAATTTTGATTTCTACTCAGAAACAGCTTGATTTCAAACTGGTGACTAGGATCACTTAGGACAAGTTTGAGGCAGGAAAAATCTAGAGAAAGGAACCTTAACCAGTTCTGAAGGGGCACACCTATTATTAGCAAAGGCAAAACATCGTAAGCAACAATAATAAATTCTACACTGTTTGGAGACTTAAAGCTTATACAAACATATCAGCATTGCACCTGCTGGATCCAGGACTGGTGATTTTCTATTATCTGTCTCATAACTTTTCTTCTCCTACTCTCTTTCTCTTCCTTTACCTCTTCTTCCTCTTCCTCTTTCCTAGAATTATTAAGTAACCAGAAGTTTTTCCAAAGTTGTGCATCATTTATGTTGCAGGGGTCTTGTTATCTAAATAATCAGCCTTTGTGACTGTGCAGCATGAACAAAAAAGTATCTGCTTTTGTGCTTTATTACATATATATACACACATACTTGTGGGTGACTTGTTTTCCCTAAGAATTGCTCTAAAATAACCTTTAACTGTTAAAGCAGTAAAATTGTTTGGTTCTGTTTTAAAGAAAGAGTTTTGTTTCACCTTAATCTGATCAAGGGGTATCCAGACAGTCCGAGGGGGCCATCATCATTTGTTACCCTCAAAGGGTAACTTTTACCTCAAAGGAAAATCCTTGCCTGGGAAGGGGAATCTCCTTTTGCTGTCATTTGGGTCTGGTCACAGGATGTGACACCATTCCATGATTCTATAACTGTCCATATCCAATTTTTTCTCCCAGGTATGCAATTGGGCAAATAGTGTTGCAAGTCCTTTCCCTGTTGGGATAAATGACTGTTTCTTACAGTTCATGGTTACTGAAGTGTTCTTGTTGCTCTGATTCTCTTCATTTCTATGAAAATGTTCTGTGTTGGGAGCAGAACCAGACAAGCAGGTTAAGGAAAAGGCAGACCTCCCCAGGCTTCACATGCTGATCAGTGGCCCATTCTTCTTCCTTTTGGCTTTTAGCAAGCCTGTAACCCTGCCTTGAAACACGTGTCAAATTTAGGAAGGAGTATAGCCAGGTCAGAGATGCTTAGAACATATGTAAGCTAGACCCTTACAGGAAAGATAAGAAGCCTGAATCATAATGTACAATGCAGAAGAGACAAAACAGTTATTCAGAACAGTTGATGACATTATTACAATGACGCCAAAACAGGGGTCATTTGAGGTTTAAAACAAATGCCTTTAAAGAAGGGAGCTTTCTTTCAAAAATACCAGTTCAAGAGAATCATCTTAAATTAGGAGACAGCTACTGATTTTTCATCAAGGGACAAAATATACAGAGAAGGGAAAAGTTCCATAATTACATGTTGCTTTAATAAAGAGGAGAGTTTGTACAGCTAAAATTACATATATTACTACTCAGAAGCTAAAAAATGTAATATTAAAACAGAGACTGTGTATTTTGTCATAAAGCCACTTTTTCCATGGCAATTTCTTTTTCTATTATTGAAACTATTACTTCAGTGGCATACAGTTGCAAATTATGCATATCTTATGTTGTTGGTGTATATTGACATCTATATCACTGTAACAGCACATCTATAGCAACAACCTTTCAGTATTATCACTCTGACTTGAATAGAAACAGCATGAATATTGTAGATGATAACAAGTGTATGGAGATGAGGTTAACATAGAGAATTAAAACTTCCAAGTGATGCCATAGACTGTCAAGATACACCTTTTTTGCTGTTGTTATGGCAAGCATACATAAAAAGAAGAAAATTAAGCTTCATGGAACAAGAAAAATTAGTGAAAATTTAGTTATCATTTCTGAATTCTTATGTGCATGGTAAAATTCACAAAACACTGTAAGGACCTGGAAGATTCTACCTACTAGACTGAACCTGGATTAGATTTGGAATTGAAATAACAATCCAAATTATACTACCCCAGTGCTAGTAAATATATCATCTGTGGTCAAACCATTTTCATTTGATTGCCATAGCAGTTGAATCAAGCACTTCCTTGTTTTTCAGATGGATGTTATATAATTTAACCTGTACCTTGCTCTAACATAGGTGCCTAAATTGGGCTGTAGGGACACAGACAGCTCCTAGCACCTTTGGAAACATTGCAATGCTTTCATCCTTCATTTGGAAAAAGGGAGAGTTCACAGTTTGGGAATGGCAGTGACACTTGGTAACTCTTAGGTGACTGTGGCTGCTGGGACTCATTACCAACAGGCAGTTTAATGCTGAGTCACTGCTGCCTCCTGGATGATACATTTTTTCATCACATCAGCTGCAAAGAGGAAAGGAACCAATGTAGTTCCCTCACAAGTGCACTAAACTGTCAGGAAGTAGCTAATTCCAGCTATGGTCTTGATCATCTCTGTATCCTTGCTCAAGTTATATACACTCCAGTGCCAAAATTGTATTAGAAATCCAACCCTCTCTTCTCCTCACAGAAGGTGAAGAGCATTGCTCTCAGGACAACATTTCTCACCTGCTCGCTTTTGCTACTGAGATGCTGTGCCTATATGTCACTGTGTTGGTCCTGAGCACTAATGCCATGGCAAAGGATCTTCCTGAGCTGTTCACACTTAGTGAGCAGTTATTTGGTTGTCTGAACAATTCTGGTACATGTAAACTGTTTTCTTGTGGAAGAACTTAAGCAGGGTCATCTGCTTGAGGGGGGAACAAGTCTAATAAAAATCCCAAAAGGGTAACACAAGGAGCTATGAAAGGACTGATTTTTTCAACAATTTGAAGTGTATGCATAGTAGGGAAGTTTGGATCAAGTAACCAATAATTTATTCAAAGTAGGTTAAACCTAGTTTAAATTAGAACACCTTATCCACAAATACTTGAAATGTTGTTTGTATTTTCTGATGTATTTTTTTGCATTACCCACTTGCTAGGGTCTACCCATAACCTAACAAGCTTCCTTTTCAGAGGAAGAATAGCCCCAGCTTTCTCAACCTGTCCTCATATATCAGATAATACTCCAGTTCCTTACTGACCCTTGTGATCCTTCTCTTGACTCACTTATACTGGGAAGCCCAACCAGTTACACCTAGGAGATTCTCACCAGGAGTGAGTAGAGAAGAAGGCACACCTCCTTCAGCCTATTGACACCTCTCTACCTAATGCAATTCTGCATCCTGTTGGCCATGTATTCTGCAAGGGCACATTTCTGGCTCTTGTTCAACCTGGTGACCACCAGTACCTCCAAGTTTTTTTTTTAAATATATACAAATATACAGGAAAAATGATCCCACGTTCCTCCCCCCTTTCCCCAGTAACTCTCACGTCACCACCGAGGCTGCAGGGCAGCCCTGGGAAAGTCCAGGCTGGAATCCTGGAGTCAGCAGCAGTCGGGAGCTGGAGGCAGGAACACACAGATTCAGGCTGGCACGGATCAGGACCACAGGCAGAGGAATGGATGGAATCCTCTCAGGATGCTGAAGGAAGCAGGGAGGGCAGAAAAGAGTAGAGAGAGATTTGACCCTTGTGATCCCTCACATTTATACCGGGTATGACGTGTATGGGATGGAATACTCTGTTTGGTTAATTCTGGCATCTATCTTGTCTGGTCCTCCCCAGAGGAGGGTTTCAGGTGGGACCTCGTCGCTCCTTCTGGAAAGCAAAATGTTCCTGAGAGCTGAGCAGTGTCCTTGGCTCTGCATGCCAGTCTCTGGCTGTAACTATAAACATGGAGTGTTATCAGTCCTAGAAGCAGACAGTGTCCGAGAAACTTGCTGTTAACCCCAGCAAGTGCAACTACTTACAAGAGACTTAGCTGAAAGCAAAAGTACAAACCAGAAAATCACCTTTATCCTGGCCTAAACCAGGACATTTTTATTCCAAAGCTGCTTTACATCTGGACGGTCCCCTAAATTCACTGGTGCCTGGGGTTATTCCTCCCTTTGGGGAACTTTGTGAGGTTTCTGTTTTCCCATTTCTCCAACCTGTCAAGGTTCCCTTGAAGTCCTCATTTACTATTTTATCCTTTCAGAGTTGGGCTTTCTATAAAAAGAAGCTACCTCATAATTTCTTTTCTCATAAGCCTCTCTGCTGCCTGAGAGCCCTTCAGTATTTTCCAGACTGAATGTCTTTCAGGGCTGATGCAGTTCTCCTCAACATGGGTGCAGGTCAAGAGCAGATCAACTGATATAAGTAGATTTATACACTCGAAAGTAGATTTGTATCATGCAGCATTTTGTAGTTTGCTTTTTTTGCCTGATGGCTGCCAAGTACAAAGACAAGAATGAAATATCCCACTGTGCAGAGAAGCCAAACTGTTTCTTATTGCAGCTCCTGATGTGTTCAGACACCCGACAACCCTGATTCCATGGAAAGGGTGCCCAAGGGCTCAAATTTTGCCTCTAGTCTTGTGGCATGTACTTACATCTCAGATCCTTCTTCCACTGCAGGATGAAGGGGAAAACTTGTACTAACTTCAAAGAGAGCATGACTAGACCTTGGAGTAAAGCCAAATTCAACAAGCAATATATACACTTAAAGTAACTCAACTGCATATATCACACTTGAGAGCTTTCAATGCTTTTTCAAAATCAGACTGAAGCAGCATTTTTAAGAGAGTCTAAATCTCATGTTCTCTGTAAGGCCTAGGAGCCCACATCTCATGGACAGTGTAAATGTCCACATAGAGACTACACATGTGACCCATGTCCCTATCAGGGCCTGAGGACTCCCCTCCACCTTTCAGGCAGACTTTCAGTGTATGTAGCTTGCCTAGGGCAGTAGATCACATCTTCCAGCTCCAGATCAGATGCTTGAATAAGCATAGACATACACAACAAGAGTGTGGAGAGGATGACCTTTGGAGTTCATCACTAATAATGAGATATGAACCTTTGCTTCAACTGATACTGTCATACTTGCAGAACTTCCCTTTTCCTTTGCCTACTTAGACAGTGATTACAGTCACTTTTACAGCCTAATGTGAAAAGTTCAAAGCCAGGCTTAATCTCTGGCCATCGCCTTAACACTTCAGAAACAGGTGCAAAAAAAAAAAAGAGCGAGAGAGATGGACAAAAAATGAGCAAACTCAGCTTTGTAAACTGCAGAAGTAGGAGACTTGATAAAAGCTAGAGAAGTAGGAGGTGACAGATGACATGACAATAAATTAAAGACATGGAGTAAAAACATAAAAGTGGTAGAATTCAAGGTCTTCAAAGACAGGTTTTGCCAGAGTAATCTGACAACTTCTCTGTAAGATAACTGGCTTTTCTAGAGCAGGGAAATGCATTAGACCACATCTATCTGTGTCTCAACAAAACATCTGACATGGGGACATGCAGGAAACAGAGCAGCTGGAGAAGATGGATAAATACAGGATTTGTAACAAGTATATAAAATGGCCTGATGAGGAGGTAAGAATTGTTATCCTGAGAACAAACTACTGGTGCTGGATATAGGTTCAAACCCCTAAAAAATCTGTCCTTAAAATGATATATTTTTATTAGATACCTCAGCACAACAGAGTGGGAGCCTGCTGAGAAAGTTGGACCTGAACATAAAGTTAAGAGCTTTTGTCTGTGAAGAGGATAAAGGCATCATATTGTGAGATGTGGATTGACTTCAAGTTTGAATGATCTGGGATAATAGCAGTGGTCTGAAATTCACCTATCTGCTATCAGCAGAAAATGTAGAATTTTGAAATTTTAATGGAGAAGACATTATTGTGAGTTAAATTTTTGCCATTTGTGGTCCTAATCAATTAATCCTAATTGGAATAAATGTAAGGGGGAAGGCACTCTGCTCCTCTCACAGTGCCAGTCTTTGCCACATGAAAAGAGAATAAAATAGAATGACTTGCTAGCAAAATGGAGAGGATGTACTGTTCTCTACGAACATTTGGATAGCAGGGAAAAGCACAATTTTGTATAATTGTGTAGTGTCTTTGAGTAGCTAAATCCTTGAATAGATCTTAAACTTCTCTTGCCTTCTCTATTAAATTTCTTCTTTTGCACAGCCCATGTTAGATTTCAAAAGTCACAAACCTTACAATGTGCCAAGCACAGCAGCATTTGCTTATAATCCAAAAAAGAGAGCTATGCATAGCTGATAGTATGAATCCCATAGCAGTGTGATCTTAGGTACAAATTTATTCAACAAATTACTGCACCTGAACATTTTCATCTTTATCTTTGCCTCTCATCAGGCTGGGTCTATCTGAGCTAATGCTGAGCTTACTATACAGCAAATAACACCACATCTGTGCCTTCACAAGCCATGTCTTGTTGTTATCCTTGGAGATGGTGAAATCCTGACGCTACAGTGGTGCTTTTACCCTTTGCATCTGTATAATACACCTGCCAAACAATGTTTTGAATAGGAAAACATGGTCAAAATTTGAGGCAGACTGCTGTCTGACTCTGCCAGTTGTAACAAGTGTTCTTTGCAGAGCCAAAAAAAGAAAAAATCTTTTCAAAGACTATTATATTAGGAAATATTGGCACCATGGTGAGGGAAAGGTAGAAATAAAGGCATCAACAGCTTAACGGGATTGAAAGAAATTGCTTTTGGTTTTAGGAATGTTGTATATCTTTCCCTCTTTCAGGAATCACCCTAGAGGTGTCATGAGTGTAAAGAGACAACATTTGAGAGGAATAAGACTTATTTTCTCACCCAGATATCACATCTTAATACTTCTTAATTTCTGTATTTGCCTTTATATATAAGGTCTGATTTGGGCCTAGGAAACAGCATAAAGTGGAAGAGGGATGAATACCAAACTGATGATGGAGAGCTCCTTCTAAAACATTTCATATACTGAAGTTTTTGTGATTTAGGTTCACGTTTCTCAGCAGAAAGCCCTTTCTCTGCCTCCAGTGAATCTGAATACCCAAATGTAGACTCTTTTTCTCTGTAATTTTCAATATTTTACTGTCCAGCTATGTATTAAACATTTTTTAATCCATTAGAGTAACTTAAAACTGTTGGTGATTAAGGATTTAATGTTTATTCATATAATTTTATTGAGAAAATATGATGCCTCGGGACTCTGGTTTACTTGCAGTTTCCTTTTTTTAAGTGTACATTTTATTGATGTTTATGCACAAGAAACACACTGCACATGAGCAAGTCACAAAAATATATATAAAACAATGCCCAGCATATTAATTTATGTAAGTTCCTCTGAAACACAAGCTTTTGAAAAAGTTAAACCTTTCATTTTGCCCTTCAATAAATTCCTACTTCTGACAAATGTTTATATAAAGGTTGAATCAAGCACAGTCAAGGGCTTTATAATTACAAAGATCTGCAGCAACCACCTGGTGCTGCAACTGGGAACATTATTTCCATTATATTATAATTTCATCAGTGACAGTCTTTTAGGTATTTAACATCAATACAGCTTTTCACAGGTTGAAGTGAACATCTTGAACATTTTCCAGAAAACAATGTGAAGCCCATTCACCTGGGAAAGAACTGAGATAATATTGTATATCTAATATGATTAAGTAAATAAGCAGCTGTGATTTCTATGTGCTGTTACATCTTCTTGGGCCTCAGGGTTAGCCCAGTGTAGAGCAGATGGCTCTGTTCTGATCTGATAAGGAGGCTCAGATATTTACAGTGGTAAAATAATTTTCTGAGAGGGCTGTTAATAAGTACCTAATCTGGCACAAATGTAAGACGGCATTCTTGGATGATCATGCTGTCTGAAATCCTCAAGTTATCAAGGGATTCAAGGACAATTCAAACTGCTGGACTTTGGACTGATAAATGGAAAAGCTGTCCTGCTACTGGGTAGAAGAAACATCTTAGTCTCTGCCTTCCATCTCACTCCTGAAGAATTTATCTTGTATTCTAGCTCTCTTATAACCATTCACATCCTGGTATTTTTTTGGATGGAAGGGTATCTTCTTTGGTAGAAGGTAGAAGGTAGGAAGGGATATTAGAAACATTGCATTTAGTTTCCATAACAACATTTCTACACTGCTTTCTAAAAAGCCATACTCTCCTCCAGATATTTCAGGTAAACAATATATTTGCTTCTAAACAGCCAAACAGCCACCCCTATGGAAGAAACAGCCCACCACCAGGCTCTCCACAAAATGAGCAAAGTTAAGTAAACTGAAGTTTCTTCAGTAGAAACTAAAATGAACAACTTAATTCAAATGTTATTTCTTTCAAGGAAAACTTACGTGGCTTTTTTAATATGGTTTTTTAAAGAGTTTAAAGAAGGGAGTTGCACTCTGGGGCCAGGGAAGGAAGTTGGCTTTGAGGGTGTTTGATTTTTGCAGCTTTCCCATTTCTGAATACTGTGAAAGGATTCTGAGTGCTGTACGTAGGGACTGGAATCCCTTTGGAGGGTGGTCTATACATTAACATAAAGAGTATCTCATTCCATGCTAATCTCAAAGAAACTCCTAATACCACCAATCATTAGGCTTCTTCACTTCATGCTTGTCATGTGACACGAATTAGAGGAGCAGAAACAAGTTATTAGTATGAAGGGATGGTTTCTTGAAACTATTTCAAGCTTCTTTGTACCTTGCAGGCCATTTTTCTTTAGCATTTAAAAATTATAGTAAGAAATTCATATACAGTGTGGTAATAGGTCCTAGTTTTTGACTAGTGGACATTACAAGGAGATTAGATTTGAGTCATTTTATATCTGTTGATAACAAAATGATACCATAGGTGGTACAGCATGTTACTCTGTTGTGCTTTTCACTGCTATGGTAACCTGGGGCAGCTATTCACCCTCATGCTATGGTTTGGTGAAGGAATCTGTTAGGCTTATTTCCCTAGCTGACAGGTTCAGCTGGGGAAGGGCAGTGGCCTTCAGCTGCTGTTGGTGTGCTACACTGTCATCAAAATTACACTCTTCACCTTTTTGTCTATAAGCTACTTCTGCAGATTGTGATGTTCAGAAACATTTAAGCATGAAGCCTTCCACACTGGCAAAATCAATCAGCAGTGTCTTTTCCTGTTCAGAGATAAAATGTGATGCTCTCTAGAAAGCAACTTTAAGAAAGCATATAAGTCATAAGAGAGCAAAATATGAACTAGGATGAGCTCTGGGAGTAGTTTGTGGCTTGAGCTGTTTTGAAAGTATTGTTGCCTCAAACTTGTAATATTTGGTATAAAATGCTATCCCTAACTTAAATTCTCCTTTTAACTTCAGTAGCTGTGGCACTTCATATAGCTCAAAATTTCTGCACAGTTTTGAATTTGCAAATTGATGCACATTTTGTGTCTTTCTCATTCATGATATTAAGATACTTTCTAAACCTAAGTAAAAATATGACCTTTTCTTGATTATATGCTGGAGATATGTTTTGGCTTCTCTTGTCTTTCTGTCTCAAACCTCATAATACTTATTTTAAATATGTGTATACATCACACACAACCTAAAAAAACTTTTACTGCTATCCTGTACAGATGTTTCTTCCTGAGATATCTCTACTGTCTTTCTCATTTTCACCCTTTTATTTCTATTAAATCTCCTCTCTGCTACCTTTCACATTTTGCCTTTACCATTTCTATTTAGAAAGCTAATAATATACCAAGGAATCATTCTGACATTTGCAGGTAATCAATATTGAGGATAGTCAGCTATCATCAAATATTTTTTCAGACAATAATTACTTAGGAGAGTGGCAGTTTCTCATTCATCACCTGAAGGAGATGTCTGGAGGAGGAAATAAGAAAATCTTTAGTACCTGAAATTTTGCTTCAGAAGCATCATTTTTGACACGTACTTATTAGCTGGGCTTCATTGAGGATAGCATCTACTTTAAAGCAGAATGTTGGCACTCTTACCAGAGAGAAGTCCATTCTGTCAACTCTTTCTCAGAATAACCACTCCATGGATGACAAATGACTGTTCAAACTACCAGTACAATGGTTTATTGTCTTTTGGCAATGGAGGCATTTCACTGAAATTAAAAGTGAAATAATGCTATTGGATTTCCAGCTTATTAGCAAAAGAGCAAGGACAATTCCGGGTGAGAGGAAATGCCTGCTGCTCGGTCTGGACACTGAAGTATTTGCAAATATGCTGGTAAGGATTATACTTAAGTGCTTAAAGTCTCAGAACAGAATAAGGGTCATAATATCCCAAAAGACATTTTAAAAGCTAAAAAGAAAGCACTGATTCTTCCTATAGGCTTCTTTTATTTCCCTATAAATAAAGATGATGGAGAAAGATTAATATTCAGCCAGCTGGTGCCCTCAGATGCTCCCTGGAGTGCAACAGAAAGATAAACAATTAATGGCAAATAAACAGCAAAATACAATTACTAGTCAGAGAATACAATTTTTCTACAATTCTTCTAATGCTCCATACTTAGGGGACTGAAGGGTTGGAAGGTTTTGGGGGAGGGGGCAAGAGGACAATAAAACGTGTGAAGTGACAAAAATAGAAGGTTTCAAAAGTGCCTGCTCCCTTTTAAACTTGAATTATTTCAGCAAGCCTTTGTTTCTACTTCTCTTTACTATTTTATAAATCCAAAAATGAATCCTCATAGCTGCCTACATTTTCGTCTTAACATTTTCTAAACTTAACTTTGACTGAAAATAAGACTTTTTTTTAATTCTTTCTTGAAGAAGGGGAGGAGGCCAGGGCACAGTTACATCAGAAATCCCAGTCCCTGGCCATAATAATTGATAATGACAGGCTTATTTTTGTTGTAAATTAAAATTATGCCTGTAAGTCACCTCTTATGCACTGAATTCCTTTGCCAGGTATGTGAATCTCTCTGCTAATACAGAAGATACTGCAAGAACAAGGCCTCAATTCCTGCTTGTCAAGATCTTTTAAGAAACTTCAAAATGAGACATGTGAGAAAGCCAGTGAAGCTTGTTCACTTTTAGCCTTTGAGAGCAGAACTGTGAAATTATTAGCAAAAACACTCAGTATTTGAAACCCTCAATTTATTTTACCTGCAGTTCTGATACCTAAACAGAGTCGATCAAGCAAACGGATTCTTCTGTATAAAGCAAGTAATAATTTTTTTTGCACTAGTGATGAAATGAATTGGCAAGACTCATCTCACTAAACTTTAAATATCTTCAAAAAACACCAGAGCTTATCACACAAAAGAGCTCCCTATATAGTCAATACAGAGAAACAGGTACTTGGGTTTTATCAGAAATAACAGTGAAAGGAAATGAAATGCCATTTGACATCTCATACCCTGTATACACAGTTTAAGTCAAATTTAAGATGAGATTTGGATAAGCACCATCATCCTTTTTAACAAAACACACAGAACATTAAAAAGAGCCAGTCTCTTAATGCATGTCAATGCCACTGCAAAGCAAAGAGGCTTCCTTTGCATTAGGCTTTTGCCATAAATAAGTTCTGAAATGCACAGAGATTGAATAGAAGAATCACATTTCTGCAGCAGCACCCAAACAATAAATTAAAGCTGGGAGTTGCACAGTTCATCTCAATGGAGAAATAAACATGCCTTGTTCTGAATTCAAGGCTTTTAACGCATGCACAAAGAACAGATTCTGGAATTCATGCAGTAAATCCAGTGTAGCAGTCATTTTTTATCTCTCATGCATTTCCTGTCCAACAAGTGGCTTTTACTGCATATGCAGCTCATTTACAGTACATGAATGCATTTCATCAGCTAGACTCCCCATGTTTGGATTCATGTTGTATGCCCACAGACTAGTTGAAGCAGATTCAAAAATCTAAATGAGCAGTCCAAATTATACTTTTCCATCCCCCCTAAATTTCTGTGCCATTAAGGGAGTATAAAATACCTATAAATAAATAAATCCAAATAAGTTAATTTAAAAATAAATTACTGAAAAATAACAAAGCAATTCACATTTTAATCAAATACATATACTTGCATGAATAAAAGATACAACAAACCATACTCCAAAGTAGAGTTCACTGTTCATACAACACTATTACTTCTGAGGTGGACAATTTGTTTTTTTTTCCTCCACTCTCCAAAAATTCAACAGAATTTGCCATCATCTGCAAAGGCAAAATGCAAGGAAGCATACATCAATGTGGATGTATCATGAGGAGTGGCTGAAGTGAGATTTTCTGTAAAGTATTTTTTTAGTTCATTTTTGGTGGTGCCAACATTTCTCTAAATTATTTTATTAAGATACTCTTTGTGGTTCCATGATTGCACTCAGAGACACATCTAAACCTCAGACTGAGATAATGGTAACTGGAAGAATTTTGGAGTTTGAAAGAAGCAGGAAACTTGTGACTTTTTTTTTTAACTAAATCTAAATGACTTCTCGGTGTAAAGTCAAGATAACAATCTACAGTCATTCTTATCTTATGCTCATGCCCTTAGCCTTAACTTTCAGTTCTCACCAGAAAAATACGTTCACTGAGGGAAAGATTACTTCAGTAGTTCCTGGGTTTATATTAATGACTTTTTTCTCTCAACAAGTCTTATCCTTTTGTCAGTCCTACAGATATGACTACCATTCATATATTGTTAGTAAGAGCAGAGTCAAGCAAGACTCTGGCACTTCCTTTATGAAGGCAGAATTTCACTTGAATGTTATTTCTTCTCAGCATAAAGTGCTCTTCTCTGGATAAAGTACTCTGTGCTAGTCTTTTAACAGAGCAAGTAAATTTTCTGCTGGACACCTCCTCCATCCTTTGTATGAAGCTCGATAGGGATCAGAAAGCTTAGCCTGCTTTCCCTCTGCAGCATGAACTTCCTGTGAAGCTGTTGTAACATTGTGTTTCATAGTGGGTTTGGTTGTTCAGTGTCCAACTCTAATATAGAGACATTCCTGCTGTAATATCTGTATTTCATGCATTAGCTACGTCACAACCTTCCCTCCCAGGGTAACACGTTTGGATCTGATAGGACTCCATGCCATCCAAACCTCAACCTGGACTTGGAGCCAAAGCATCACAGTAGGTTGACAAAATGCCCCAGTGTGAACTCCTTTTGAGTGGTCATAGCATCACCCCAGGTGCATGACTCAAAATATATTGTTTCCTGTGATGAGGCATGAGCAGGTTAAGAGATCCTTTCTGAGAGCCAGACTCCCAGGCAATCAAGCTGACAGCAAGCCTGTTTCTAGATAAACACAGGTTTTCCACAGCGTTTGCCACAAAAATACTCAAACCAAAGAGTGTATAGATGTCTCTGTGGTGAGGTAAAACCTCTGCTTCCCAGCAAGATGGAAAGCTGCATGGATCTGGCATTGTGGACAATGGGACTCAAGGCAGCATCTCTGTGCTGTGCTGAGTGCACATACCAGTTTCCCAGAGCCAGCTTGGGCATCTTTAACACAGCATTACAATATAACTGTGACTGATAGAGTCCATCTGAGCCCGATAGAAATCCCTTTTCACTGCTCTGCTTTATCACCTACTGCCATAAAAACAAAACTGCCATAAGCATTCTCACTCCCCTTCACAGTCCAATCAAGCAGATGAGAAGATAATACTTTTTTTGTTTCATATTTTAAGACCCTGAGGAGTGTTGATTTTGTTTAAAAATTTAGGACTAAATTTCCAGGTCTCTTCTGGTATATGTTTTGACTTCCTCAAAGTTGCTTTTCAGTTCACTTTTTTTTTTTTTTTAATAGTTTTTTATTTATTTTTTCTAAATGGTACACTCCAATGAACTAAATCAATGCAGTTGTCACAGGATATTACAGATGTTTAAGACATCATAGATTGTTACAGATGCTAATAATTTTTTTAATTAATATTTCTTTCTGTATTTTTAAACAAAATATCCCCCAGTTGAGGTGTAATTGCATTGAAATGTAAACTTTATGACTATATTCAGTGAAGAGGAATAGATAGGAAAAAATTTAGAAATAACTAGAATACAGAAATTAAGGTAAAACACTGTTTTGTTTTGTTTATAATACATTTATAAGTCTAAATCTCTCCCAGTTTGCCTCCAAGATATCACATGTCTGAAATGTCACATAGCTTGTAGAGACTCAAAACCTTCAAAATCAGGGCTATCTTTATTAGGTCACACAGTCAATAAATTTCTGCATCTTGGATGATATCCTGAATGTCTCTGAACAAGAGATATTCAAAACTATAAGACTCCAGCAGACAATTTCTGCAGCAGAATAAAACTCACCCAGAGTACCTTTACACTTACACTTTGTATAAGTATGTAAAACATATGTAACACATACAGAGCTATATACAGATACCTACATCTAATCACAGATTAGATGGCAGGAAATGAATGTTCAAAGGATTGAGGAGTTAGAAAAAGGCATATAAGCAGGATGAAATTGGATGGGGCTAGCAGAGTGATTTCTGTGCAATGTGTTTTTCAACACTACTTCAATTATCTGATGTTCCTCAAAAAAGGCTTGCTTTGTTAAATTCTTTCTTCCTTATTTGCATATTTTTGGTTTTATACAGCCTAAAATAAATCATGTGAACTGGATGGTAATTTCTTCTTTTATGGAGAGAAGCTTGTATGGGGAAAACTGCAGAAAACTACAATTAACTTACCATCTCTCCTGTTATAATAGGAAAACTGATATGTTGAAATCTCAGTTACAAGAACATTAGAGGGAGGACAGCTGCTAAAATGGGCTGGAAATATCTGTAAGTCAATTGAAATGCACTGGATTTAAGTCCTGGGAAGCAATGTTTCACCAGCCTTGTGATATGCCATGCTATTTTCTTTTTTGCAGGCAGGCATAGCCTCTTCAAGACTTCTAAGTTATGCCTCTGACACTTTAGTCAGTGCAAAGAGGAAGCATCATTTGTATATCTGTTTTGGATAGGTATAGTACAAAACAGCTGACTAGTACCTAGGTAGCTTAAGCAAAGTGCTCTGAGCAGCTATTTCCCCCTCCTAAATCACTCACATATGGCCATGGAAGACGTATTGAGCAAAGATGAGATGCTAGCAGACAGCAAGAAAGTTCAGTGTCAAAACTAAAGCAGGAAATGGCAGGGTTTATTTCCAGTCTCTGTACAGTCCAAATGCACATTAGACACAATAGACATGAGAAGTCTTCAAAAGTCAGACTGCATGACTTTCTAAATGTTACCATCTGCAAGTATACAACAGCTTTGATTAAATTAAGTTTATAAATCAGAACCTTGCTTGCATCACAGATGTGTCTCAAGGAAGTATTTCATAATTGCAGACCAAAAATTAAAAATTTGGTGCAATAGATGAAACCATGAAGGCCTTCAAATCTCACACACAACTACAAAAATGGAAGTGCCAGCATTTATGTTCACCGAGTCTGATATTCATACCTGGGAAACATGAGAAACTACTCCACCCTGTTGTAAATGTGATTCTGCCACAGAAATTGGTAGCTATCACCAAAAAAATGTTAATCCCTTTGACCTTTCAGGGTCATTATTATTTTTATCCAGGATGGAAGAGTTGATCAAGGGAGCAGCCTTGCAGAGGGGGATGATAGGTGAGAAACCACACTCATAGCAGCAATGTGACAGTCAAGCTAATTGGATTGGTGAGGGGAAAAATGAGAAGATGTGGGCAGCCTTTACTGATGTTCTAAGTTATTATTTGAAGATTTATGCTTAAGAGAAGAATTATTGCTAATAGTGTTTTTGAAGTGTTGATTTACTCCTCTCTAGTTATAACATATTCCGGGAACGCTTATGTTCCTATCTCCTGAAAAAGCAAGAAAGGATGGTGCCAGAGTGCAAGTGATGAATCATAATGTAGGCATAATTATTTTTCATGGAATAATTCAACTTGTCTGTGTAATATGAATATATTGAAATTCCAAAGAGATTCGGAATCCACGCCTAGTTCTGTGTTTTGCAATAGGTGCAAAATATTGATATATCTGCAAATTAACTCCAGAAACTATCTCCACTGTATTTCAAGGTTTTAATATATACATGGAAATTCTGCACTTCTAAAAGTGCCATAGTTCAACATTTCCACTCGCTGATGAAGTATTCAGCTCCTTAAGGCAGGTAAATATTAGGACAAGCAGAAGGTCTGCAACAATGCTATTTAGTTCTGTTTTCAAATGTGCCACAACAAGATTTTGAGGTCTTATGCAAGTTATACTATGGTCCATCTCACTCATTCTCCAACATTTTGGCCACAAATGGTAGTTAGTATTCATAACAACACTTTTCTATTACCTCATCTCAACCACAAGTGTTATTTTCAGCTTGTCAAAATACTAATAAAATGAATGAGGGAAAACTTAAGGAAGTTCAGCTTCTAGAGTCAGCCTAAGATATAATTAATATATTTTTCTGAGCAAAATGCTGCAAAGGAAGCAATGACTTTCCGATTAAGAGATGCACTTGGCCTTTAAATTGTGTTATTTTTTTTCCCAGCTGATACTGAGAGAAGACATGTCTGTTTTCTGTACCATGAGTTTCTGGTTAATAAATGAAGAATCCTTGTCAATTTATTAGCAAAATAATGTTTATTGGGAAAAGGGAAGGGAAGGGAAGGGAAGGGAAGGGAAGGGAAGGGAAGGGAAGGGAAGGGAAGGGAAGGGAAGGGAAGGGAAGGGAAGGGAAGGGAAGGGAAGGGAAGGGAAGGGAAGGGAAGGGAAGGGAAGGGAAGGGAAGGGAAGGGAAGGGAAGGGAAGGGAAGGGAAGGGAAGGGAAGGGAAGGGAAGGGAAGGGAAGGGAAGGGAAGGGAAGGGAAGGAAGGGAAGGGAAAAGGGAATGAGTAGGGGGAGGGGAGGACAGGAAAGGGAAGGGAAAGGGAAGGGAAGGGAAGGGAAGGGGAAGGGAAGGGAAGGGGAAGGGAAGGGAAGGGAAGGGAAGGGAAGGGAAGGGAAGTGAAGGGAAAGAAGAGGGGGAAGGGAGAAGGGAAAGGGAAATGGAAATAAAAGGAAGGGGAAGGGGAAGGGAAGGGAAGGGAAGGGAAGGGAAGGGAAGGGAAGGGAAGGAAAGGAAAGGAACGGAAAGAAAGGAGAAGGAAAGGAAAGGGAAAGGAAATGGAAAGGAAAGGAAAGGAAAGGAAAGGAAAGGAAAGGAAAGGAAAGGAAAGGAAAGGAAAGGAAAGGAAAGGAAAGGAAAGGAAAGGACAGGAAAGGGAAAAGAGGAAGAGAAGAGAAGAGAAGAGAAGAGAAGAGAAGAGAAGAGAAGAGAAGAGAAGAGAAGAGAAGAGAAGAGAAGAGAAGAGAAGAGAAGAGAAGAGAAGAGAAGAGAAGAGAAGAAGAAAAGAAAAGAAAAGAAAAGAAAAGAAAAGAAAAGAAAAGAAAAGAAAAGAAAAGAAAAGAAAAGAAAAGAAAAGAAAAGAAAAGAAAAGAAAAGAAAAGAAAAGAAAAGAAAAGAAAAGAAAAGAAAGATTAGTGAAAATTCTGTAAGGCTCTATATTTACTGTATGATTGCTTTTGCCACTACTAAATTTTAAAAACTGCTTAACTTTTTTAAGATAATAGTTGCAGCACATGACCTCTGTTTTTTTATAATTGCTTATTTATCTAGGTGAAATACTCAAGCTTATAGTATTTTATTTCAGTCAAACATAGACAGTTCTCAAATATCAAGGAAAGCAACACCTCCTGAGTCATTAATCTGAATTTATTACTCCTGAGTATGACTGCAAAATAAATCAGAATTTTTACACATTTAAGAGTTTTAGACTATTCTATGTCACAAAAATTTTAAAGCTATAAATAAGTCACAGAATCATAAAATGGTTTGGGTTAGAAGGGACCATAAATATCACCTAGTTCCACCCCCCCCCCTGCACAGGCAGGGACACCTCCCACTAGACCAGGCTGGTTTTTGCATTGGAATATTTATTTTTTAAGTATAAGGTTGTACCTCCTGCTGTGCCTCGTCCAACTGGAAAGTTTCCTCACAAACACGTACACAAATGCACACCCTCCCCACAGAATAGAAGACAAGGTCACACAGGAAGTAGGAAGAGGATTTCAGAGGAAGATAGAACCAATGCCAGTGATCAGATGCAGGGCTTCATCAGACAAGAATATTTTACTGGTCAGCATCTTGCTTGCATGTGACTAGCTGTGTTTGTTTCCCTTTCAGTTCATCCTCCCACACTTGTTCTTCCCTGAAGTACCTTGACCTCTCTGTTTTCCTGCTGTTGTCCCTTTCTCTAAACATCCCATAGTTGGGTTTCACAGATTCCCATATTTCCTTAAAACAATCCATAAGAAATTTTAAACGTTTCCAAGTACCCCATGAGCTTGCTTTCCTAATAATCTTGCTTTCCCTCTTATTTTCAGGTACAAACTTGTATTGGCTGTCCTCACTGCTGCCCTTGGTGATGGTTCCAAGGGCCATCAGCTGGTGACTTGAGAAGTTCTGTCCTTGAGATTGACTCTCTTGGCTACTGACCATTGCAGTTTGCACATGTGTGTGTTTATTTTTCCCATTTTCTATTTTAATTAAGCATCTCTTCACCAGATAGATATCTATACAAGTCAGATGACTTTATCTTCCACATCTCCTTGCAAACCAATGCCAACAGAGCTTCAAAATGAAGCAAACACATGACCTATGTTATTTCTATAATGTGAAAGAGACAGGACCTCAGTAGCACTGATGAAATGGAGTTTCCAAAAGTGCTGCCAAAATAATCTTCCACTGTTTCCATTAATGCATTTAATGAGATACTAATATTCTGCTGTAATCCATGCAAACTCAGCCTATTCTATGCCAAACTGTTTTGACAGTGAATTCCTAGAAAGGCAGAAAAATTTAACCTTCACCAGCAGAAAGAAATCTAATATAACTTACAATTTGTTATATCTCTGTGTGAGTTTCAGGAACATTCTTTAGATGATTTACTTGTAAACAAGGTGTAAAACTGTCTTCATTTAGATAAAGCTTGGTTATGACTATTTCTACTTGCCAGATGGGATTCAGCAATATCTCTTGTCTGTGTATAGAAGATACTAGTCATATACGATGGACTAAAGCAGGGCTGGCTGCTATCTTAATAGAATGAAGTTAATCTCTTTTCCTAGTTCATTTAGAGTACAGCTTCATAGTAGGCCACCTTCAGAAACATGGTCCCTGCTAGCAAATTTCCACAGAAGGACATAAGGAGGAATCTGCAGCTAAAGTGATGCTTTTTCCTTCCAGTAAAATACTAATAATTTGCAGAGCCTTAGAAGTACAACAGTCTTCAAACAAACAAATTGTTTCCCGTGCTGGTGAAGCCACATTATCTTCAAAGTTAGTTAGACCAGCAAAAGCTATACCAAAGCATGGGAAATCTGCCAGCCACAGACACTTTGCAGGCACTTTGTCCTCAACAGGAACCTCTGAATCTGTTCAACTGCTTGCACCATTATGCTTGAGAGGCAAACTGGCTTAAAGCTCAGCCAGTTTAGCACATCAACACTTAAAATTTTATATGCATAAAAATGCTTAAAGGCTGTAGGAGAGCTGTAAGTCAGTTTGCTTCTACAACCATGAAACCTTAAGGAGCTCAGGAGGGCAAAGTGCTATCACTCTGCTACTTTAAGCCCACAAGCACAGAAGACACAGGAAATAGGTTCACTGAGCTTGAGGCAGCCAGGATGTCCCTTATGCCACTGAATTCTACAAATACAGAAGTGGATCTGGTTGAAACATCCACCCCATTAAGTGCTCACCTGCCTTTAACCATTTCATCATTAATAAGAATGCCAAGTGCCATGCCCTAAGCTCCTTGCAAATGCCCCCCTCCCTCACATTTCCTAAAGGACATCAAAACACAGTGCCTCTGGAAGCTGGTTGGCAAATGCAGCTTTCTATTTCTATGTCATCATGCTTCCTACGAAAATTAATACAAAATTTACTGCAAACAGATTTTTTTTCTCTGGCTGTCACACAGGAGCTTCCTAAACCATATTCTCAGACATTTGTAGTGATAGAAATGCATTTTCGTGCATTTTGTGTATATTCTATGCATAAAAATTTCATTTTTATGTGCACAATTATGTCTACCATCTTTTCAAATTGCATTCCACCAAAAGTGTTTGATGTCAGCATGCCATGATGTGGTCGTAAAATAGTGTAAGGGGAAGAAAATTACAAGCAAGTCATCACATGGACCTTATCCACACTTCTTCCCAGACACTGAGTTAAAGTTTCTATCCAAAAGGTGCAGACTTCTACCAGGGACAAACCATTTCTTAGTGGTAGAATGGTTAAGCATCTCCTGGTAGAGTTCCTGCCCCAACCCTGCTGCCAGCACCGTCTACAAAGTTTTCCTGAAGAGGAAAAATAATCCCCTGCTGTAAAGTACTTTCACCAGATACACATGCATATTTGGAGGCTGAGGGCACTTCATCGTACCACTTCTTTCATTTGTTTTAATTGATAAGCAACCATAATAGCCTTAAAAGTAAGGCCTTATTCTGTGTAAGACTATTCAAGCTGATTAATAGTTACACGGGCTTAGGCATGGGTTTTATACCAGAGTGCTTGTGTTTGTTCAGTGGCTGGTGTAGTGTGTGCAGTTTCTTTGGCAAGCAAGCCCTGAGACAAGATAAACAGCAACTAATAACTAGCTATACTATGGTTGAGAAGTCACTTTACTGCTTATATTGGGACAGAATTTTCAAGTGCATCTATCAAAATTAATGCATATCTGAGCATTATCCAATAAAACTCCAGAAAAATTGTAGCTGGATATGGACTATGTGAAGAAATCATGTGGGCTGCAGTTTCATCACAGGTTGTTGGTTTCTCAGTCCCCAAACCACGAAAATGGCAGATAGAGACAGGGCTAAAAATAGCTTATTTCTACACAAAGTGCTAGCATTTCAGAATAGTGTTTAAAATATTGCCAATGTATTTGCAAATATCCAGCATTACCACGTCTAGGTAAACTTTTATGAACTTTATTCAACTTCAGTGAGAGACTTAATTCTATTTTTTTCACAGCTTTAATGTATGCAACTCTGATCTTTGTCATTAAGACCAAATTCTTCTCAAACATTTCATCTTCTATTTCATTATCACATTGAAAAATATCTCTGTGGCACTGTAAGATTCAGCATGAAGTTTTTACAGAATTTATGCAGGCAAGTGCCAGAAACTTTTAGTAGATCTTGAACTGTGCAGATTTACATATGTGAAAGTGTGCAGTAAGTAGGATCCATCTTGACTGTTTTATACATTCACAGGTTTTAACATCAGGGAGGACAAATACATAGTGAATAGCAGTACATATTTTAAGGTTTTTATTTCCATGTGGACATCTATACTAATTCTTTATTAAATATATTTTAAAAAATAAATAAAAATTATAAAAAAGAATCCTCCACTTTCTCCTTTTAAGTCACACCAACACAATGCAGCATTACTCTCTTGAACAATGAAAAGCAAAGTCATTAAAATGTACTACTTGCTAATTGCATAGTATCAATATTTAAGAACCTGTTTTACAAAAAACTAACACAAAGAAAGATCTAGATAACTCTGGCTTTTTAACAGTAACATGAATGTACTAATACATGCCTTAGAGTCTTCATATCTAGCTGAACTAAATCTCTGGGTTTTATATATAAATATATATATCTGATATATATATGTGTACATCAGATAAACATTCCGGTAATCGATAGCTCTGAGGATAAGACAACATGTGTTTTTTCAGGTCTTATTGACAGCATGGTGGAAGGTTCTGCCATCTGTAAGTGATACAGCTGTGATATCTCAGCAATAAGTGAACTCCCATACTGGAAGTAATGAGAAGTAAATTCATACTTCTCATACTCAATGAGAAGTAAAGGCTCCTTACCCCCAGTGCAAACACCATTACTGCATTTAAGAATTATTTAATAGTAGATTATTTGCTATTAAACAGCCATGTAGTAGTAAATTAGGTTATTTAGAAGTCCAGTTAATAACATGAAGAGTGTCCTGGAAGTGTGTTCTGCAGATGAGACAGAAGCATTACCTCCAGGACCAAGCATGAGAATAGCCAAGGACCTCAAGGATGATGAACAAAGCCACAAAGACATATCAAGTTGCCAATAACTTATAGCTTCGTTTCTCTTCCATTTCCACTCTGCACAGTGCCTTGAAGGCACTTTTTTTCAAGCACATTGTGAGAGATGAAGAAAAATACAGTACTGCAGCCTGTCTTGAAGATTTATTCACAGATGTGTACGCACAGTTGTGCACATATGGTGCATTGTGCGTGGGCTTTTCTTTTCTTCCTGGCATACTGTGGTAGGAGACACACTGATGGTTAAATATCAGTATTTCCTTTATTAGCCTTTGTTCCCTGAGAAAACAGAAATCACTACAGAGCTAGAACACATTCATTGTGTCAAAAAAATCTCACCAGTTTCTATGGTATTCCAAAGACATTTATTTTTAAGTGCACATACGGTCCAAAGCATGAAGTGTTAGACAGAAAATAAGAATAGCAAAGCTCCAAAGATCTTTTTAACAAGGCAAAACAGTCTTCCAGTGTTTTATCAACACTGCCAGCTCAAAACAGCTCAGCCTTTGTTTTTCTGAACTAAAGCAAATGGAAGTGAAAGGTCTGGCAAAGAACTGTATTTTAGTGCCAAAAGCCTCGTATCCAAACTGCTGTACAGCCAAATAATATAGAGTATGACCCAAACCCATGAAAAAAAATTCCACTACAGAAGGCAAGTGAGGAAATGGCTTCCTTCGGATGTTTCACAGAGAAGCCATGACAAGTATCTGGTACCTGCCTGAAGCCTCTAGAGAAATTGTGTATATCATCTGTGGAATTAGCACGTGCTACCAGTGTATCAAGCTCTTTGTCTGCAAAAGCTGTTACCCGAGAGCAGCATTAGTGACAATATAATTTTCACTTTTTTTAGCAGAGTCGCTGCAATTACTGGCATTGGCAGGCATCAGGCTATATCCAGCAAAGGTGTTTGGCTTCAGAGTGCTAATTTAGATCATGTCACTGGGCATATGAAATACATTTTTGTTTCCTGAAGCCACTGGTGGGTAACAAACTATAGCTTCAGCCAGGTGTTTTAGGGATTCTTGGAGCTGTGTAGAACTGTACATTTAATCATAGCCTCCTGCCATGACTTCAGTGAATGATTTGTCCAAACATTAAAAAGAGGATTATAACTTATGGAATCAGAAGAGGACACTCAACAAAATAAACTAGCCAGCAATTGAAATGCTCCAAACAGCAGCACAGGCCAAGCATCATCTGGTTTAGGTTTTTGGATGAAACATTGATTTTCATCTGTCTTTCCAAACATCAGACCTTTGAGAGATCATTTATAAACCACAAGTGAAACAAGTTGTCAGTAGGTAGAAAGTATTTTGTATAGTCATGTGCTGTTCTGGGTGAGTGCAAGCAGCAGACTCCCACCAATACCAGTCAGCTCCCTCTTCCAGGGCAATTGACTTAAGTTTTGACACACAGACATTTAAAGACCATTCAGGCTAGAAGAAGCATAGTACTGAGCCATATTTTATTTTAATTAATCTGTTGCTTATCCCTTCATTACCATCAACTCCTTTTCTTCTTTCTAGTTATTCCTTAGTATTACCAGTACTGATGCCTGAGTTATTACTCCTGTAACATTTGGAAACACTACTGTCCATGAGAAAGTAAGGCAAGAATAAGCCTCCTAGCTACTTGGAAAGGCTCCAGACATTACTGTTCACAGGGTCAAGGATCCATCTGAATACAAAAAAAAAAAAAACAAAAAAAAAAAAAAAAAAAACAAAACCCAAAACAAACAAAACCCAAACTTAAATGAACAGAGGCAACACAGTAACCAGCTCAAGAGAGTAGTTAGTCTTAATCAATGACCTCAGTCATACCAACATCATGCATATGCTTAAATTGATGAACAGGGAGTAACCCCATTGTACTACATATTGTTAAACATTTATTTTACTATTTTCTGATCACTTCCACATATAGCCAAATTATTACTGGCTGCATTAGCTAGTTCTGCTGAGGGTTCCAATCCAGGAAATACTGCAAACATTAGAAGCAAAGAAGCAAGGAGTCTGATGCAGCAAAGCATATTCCCAGGGTAAAATATATAGAAATTCATCTCAAGGAAAGTGCAGCAGCTCAGTTCATATAAAGCCCAGATGGTGAGTCAGATGTATGCAGGAGCTAAAAAGAAAGAGATGAGGACAGGAGGTCACAGATATGATCTAAGCATGGAATATTATATGTGGGATTTTTTACCAAGGACCACATGCAGGAAGTGGAAAATTAAGCACATATATATGTAATTCTTCCCCAATATGCATTGGAGCCAGTTGGCTTCAAAAATAAAGCCAAAGGCCATTATGTTTATCTGTATTTTATGGATGAGGAAACACAGGCACAGCAGAATTCTTGGGAACGTTTGAAGTGGCAGCCACAGAAAATGCATAACCCCTACAGTACCTGTCTGAAATTGGGCTGCTCTCACTTAAACTTATGTAGAGTTTTGTGCTGATAAACTAAGGAAGAAATCTAGGATGCCAAGCACTAAGATTCTCCAGCAGAATCAAGTGATAGAGGGGGAAAAGAAAAATCCCCAGGAACGTATAAAAGAATCAAAAAGACTGCAAGAAAGAAAAAACTAGGTTTAACATCATAGGGAAAAAAGCATCTTAACAAACCTCTCTGACACGTTCAGTTAAAAGAGATAACAAACAAGACATAATACCTTCTGTGAGGAATCACACTTGTGGTAAATCAGTACGTAAAGACACATATTATGCAATAGCTATCTCGTATGTTTAATGACTGTGAGTCCATCATTTCTAAGAAAGTATCGAGCTCAAATTCATCTGTAACCTGCCTCATTTTCTTTTCTTTCTTCTGTGCCTGCAATCGCTTTCCACGATGTACTGTGCCTCACAAAAAAGCTTTTTATTAAAACAGCACAATTAGTTATTTCACATTTCAGATCTGATGGTCAGGAATGAATTTTATGAATACAACAACTGTATATCACTGTACCCTTCAGATGGATGACTATTTTACACCTACTCTGTCCCTCACTGAAACTTCCATCGTGTAACTCAGAATCAAAGACTGACTAGGGATCATCACCAAAGTCATGACGGGAAAAAAAAACAGAAGTCGGGGGTCATTTATATACAAATCTATTGTTTAAATAACCTTACAGAATGTGTTCTTGTCATGCCCCACAAGGTGGGTGTGGCATTGTCACATCTCACAGAGTGACCGTGGGTCCCCAGATGTGGCGGACAAGCAAAATATCACGTCCCACAGAGTGGACACAGGTAGGGTTTCCCAGGAAGAACCTGGGTTGACCCAGGGAGATTTTGACTGGACTCCCTTGCTTTCTAAACTCCTTCAGAGAGGAGCCTGGGTGCAGCTGGGCCCAATCTTCCTCTAATTAATTTCTTTTAACAAGCCATATGGTGAGATTAAGTTCAGGAATTCTCAGCGGTACTCAGGAGTAAGATTATTTCCCAGGAGGTTTGTATAAAATACAACTTTACTTAAAAGTGAGTAAGATTATAAAGGATGTGAGACTACAACTAGCAGAATTACAAAGGAAGGTACTTTCAAATCACTGGATTATAATTTTGCAAAACTTAAGAAAATTGTCAACAGAACAGGTTACAATTAACAAAACTTCACAAAGCAATGGGTAGTAAATCTTAACAAAGTTAGAAACTATGTTACCCTCATGTGCCGAGATAAGGTTAGAAACAGAGACACAGAGAGAAAGAGAGAGGTAAAGATAAAGAAGAGATAGAGAAGATATCACCACCCTTGTATCCAGGAATGATCTTGGTAGGAAGTTTAGGTCCTTGGATGGCGGGCGTGCATCCAGCATTTCAAGTGTGCATCTTTTGTGCCACCTGACCCCACCATTTCAGGGGAGGGGGGGGTGTCTTTGGCATATCTTGCAAAGCCAGGTGTTCGTTTGGAACCTTCCAGATGGTATGACAAAGCAATAACCCTTATTTCTGTGCATGTGCCCTCTCCAGTGGCTTTACCCGGGGCACGCACAAGATGTCACTCTGCCTCCACAGGGCACAGCTTGCCTGCCCTGTCCCTTATCGAGTAAGGACAGTGTCCTGCCTGTCAGGGTGGCCATCAGTGGGGGCTTCACTTGCAAGGCCAGTGTTTAGCTTATCAGGATAGCCACTAAAGGAGGGGCTGCTCTTGTGAGAATAGGGCCCTATTTATCAGGGTGGTTACCTAAATGAGGGAGCAGGGTCTCTACTTGAGAGAACAGAGTCCAGGTGGCTTATCAAATGAGGACCCCACCCAAGCACAATGTCCATTTTATCAGGGTGGCTGTTTTGAGACAAATATTCTTTTTGGGATTCTACAGTTCTGCTTCTAGAAGTTCAGATAATGTTCCTTGGGATAATTCTTTCTCTCAGAGACTTGAATATTGTGTGCCTTCAGCTGAGATTTGTTCACCCAGTGCTGGAACACAGCTCTGGTCCAGCCTTTGGTTTAGCATTCTCATCATACATTGCAAGTTGTGCATGATAAAATATGTATGGTTAAGAAAGCACTATTTTTTCCATTAACTCCTCATATCTCTTCTCTGTTACTTAGTATCCAACTGTTCTGTATAGGCTAAATTTTATACTATGTTATACCTCATCCTAAAAAGTTCTTTGTTACTTTTTTTCTACTAAAAAAAAAAAAAAAAAAGGAATGACATATTCAGTCAAAGCAAAGACCTACAATGTTGGGTGATTGGTTTTTTTTCTTTAATGAAAACAAAAACAAAAATCAAAATAATCATTAAAAAAAAAAAAAAAACCAAAAACAAACCAAAAACCCTTTAGTGATAGCTTCTCTTCATATGGTGCCAGCAGCGATAAATAACTGGTTATATTTTTGCCACACATAGAGGAACCCCTGTGTGTTCCTCTAACATTAGACACCCCTAATTGGAAAATAAAAGTTGATGCTTAGGGATTGCACACTATGGAAACCACAGGGCTTGTGCATCACAGGCTTGGTAGCATATTTGGCCCCAGTGTAGGAAATTCAAGTTAAAAAAAAAAAAAAAAAAAAAAAAAAAAATTCAAGTGAGTATATAAATTTTCCACTAAAGCTCACTTATAATTAGTATGTAACAGGAGGTTTTTTTTCTGCTACACTCTCTCTGATTTGCATTATGAGAGGAAGAACTTTTCCATGTAAATTAGCTTAACCTTCCTAGAAATATCCTCCCACTGACACTGTGCCAGAAGCTTTTCTTTTTAAATTGTTTGTAAAATTTAATATGAAAAATGTTTAAACAGGTACAGAACACATCAGCATAAAAATAAGCAGAGAGCTAAAATATGGAACTAATTCCCCTGCTGGGGGAATATATGAACATTTGTTCAAATTTGTCTTAAGGTTTTATGCTGCTACCCATATCCATACTGTCTGAGCACAAAGTTCTTAAAAGAATTTTCATTTGACTGTTCGCAGTTCTTCCCAAGTTCATTTCCCATTAAGATGAGGTGCTCAAATTTCATTAATGCAAAATCTTGCTAGAAGGCAGTATTTAGATTAAGCTAGTTTAAAATTGTTTCAGCTGTCAACTTTTAATTTATATTGGTTCTGAATTTTGCATTCAGCATGGTCCTGGGTATTTGCACATGGTGTATTCATGCTGTGGTGTTATGTTTCACAACCAACCAACATAGTGGAACCCAAATATTAGTTTAATTCATGTTTATTGTCTGTACTCTTTAAAAACTATATATTTGTAAGTTAGGTTATTAGGAACTAATCAAAAGAACCATCTACATAGCTGACAAAAAAAGGAGTTATAGACCACTCTCCCAATGACTCTGGGCAGCTTTTGAGTCCTGGATGGATAATCCTTACCGTAACAAACACACACCAAAACTGCATGTCACTTCTGGTTCACAGTGAATTTAATTATGTTTAATGTCAAGTTGTTAAACCAGAAAAAAAAAAGAGATGAGCTAGAAGATACAAGTGGCAGTTTCCAGATATGAAGCAATAAACTAAATGCCCATATTGAACCAATCAGGAAAAATCAATAGCTTTTGTAAATGCATAGGAGCAATTTCAAATTAAAATTTTGAAAGCAGCTAAAATGGGGTTCAGTTGTCTCAGTGTACAAACCCAGTTGTCATTCTGGATGTCCCTGTATGGATTATCCAGCACATAGTTCATATCAAGTTTTAATAATCTCTAGCGCACACAGGGAATTCATCAGAGGTTATAAAAGCAACCCAGCCTCAGCTGGCCTTAAGGCCCAATCTCTGCAGACACAAACCATGGGGAGCTGTGTAGATAGCTCAGACCTGAGCCATAGACTAAACAGGTCAGTGCCACATCATTCAGAAACCCAAAACCTGAGCTGAGCCTTGAAATCCCTCAGCAAATGATATGCCTTTTGTCTCAATCCAAACCACTACTCGGTTTCCTGAGACCATTGACCTCAGTAACACAATGGTGATGCAAAGGTGCATCCTGGTGCAATGTGCTTCTGGAGGATCTTTCAGAAACCTGGAAACTGTTTAAACCATTGAACAGCACATCTCAGGAGGGGATATAGTACAGGAAGCCAAAGTCTACGAAATGTATTCAAAAGCAAGATGCCAAAGACCGGGGGCCCAGTGAATGTGAGATTAAATGTGTTTGAGCAATGCATAATGTAGAAGATGGTTTACTTGCTTAAAAATGAGAGATGTACTTAGATGGGTGTAGGGGAAAGTATTCCAAATTGCACGTTACAATCAATCCAAAAAAAAAAAGCCAATTATTACTTTATTCCAACCTGTTGCTTTAGTATGTCTGATACACCAAGAAAGAGCTGAGACCTGGATCAAAGCTGACCTCCCTAAAAACTCAGTGAATAGACATCTTGAGGCTGCTCAATTTTGTTCATCCCTAATTGAATAGAAATATTGCAATTCTGATTTATAAAGGAAAAAGTGCTACTCCTTATTTACACAGAGATACCATCAGTAAAGAGCTCTATTGCATTGACTAACTGTCATAGTAATTAAATTGCTACAGTACATAAAAATGGCTTTCCTGAAGAAGTTCAGTTATATCCTATTCCATGGATCTTTCTCAGCAGTAAGAACCTTGCCAGCATTCTGCTGTCCCTGAGTGACTTACATATAACTGCAGAAGTGATTGCACAAGAAAAGAGGTGGAGACAAAGTGAGTCTTACAGAGGCCCTGCGGGTGGGTGCCCTGAGAAAGGGATGGACAAGCTGGTGTTACACCCTTTTTTATCCTGCTGCTGCCTTCTCTCCAAAAGACAGAGGACTACAGGGGAGCAACTGGTCAGCTGCCACAGATTTTGACATCACTCATGGAAGGATTTCTTGCCACTGAAGTAACACACATTGCATCCTCTTCCACAGCTTCCCTTAGATCTACCCTCCTGTCAAATTACGCCTCTCTCTTTTTCAGTCAACTCACACAATTGGCCTCTATACCATCCTGTGGAAAATAGTAAAGTATTTTTAACAAACTTGCACAACAGCTATGAAAGAGTCAGGAAACAGAAAGCTGTAATTTGCTCTTGGAAGGATTTGGAAACACTTTTCTGATCTTGCTGCCCTAATTTAAACTCATTGCTACAAAGTGAGGAGCCTGCCAGCTCTAGGCTTTGGTTTTATTTTTTTCAGATACTTAACATGACCTCATTTTGTAAAGTACCAAGTGGATTTGTTGATTCGTAACCCATCTTGATGCAGTGGATGGCAGCAGGGGGTGGTTTTGGGGTGGAGGGGTTAGTTTTAGTACATTTGATTAGTTTAATGGGACATAATGTTCCTTTCTATCTTTTCCTACTTTAAATATTTCAATTCATTCTATGAAAAAAAAAATCAATGGCAATCTGTCAAGGACTGCAATTATGTTTTAAATTGGGATGAAAAAGCAAGTGTGTGCGCATGTGTGTTTGTGAGCAAGGGGAATAATTTGCATACAAACTGATGGTAATAATAACTCTCAGATACAGTCTATATACCCCATACTCTACCCCTTAGTTGTAATTTTTTATAGGGCTGCTTCTTTATGTGCAGTACAACTGAAAATGTAGAAACTTTAACTCCATGGTTTTTAGTCAACCACCAGACAGCAAATTCTGATACCACTTTATCCTTTGAAAATTTATACTGCTTGCATCACCTGAGATCAGGCCAGGTGTCCTAAACTGAGTGTGACTGAAAACTTTTAGCACAAACCTAGGCTTACTGGCAGTTTTCAAGGCTTCAGTTGTCTTCATCAACTAGAACCACAAGTGTGCTGTGAGTTCTGCTAACAAACATGCAAACTAGGAATAATTTTTTTGTTAGTTATTAATAGGCTTATCCAATTATAAAAATTTTAGACAGATATAAGTAAAAACCTGATCTTTCAATACTGAATTTTTTAATGTTTCAGAATCAAACATTTTGCTTCAGTAAGACAAAAAATATTTTATTTGAAAAATAAAATATGTTTTTAAACCAGAATTTCTCTTTTCAAAATTGATGCCCATACAATAAAAAGAAAAATAAATAAAAAAGTGTCTCAAGATCTGCAAGTTTTAGAAGTGACTAAAAGTGAAAAGTTTTTTTTATTTTTCCCATTTTGCTAAAGGGTCTTTCCCAAAATTAATTTCTGGATGTACTGTAAATACTATTTATCCCACAATATAAAAAAATGCACTTTTTCCTCATTTTATTGTATAACATCTAGTCTGGCAGGTGACGTGCAAGAAAGTAGATGTCATTCATTCCCGTTGTCTTAATGCTGAAGACAGGATGTTCCTTGGTAAGCCTTTCAGCTGTGGGAAAGCATCACTCAGGAAAGAGCATGAGAAGTACAAAGTTAATGATTTATGCAAATATTTTCCATAACATGCAGGTGGCTTATATTTCATAAGGACCACCACAAAAGATTTTTCCTCTGCCTCAAACTTTCAGTACCCAGTCCACTATGAATATGAGTGAAGTCATCCCCTGTACAGAGGTTTGGCCTTAAAGGAGGTCATATCCAGTGCTTATAAAGCTCATTAGAGCTTTAGAGCATTAGACCTTGAGTGGCTTTGGCTTCTAGGGAATATGCAACTACACAATATGATGTTAAGGGCATAATAGAAGAGTCTCTTTTCACATAGGCAGAATATTTACAACTGTAAAATGAACTGGTCTCTACACTACACCAGATCATATATTCAGTTAGCATTATGGGACTTAGCACAGATCTACCTAAAAGGATGCTCAGTATTCTGGGTAGCCACCCCTGCTTTTTTCCAGCTCAAAAATTCACCATTTCAGCTTATGTTAAAGTAATTTTTGCAACAGTAATCAGCAGCCACTGCAGAAAATTAGTTTCATCATTAAATAATCACACCCCTAAGAGGCTGTGGGCACACAGCTGGCTTTCAGCTGGCTTCAAGAAGCTGAAATGTAACTATTGCAGAGAAACCATACCTCTTGTCTTTGAGTATAAATTAATACTAAAATAGTAATAAAAATAGTAACAATTTGCTTCACATTTATTCTGTTGAATTTCATGTATTTGAAAAGCTGCATACCAATGCTCACTAAACATGAGAGACAATCCCCACCACTGGATAAATACATAATGCCAATACATAAGAGTGGATTAACCTGTATCGTGAAAATGGTTTGGGGTTCCATTTCCTCTGTTTGGTGAGAGGGAGGAAATACAGCAACATCCTTCAAGCACAATCAATCCAACTCTGTGCTTTTTGTATGAGGATTAAATACCCACCACAGCACAATAGATCACACCCTGGGTTTTGCCTGGAGATGCACCTGCTGGCATTTCTACCTGATATAGCTTCACTGCCAAGCAGACAGAAGATTCCCCAGTACAGCTCCCTGACACCTGGATAGGGAGTGAGCTACTGCTCTGCCACAGAATCTGTGCTGCTTCTGTCAAGCTATGGGATACCTCGAGGGGAAGGAGGTGCCTCTCTCCTGCAAGAAAACCTTCCCATGCCTTCTCCCTACAATAGTTCTTCATTTTCCAGTCTTCCCAGCTACAAAGAGAGTAACAAGGTCAGATATCTAACATTAGAGGAGAGCTCTGCTAGCATGGTGTTTCTCAGGCTAAAAAATTCTGTTGCTGCTTCCTCAGAGACAGGCTGAGCAGGCAGCCTCTTTCACCTTGCTATCAGCTGCATACTTAGCTTTATGGACCTCCTGGCTCTCCAAAGGAGCCCAACATATCACTGCATTTGACCAGAGCCCAGTGCAGGCCACCAGGTATAGATGAGGGTGAGGAGAAAGGGACTATTGTTAGCTTCCTGGCCATTCCAATTTCCTTTAGTCTTACCTAAAGTTTCAAGAAGATTTACCAGCCAGAACATGCCCTGAAAGTGAACATCAGAATTTCACAGTTCAGAGACCAAAAGGCAAAGGGAGAGTGCTGGTTAATGCTCTGAGTGGTAACACTGATCCATGGGATTTATGCATCTTTGCTGTAGGTTCTGTCCAGCCTGCTAAACTCCTTCTTTTCCAATATAGAACTACACAGTGTTGTTAATAATATGCCTCTTTCAAAATAGCAACAAGGCCTCTGAAATAAAAATAAATTTGAATTATCAAGAGATAATCACCTCCTGAAGGGGAATAAAGGCACCTGGCTGCCTTCTGCAGTCAAAATTTAATATTAGCATTAATAACAGCCCCCTCCCCCCTACCTTACATAACGCCTTATTTAATTATTTAATTATTCAGATAATCCTCACACACAGTTTAGGTTTTTACCTCTGATGTGATGCCTAATAGAGCAAACATTGCTGTTTATTGTAAACACTCAGAAGCAGCGTTCTCTTCAAGCTATAAAATCCCTCCAGAGGCACAGTGCCATGCTGTGGAATTTGCATAACTGTGGAAACATCTACTGCACTCCAAAATGGCTTTGATCAAGAAGCACCATCCAGATACTCATTTAGGTTGTATTCTGCAAGATATTTAGACTTGTGCCCAATGCTTAAGCCTGTGACAATTGTGAGCACAGAGGCTCACTTAATTTGTTAATGAAGATTAACCCTGGGGTCTCAGCTGCTGAATCGGGGCTTTGTTTTCATAACAGTCTTCATTTTGGATGGGTAACAGTACTTGGGTTTGGGTGGGGATGCTGCCATGGCTGAGTGTGGGTGAACTGAGGATCTGCAGGTGTTCCTTATGTCATGGATATTGATCTTAAGGCTTTTCCCTTAAAATTAAAGAAAAAATAATCTAATAACTACATTTAGATACTGATCCACTCCTCTGATACTCTCCTTTCTGGCGGTGTGTGAAAAAAGAAGAAACAAGTGCCTCAACTGAAAACAATGCAGGAGTGATGAATAAAGTAATTCTACTACAAAATTTCCCAAATCAAAGATTTTGCCACAATTGCACCAGTCACATTTCTGTAACAGCATGTTTTTACAGCATATATTGCTTGTTTTCTTCTTTTCCTGAGACAGGAATTTTGCAGAGTCCTGGCCATTATCTCCAACCAAAAGAATGCATTTGGACACTATCCATTTGTATGCTAATAATATTGCTTTCAATTGCACCTATGCTAACACACGAGACCAGGTTATAGCCAATTCCCATTTCTTCCCTTTTAAGAGTTTTGAAGTGATTGTTCTAAAGATTACAGAACATCATCTCATTTCAACATCTCAGTATTGCCAAAGTGTTTATTACGTAGACATTTCAGCTCATATTAAAAACTATACAAAAACCTCAGAGTGCACATTCATGAAGGTTGTATCCAGCAAAACGTGTATTTGCTTTAGGCATGCCATATGCTTCCTGTTTATTACTTCAAGCTTTTAGTACCTTTGCATCATCTTGAACAATGCTGACACATTAAGTATACACCTTCTTTTTCCAATTTTTTTTTTTTTTTTTTTTTTTTTGCACTCCAGCAGACCAGCAAGCCCGCTGGTGAATTTCTTTCTTTGGCTGTTGCATGCCTAGCCCAGAAAATACTGAAATACTGTGGATATGTTCATGGATAAGCCATAGGAAGCTGTCCAAACTTTACTCTGAGTACAGATACCCAAATCTGTCCTAAGAATGTATGGCAACACTATTTTTGTTCCCCTACAGCAAAATAATCCATTTCAGGAGATGGAGAGGTACTTAGAGGATTTGCCTAATACTGTACTTGGATCACAGTTCAGCATGAACATGAGATGTAAAGCTGGGAACTGTTACGGTGCTGGAATTAACTTTGGTAGCAAGGTAATGTAAGCCCATGTAATAGTAAAGGGCCTAATATTAGAAAGTTTACCTGTAGAAGGTTGGAAAACATCCATGTAGAATAAAATATTCCCAGGAAAGTGGAGGCTGTACTTGAACAATGTGATGACTCCATAAACTTGGGACAGCTTTCAAAGTTGCAGCCTATAGAAGAATCTAATAAGAACTCAAATTATCCTCCTTCAGGATAATATCCCTCAGTTTCTGCACCACCAGTCTTTTGGGTAGAACACATTTCACTCCCTCTTACCCACCTGGTTCCATTCTTGTGGTAAAACCAGGACCATTAACTACACTACAGATTAAAACCTGTGTCATCATTATATGAAATAAAATATTTCATCTTCTTTTTTTTTTTAATACCATTGAGGATTCCCACCTTTGTAAAGTTTACCAGCTTACTGAACACAAACTGAGTACCAACTTTGGCTGTCTCTGCCAGAGTAAGGCATGAAAAATTACTGGAGTGGGAAACATGACACTGAGGACCTAACATCAAAGCCAAGTTTATTTTGGGACTTCTATATCATACTATCTGTAATCACTTCCCACAAACTGGTTGTGCAATAGTGACAGAAGAACACAAGGTACAATCCTGTAGTGCACCACCTTGTTTGTTTTACCGGAAAGGAATCCATTTCTCTAAATCTTCTCACAGTAAATGGGTTTGATCAGATTTGTTTCAAAAACATACTCCAGATCCAAATCAGAATAGCAATGTTGATGCAGCCTTTGTAGTTCAGAGGTGGCTGAGTTTTGGGATCTGGGCAGAATTTCGATGCCTCCCATATTGGTTTCTAGCCAGCAGTCTGTCAAATGTACTCAAGGTTTACTCCACTTCTCTCATTTATCTGCTGTCCACTCAGCACACTGCACACTGGAAGTATTGAAAAGCTTATTTAACTGCTGAAGGACTTCATTGTTTGATTCAGGGACAAAAGCATATTGGTACCAATCAAGTAGTTTATCAAGAGGGATATGATGCATAGAAACTAGCAATGGAAATCACAAAGCTAGGAGCATGCAGAGAAAATGAAAATGTATAACATTTATATAGACAGATTCCCTTGCTGAAAAGGAAATCGTAAACTTCACTGCTTCTCTCTATAAAATGGACTAAGAATTTAGGATTCGTTTCTTCCAAGCAAAGAAGTCTTATTGAAAATACATTTCAGCAGGAAGCATTTTTATCTAACACAGTCCCAAAAAGCAGCAAAATAAAAATTTTAGTAACCAAAGCCAAACAAATTATTGTCTTTAAAATTACCCTCAAACCTATCCGTAGCTAGCTTAAAAAATATGAAATATTAAAATAAGATTTTAAAAATGAGCTTCTTGGTCCTTGCAGCTGAAAATGCAAATGATTCATATTTGTCTACAGTGCAACTTCAAATACATTACAATCTTCTTGGTATCTTATGCAGTACTTATGTTACTGAGTCTGTTTTTCCTATTTCTTACCTCTCTATATTTTTTAACAACCTTTTATTTCCCATTCTTGCCTTGAAAGGTAATATTTCTATTGTTTGCTTCTGAAAAGACACTGCAAGATGTTCACAGTAATCATGTGTAATGGAGCATGTTCTTTGAACATTTAAAGATGGAGCCAGTATAAAAGGAAATAGAAAACAAAGACAGAAAAAGCTGAGCAGCTTAAACCAAACTCAGGATGAGTCAGCTGGCTCCTGTGAAATACTCTCCAGCACCATGATGAGCTATGTTCATAGCTGGGCATAGCAAGAACCAAAGTAAAAGGAACAGCTAGTTCTTCTCATAGTCAAATGTATTCAAGTACCTCTTTTCAGTTTAAGGAATTTTTAAACAGTGAAACTCTCCAGTTAGAATTTTAAGTTTTCATCTCCTTTTATTTCCATCAAACCAGCATGAATATGTTCCTCAGCTTGTCCAGCTACCATCCTCAAAACCTGACCTGTAAGAATAATTTTTCAAGTACTTGGTACTTGGCTCAAAAATGCACAATCTTCTCCTGATCTCTTTGGTGAAACTAGTCCCTGGTCCAAAAATTGAAGGTTTGTTCAGGAAACCTAGTCTGACAACCAGAGAGGAACAAATAAATGCAGCACCTGCTAATCAGAGTCCTGGTCTCTGCCTAATGAGAGAGCTCTTCCCTGGCTCTTTCCATGCTTGTTACTCCTGCCACGTGGTCTCCAGATGAAAGCCATCAAGATAAGATCCCTATGGTGGCCTACCATTTTGATGGCTCCTTTTTTCTGCCTTTCAGGGATAGAAATCTCTGTAGTACTGCCACACCCACCTTAACTATTGTATACAAATACAAATTTCCTGGAGGACTATCTCTTCTGTAAGGTCTCTCTTAGAGTCTGAATATATTATTATCAATATATGATGCAAAGTATCAGTTATGTTTAATTTTGTTAAGTACTTAATCTTCAGTGGTTTGCCACCCACACATGGCACAAAATATTCCCTGTAAAATATTACCTTATTTATACATCTTAGAAGACCCTGGGGTCCTCCCTTGTTCTATTTGCTGTCAAAGACATCATGTAAATGATGCAAGTCCTGAGCAAGCCTTCTTTAATTCTCTTCCATTTTTGTCTTCTATGATAACTGTCTTGAATCCAGTGATACTTTCTGGAACTGATGGCATTCATCAGAGATACTTGCTTTTCCAGCAGGTCTCCTTCCATTCTTCCTACATTTTGTAGCAGTGCCCAGCACAGGGATGCAGGTCAGGGATGGGGCAGTGCCATACAGTAGTGGCTGCACTTGTTTGTCAGGACAAAAGGCAGATAAATGTTATTTGTATGATGGTATGCTTAGCTCCTTCCTTGGACTCACCTCCTGTAAACTGGAGTGGGAGACCCCTGTGCCTCCCCAGCTCTCCCATTTGTAGCTGAATTCCCTCAGCTCTTGAAAGCATAGGCATCCCTGTACCTACCATCCCACAAAACAGAATTAGAGGTCGCACATTACCCATGCAGATGATAAGGCATGCACAGTTAGAAGTGAAAAGTGATTCTTGCTGTGTCCTATGTGTCCAGCACAGAGGATGCAGAGAGCATGAGCCTTTTACAAGGGCTAAAATATAACAGCTTTCTGGAATATCCAGTTTAAAACTAGTTTATTGGTTGATGCCAGCAGCTGGAGGCTCCTTTCACTTTCTCCCCTCCAGGTTCTCTCATATGGTGTTAAGCTCCTTGTGAAGCTGAATGCTCAGGATTGCAGGCTCTGACACAGACCTACCCTCAAATCACCACCTAAAATGCTATGCAGTTCAAGAGGTGCAGGGTCAGGAGGCATGGTCCTAGCTGAAAGGACAAGATGATATGGAATAGATTGCTTTTATTAACTTGACTCAACCACTTCCAGCTATTTTTCTAAGACAAAATGTTCTACAGTTGTAGATTTCTGATGGTAAATTATGTAAATACTTGCTGGTGACTGCATCCTGTGAAAATTGATCCTTAACAAGATTTTATATTGTAGGAAATGAGGGAAAAATCCAGCTTAAGAATTTATATAATCAGAATCTAATTATTAGTTTCCTTCACTGAGTTTGTAGCTGATAAAGTGAATATCAGGCATACATTGGGTCTTTGGTCTGAGTGCTAAAGAAATATACAATGTGAGTGTTCTCTCTGCTCAGTAATTTTAATCACTTCAATACTTAGCACTGCATTTTTGGGGGTAATGCATGCTAAGCAGTCAGCCTCAATGATGAGGAATGAAGATTAACTAACCTTCTTGCTAAATATAAAAAATAATCATATTAAAAGATAAAGACAGGGAAAAAAGAAGATAGCAACTCTGAAGAGAGAAAATGGAATGAACAAGGTTAAAAAAAGTGAAAGACTGTTCCTTTTTTTAACCTCTGTGTGTTTGTGTGTGTGTTTGTGTGTACACATGTTTGTGCATGCCAACCAAGACACTTGTGAGGAAGGCACTGCTGCTTTTGAAACTATGGAACAAGTTCAGTGGCAAAGGAAATAGGAGGATAAACACTGTGAAAAAAAATCCATTAAAACTATCATATTCCACCTACCCAAGAGGACTGAGACAAATGCCAGAAGCAGACATATATGACCTCTGGGAGGATGGATAAACATTGAAGAAAAATACAATGATGTCCAAAAAGGTTAGTGTCAAGTTAATTTGACACAGTTTAAGTACCAATAGGGAGTTGTTCCAGGCTTCCAAAGCCAGTAAAAAAGTGATGGAGGAGAAGAGGGAGGAGACGAGGATTTAGGAATCATTTATCTGATGAGATTATCTTAGGTAAGAAAATAACCCCTGCTTCTTATTTTGCTTTGGTGGTCTTGTGGGTTGTTTGTTTGTTTTCAGCAAGGCTCTATCTTCTTTTCTTTTCTCTTCCAAACTCAGGCATAGTTTTCCAAGAGTGAGGTCTTCCCAATGGACAAGATGCACGAGGGCTGTGGATTTGTGAGGATGCCTGGCCTTGCAGTGCCAGGCACTCCCACTGCAAAATGCTTTTGGTACTCAGATGTGCAGAACACATCAATGTGTTGCTCAGGGTGGCCACAATTTCCCAGGGGCCCTCTGGCCAACAAGTAATTAAGGAGGCAATTCACTCCCCAAAGAATAAACAAGTGGGGCTAAGAAGGAGAAAGAAAGAGCAAATGCTAACCCTCCTTTCAGAAGCTCTGCATGTTTATTGTCACCCGCAGTTTTATTAATGAGCATAACTAGCTGTGTTCAAACACTGTGATGTAAAATTTAATTGGGCAAACGTAGTGAGAGTTAGCTGGAGCTGTTTCCAGTCATGTATAATTACATGAAGCTCATACTTCAATAATTAGCAAAGCAAAATGAAATCATTTTACAATTAGAGAAGCTCTCATTTAACCTTTCCTGTCATAGATCTTCATTTAAATTGGACTTTTATTTGTTGACAGTCCCACTCCATTAGATACTGAAGACATTTCCTCACCCATCAGGATATTTTAAAATGAGGTAATATATCCAAGAAGATATAAGAAAATGAATATGTCCCATGCTGTGCCTGGTTGTCTTGGGGATTTTGGTTACAGTTTTTCCAACCAGTAGAAGAACCAAGTGGTAGAAGCACATGCCATTTGTGAACAGCAAAATCTTTCTTAGGGAAGCCAAGGCCCCTATATTGGTTTTGGCTGGGATAGACTTTAATTTTCTTAACATCCTCTTAGTGCAGCCCAGATGACATCAGCTATCTGTAAGCAAAATTTCCCCTCTAAACTTGCACCATACATGACTGTGGAAATCAAAAACAAAGAATTCTACCTGTCTTCCTTTTCCAGTTCAAGCCTAGAACCAAATTAACACCCTTGATAGTGGGAAAGCCAAACTAGATACATTTATTATCCTAGCATTCATTTCAATCTTTATTGCTAAGAGGAATGATAAAGCATGTGGAAGTTTGGGTATGGGTTTTGGTTACTAAGACAGTATAACAATTTCATACATAAGCCTCTTAGGTCAGAAAGAGACTAATTTGTAGTTCTATCCCTTTGTTTTGATCTGGTGATCTTCAACAAGACTGAAAGCAGAAAGGATTACGCTCTGCATTGGGGATGCCTGCAACAGGAGATTTAGGGAAACCATCCCACCAGGTTTGGCAAAGGCATTTTGCTAAAGAAGAGCAAAGAGCTCTTCCAAGAGTCATGTCAGCACCTCTAATGCCTTTAAAATGGACATATTTTCAATGGCTAATATGTCATTAATAGGTATAATTTCCTTATTTCAAAGAGAAATATAGTATTTCATGGATACTGACTGCACTTCAGTAGATGCACATAAACCATTACTGTAGAGAGTTTATCAAGCCAGTAGGCACTAGCAACTGATAAACCACTAATTGAAAGGTCTATTTATTATTCATTTGTACAGCACTTACAAATGAAATCTCAAAGTATGACTGTATTCTGTCACAGTATGTCAATCACTATCAGAGTTAAGATCCAACAGATATCTTAATGGGGCATAGTGTTTTGGTATTTGTATCTGCAGAAAGCTTTGAGTTTAATTTTAGTTCTGTCACAGAAAAGATACAACCAGACACAGTTGCATGTTTGTGGTGAATAAATCATGCTGTGCCTGATAGAAGTTGTATAATTTCTTTGTCGTGGAGTTAAATACTGAATAAAAAAAAACACTTCTATTGAGCTACCAAGTATGAGTTACTAGAATGTTACCTCCTTTATTGGAAATTATTTCTTCTTCTAATTGTTTTTAATTAAATTTTTATTCTTGGTAAGGGGACATTACACTTTTCTAATAAAACAAAAGAAATCTTGTTTTCCCAGTTTGCATTTTACCACCATTTTGATCAGTTCAGACAAGTCCAATTTTCCTTTGAGGAAGATGAAGCTGCATCTCCAAAACTAATGAGTAAACCAATGCAAGTCATGTTATTCTGATTCACTATAAATGCCAAAGTAAAATCAGAAGAATAGTTTTTAAGAAAAGAACTCTTCCCTAATGCGATGTGTGAGTTTATTGTGGCATATCTAAGGTCAGCAAAGAATTGGTAATCAGAAGGCCAAGAATAGCTTTCAGAAATCTTCACACTCCAGAAAAAATATTTCATTTCCCACTACTGGTCAGGTCTGTGTTGTTGCTATTACAAATCAGATTTTTTTATTTCAGTACTTCATGCAGTAAATTCCATGCAGCTGTTGCATGGCTATACCAAATGTCAGTGATTAGATAAATACCTGGCATCATTAGGGAGCAGGGCTAGCAGGAAGTGTTTAGGTCTACATGAATTATTCTGAGTAAGTGACAGGTTATACAAACTAGTATCCAAACAGCAATCTCTAAGATACTAGCTGCTGCTAGCCAAGGTGGCTTAGCAATTTTAACTAGAGAAATAGGGCAGTTTCAATCAGGAGTCTTACTTAGATGATCCATATCACTTTCAGAAAAACTCTGTCCTTCCCACTGCCTCTTTTTGGGCTCCATTGTACCTAACTATGTATGTATTAATTTAAATGTTTAAATTACCAGTCATTATGCCCACTCTGTCTTCAACATAGCATGGTACACCAGACACCAGACAAGTGAACATAGCTAAAATTATAATTTCATAAATTTCAGACACCTTGCCTCCTAAAGTGAACATCTACTTTTCCTATAAAACCATTAAGGGAGGCAGACACCGCTGAAGATCTCTGGAAAGAATTCTGGAGCTAGGTCCACCAAGAGATTTTCCAGGCAGCTGTTCCTTCCTGGTGTCTATGAAGGGAACCAACAGTCAGCTCTGGACACTAGCTGGGAATCCAAGTTCATCATTTTCTTAGAATAGACACCTAGTATAACAGGGCCACGTCTTTTTATTTTTAAATAATAATAAAAGAGGCAACAGCGATATTCTGCCTGCATTTTTTCATCACTCGGTGATTAGAATATTTACATGGGAAGTAATCATCATTGGTTTTACTCTTCCTCAGCTACAGAGGTAGGAGGAGGAATAACACTGATAACTTTGCAGAAGACACACTATTAATAAGGAGGTAAATCCTCTAGTAAGCCCTTACCAGAAGTAAACAAGAGTGAATCTCACTTTTGTCAAGTGAGTGGAACTGGAATTTTCAGTCTTGCTGCTGGAATGTGTAGGCTTTTTATGCAACATCAGTATTATGCAAAATATGCAGGGACAGCCTGCTCTGTCCTGACAAGGTACCTTTCCTCCTTGAAGAAATAGACAGCCTCCTTTAATTTTTTCTTCTATCATTTTCAGCTTATGCAAAGAAAGCCCACTTCCAGCTGCTAAATGTAGAGGTGGCTTTTAATCTAACTGTTCTCCAGCTGGGTCTTTGGGGTACTTGCCTTTTGGCAGCATTCTATTCCACTTCACTTGTCCACAAAAGGCAGAATTCTCCACTTACACTATTTCTGCTTGCTGAGCTCCAGCTGATATGTTATGGTTCACTATGGTACTCCTACATATGTCAGGTACACTCACCCCCCCCCCCCCCCCAGGCATGGTTATTTGTCAGTGTGCATTGGTGATCCATGAGTGCCAACCCCACAGTTTTCAAGAAGACAAGCTTCCTGTGCCTGCAAACAGGCCAGACTTTTCTGAGATCATCTCTGTGCTTTAAACACGTACATCCCAATTTAGCAGGCTGAAATATTTCAGCTTTCAAATGATCGTATTATTGCCTGTGCTTCTCTCTGAAGCTAAGCGTGCAGTTTGTGACTCACAGCAGACCCCAAGTCTTTGCATTCCTTGGACTTAGCTCCAAGCCAGTCCTCATTAATTAGGCAGATGATGTGGTTGTGCTGCATGCCAGTGGCAGACAGGAGAAAAAAAGGGTGTTTTAACAATTACTCTTGGCCACTCTTCAAACAGAATTATCTCTGAAGGGATTTAGCACCAAATTTTATTACTTTCCATGTAAAATCAATAACCACAATCCAATCCTTAATAGGCATTCTGAAGTCTCTATTTCTTCCCTCTTTGAGGATGGAAACATGTTATTTTTTCCCTTGTAATTGTATTTTATTGGCTTATTAGCCTTAGAATCCAGTTATTTTTTGTAATTTCTAATTCATTTGAATTAAGCTGAAGAAGGTACTGGAGATGTCATTAAGGTTGAATAAAGGTTTCTTAAGTATTAGACAAACAATTTCAGTCTGCAGAACAATTTCTGAGAAACATAAAGAAACAGTTCTGAGAAAGAAACTATTTATTTTATATTCACATTAACAATAGAGAGTGTGCAAGAGATTTTTGTTTTGGGACACTAGTCAAAGCTCAGCAGTGTTCAGCAGCCTGTGGGTAAGTGCATTTTGCTTTCTTCCTATAGTGGAAAATGTGTATGTGAAAACATTAAGCAGTGCCTTATCCATTTATACACTTACTACAAGTCTCACCAATTGTACTCATAATTCTTTTTTTCTTTGTCATTTAGCTTTATGGTTCCTTTTTTCACTTATCCTCTTTTATGATCTTCTAGATGTGGTGGCTTAAGTGCATAAATGTTTTAGAAGTAAATAGTAAAAATATGCCTTAATATGTAATATATAACAATTGAATTGAACTGTCACTGCAATTATATTTTAATAGGTTTTGCACCTGTGGCTTTTTAACAACAAACTTAGTTGAATGCATTATCAATGAAAAGTCTGTTAGCATGTTTTAAGCTGTTCTCTTTTAAAACTTCTATTATAGCTCAGGGTCCTCTAGCTAAGTCTCACCATTTAGGTGGATGCTGAAAGTCTGAATGTGAATTTTCCTAACATATCATAATTATAGAAGCACTAAGCAATGTTTTGATCACCCACAGTGAAAGTAATATACAGAATTCCCCATTTTTCTTGTTTCTTAGACATTTAGTCATAATATATAATTCATTTAGACAACATAAAGTCACATGCATTTTTGTTTATTGTATTTTACCTGAAAAATTCTCAGAGGTCTATGTTTGAACACTGCATGTAATGGCATACCTACAATAGGGTAACTTTTTCTAATGGCAGTGATATTAAAATGGTACTAAACTGTAAACAGTGTTAAGAGCTGGAAAAAGACAGCTGGATCCAACATTCTTGAACATTTTTTTCATTCTTTTAGCAGTATTCTAATTTCCAAATTTTTCGCTTTCTCAGTGTCCTGCCTCAGCACCTTTACCCTTCAGTGAGCATCCCCTGAACAAAAATATATTCTTTATTAAAACCACTTTTCCCAATAATATATCCCACAGGGTTAATATTACTAACAGGCAGTAATTCTAGCTAAGCTTCCTACAGGCTTCCATTTCTGAAAACCATTTATGCATGTGATTAATCTTAAGAAAAATGTGCACTATTGAGGCCTGCTCTTATGCTTTGAATCATTCTCCAACGTGAAAAAGTGTAATATTCTTTATCACAAAAGGCCTGATACAATCTTTTTTATGACTTCTGAAAACTTCTCTAGAGAAGGTTTGAATTGATCTTTTTGGTTTTTTCAGTACTATAACTCCAGACCTCTTGTATGTCACATACTGCTTACGTTGATTCATCTACCTTATTGGTTCTGTCTCTCTTCCTACATCAACATGACAGACTATACATACATTTATAAATGGATATAAAAGTATCTATTTAGAAGTAAATGACAGTGTTTATCTGAGTTGATGTCACTTTGATATATTTTTCCTTAACCTCCCTTGACAGTGTAAAGAAAATATATCCATTAAAGTTTTAAGTATCAGCTTGAATGTAACAAATTAATTCTTTCTCAAAGCATTTCCAATGGAGGAAATACTTTGTTTGATCACTGACTCATTTTCCCCATACTTCATACAGTCTTTATGCATTACTAATTATTTCAAAGTCCTGTGTTGCACAAGATAGATGATTAAAGCATCTTTCATGTATTTCTGGTCTTCCATTTTAAATAATTACTTTCTTACACAGTCCTTACCCCTTATAGAAGATGTCCTTGCTGGGGAAAAATATATCCTCTAACGTATTTGCACAGTTTCTGTACTTCTTCCTCTTTTTAGGGACAGGTATATGTAAATACACGTATGCATAAATCTGTGATTTTGTGTGAGAGCAAAAATCTTTTTTGCGTCTCCTGAAAATTATTTTTAAAATATATGTAGCTTTATATATAAATATGCGTGATGCTTACTGACAAACACCATTTCTGAAGTTAAAAGGTTTTCTCATGAAGACACAAACTCACTTTTTCAAGAAGCTTCACCTACCAGGATGTCAAACAGAAAAGCAGACAGAGACCCATTCGAAGCTAATTTAAAGTACACACAATGAAATGGAAATCAAAGAGGCATAGAGGTGGTCAGAACCTGACCCTGAGAACTGAGCAAAAGTAGATAATAAGACAGCATTACTTCTCCAAAGAAGCTAACTCAGCAGATAAAATATATGGAATTAAACTTCTTTTGAAGCAGTAAGTGCTAAAAACTTTCCCATTTATGTGCACAAGAATAGCTGTCCTCTTTGTTTTCCTCTAGCTGACTCTAACAGTTGGATCTACAAATACTGAAACTGAATCAAAAAAAACATATAATATAGATATATATCATTATATAGATATAGATTAGGTGATATATATAGATGATTAGATATATAACTATATATGCAGGTGTAGAGATAGAGGTAGATGTAGGTGTAGGTATAGGTTATACAAATATAAATTTAGACATAGGTATAGGTAAAACCTTAATTAAGAGGAAATATAAATGAAAAAAACCCAACTGAATACTTAACATAGTTGATTTTCCTAAGAAACCAAGCAAACAGACAGTTTTATTGACCCACAGATGCAAAATGGGCCATAGATATCCTTTATTTTCTCTGATGAAAGACAGTGAGTCAGAAATCCTAAGAAATACAAGGTCTCAGTGCAAGTGGCTGAGTCACTTTCGTAGTGCTAAATGGCAAGAACTCACAGGTTCCTAAGTGGAATAACTCCTCTTTTTGATAGATTCTGCTTTAACACTCTAATTTATTTCATGTTCTGAAAAGTAAGCAAATGGAGCTTCTTACTTCCTCTATCAGCTTTATATTCACTTGATTAGTTTTTCCCTAAACTATGTAGTACAGCAGAGTCCAGATTATGACATAATTTAGCCCCCAGATGTAATCACAGGAGCGAGTAAAGTATTATATTTGCAGTGATTATTGTGCACCTGTCATTAGATAAGGTAAAATTCAGCACAGAATTTAGGTCACATCCTCAGAAATCATTCTGAGACCCAGATTCACAAGCACTACCTGAAATCCCATACACAGCATTCCTACTACCTAGGCTGTCAAGACGCAGATGATATAAGGTTTGGATTAATTTTATGATCATGTTGGTTTTGTGGATTATTGCAAAGGGGTACAATTCTTACAGTTCAGGCCCAAGACAATAGGCAGAGGTAGGTGATTGATTTCTATTACTGGGTTATAACTGTCTTATTTCTCTTCTGGCCTTTCAGTGCTCCCTGAAAATGATTTCCCCATCCATTTACTTTTCCATTCCTACGCACTGCTTTTTAGCTTTCAAGTCTATCATTTTTGACCCTCTGTTTTTTCATTAAAACTTTCTGGTCATAAATCTCCAGAGGTTCAGAAACTTAGTGGTGGGACAGCAGGTTCTAATTCTAATTGAGAAAATCATGACTAAATAGATAATATTTGATAGTGAAAAATGTCTTTAGAGGGAAAACAAGGAGATCTGAGGGTGAGGTAATTAAGATGAGAGATAGCCATTGATATTTTATGGACTGTGAAAAGAGTAAGTATTTTACAAAATTCCCAGTACATGGCCACAAAGACATCAAGGTATATATCTATATATGATAGAAGAAATGTTTTTAAAACAGTCTGTCTTGGAAAAGTTACTGTTGTGTGATTGATCTGGTGAGGTTAATTTACTCTGTGTTAAAGAAAACCTATATTAATCAGTGAGAAAGAACAAGGCTAGGTTTTTAATTTTAACCAGCAGGCCTCTTTTTAATACACTACGTTCCTGCTAGCTGCTTTTACACATATCTGAGTTCCAGAGCACCTCACCACTTCTTTTCATGGTAATCACACATATGCATAGTGTTTTATATGTGCATGTATATGCACCTGTGAACAAAATGAATATGATGCTGTGATGTGCAACAATCGTGTTGGTGTAAGAGAGCTTACTCACATATTGTCAGCTACATAGACCATCCCACGAAAGTCTCCACAAACCCCATTCCTGTATCTCTTCATAAGAAAAAATAAAATCCACAAGCAGACCACTGTATCTTAAATTGTCACTGATGTTGAATAGAAGCTTTCTCCTCTTCTTGCATTGCCTGCTGTGCTCAGTCATTCACAGTTCCACTTTCACATCCTGCTTTCTGTAAAAGATAGGAGAAGGGACTTTGTTCTCCCTGCACTACTGCACACCATAGGCAAAGTGAACGACCAAAGTGAGGGTTCTGGGATGGGGGTGCCTGTTACATGACAGCATCCTTCCTTCCCTGATGTAAGTAAAATATATGGACACCAAGTGTATGGTCCACAACAATAAAGATGGAAAAGACAAAGTGCAGAGTTAAGAAACAGTTGCTTTCCATAGCATATTTCATTGGTGAGTTTTTGGTTGTTCAGACAGATATGTCCTGATATGCTGCTGCCCCCACACAGTCACACACAAGTTACCTAATGAATACATTTGTCCCAAGGACCCGTACAGTGAAGAGGTAGAAGCTCAGTATGGCACAAAAGTGTAAGACTGGATTAATTTATTCTTCCACCATGGGAACAGCCAAAGGCTGCTTCCCTGATGAAACTGTTTCCAGGTTAACACTGTAGGTCAAACCATGAGCCTTCCCTTGTCTTTTAACTTGTGAGAAAAAATTGAAAAGTGCTTCATTATTTACTGAATTTCAGTAAATGGTTTTCTTTTTTCCTACTTGGTGAATGATTCACATTAGATATGAACCAAGGAGATCCATATATTTACAACTGTGTATCAAAGGTGGCACTGTGTTTTGTGAAATTAATGATTGATAGTAAGAAAAGAAAAGAAAAAAAAAAACAGAGATGAAAGAAAGCCAGGTATAGACTGCCCTCTTTTGGGCGAAACCCGGAAAGAATGTGAAATAAGCCAAAGATCTGTTTTTTTAATATTACAGTCACAGTTTCACAGAACGTTGAAGGCAAATTCATGCTTTATTCAGACAAAAGCTAAAATGCTGACTAGAACACTTCAGTTAGTTAGAGATCAGCCACTCACCAAGTATCCTCTTGTAGACTGAAACACGTCATATTACGGTACAGGAGGGGAATTATAAAACCAAAGACTTGAGTAATGCTGGTAAAATGACAGAAAGGAAAGTCAGTAAAGGCAGCAATAAAGCAATTGCCCTCAGAAGCTATCAGAGTAGCACTTAAATTGTCCTGGACGTGTTAAAGAATTTTGTAATTAAATATCCACCATTACAATACGTAAACATTTTTCCAAAGGTTTTAGACTTCAGGTTCACCACTTAGTTTGAGCTTCCTGAGATCTTGTCAAGCCTGAAGACAGGAATCACATTTCATTGGCTGTGAAGACTGACAAAGAAAGATTAAGCAACATAATCAAGATATTTGTCAAGGTAGCTGTCACATGTCGAATCTTAGTTGAGAAAAGGCAGTCATTATTCCCCATATGGAGCTGATTACTAGTTCTGGAGACTCACAGCTGCCACAAGCTTATTTCCATGTTGTCTGTTCCTGGTCAGTGGAATGCTGATCAGGCATGGGGCATGGGTAGGATGTACACACCGACCAACCTACTATTTACACACAGATGGGTTCTTTGTGAGAAAAGAAAACTTTTACTTTTCTTGGTCACCATATTTGTCTATCCTAGCACCCATGTGCTCCAGCAGATCCCTTCAGCAGACAGCAGAAGTGTCTCTAAATAGGTGCTTCTAATGGCACAGGGTCAGGCAGGTGTATATGTTCCTGAAATACAGTCTACTACTATCAAAATGCACAGTCATCAAACTTCAGCTGCACTTGAAAGTTGTTTTTGGCTTTGGATTCTTAATATGAGTGGTAAATGAGGAAAGAAAACAGAAGGCAAATTAAACATAATAAAATAATTAATATGTTAGAGAAAAATATATGAGGCTGAGCCCCCTGACAGAGGCAAAGACGCTGCCACTCCATGTCTCACTGTCTGAATGGTGATGAGGCTGAAGATGTATTCCCAGCAGGGACACAGACACAGAGCACACACATACACCACATACATGCATACATACACAAACATACACATATATATATATTTACATACACAGACAGGCAGGCACTCCGAGAACCTATATTAACATAGCACCAAAGGCCTCACACTGCTCCCCTCTATGGCTATGTGGGACAGATGCCCACTAGTGGGAATGTATGTGTGTGTGCAGTGTGGATCCCCCCAGCAGCTGGTCTTGACAGTCTGTCAAGTATCTGCTCCTTAATCTCAGCTTCTGAAGTCACTGGCACCTGGACATATGAAAGGCTGAAGCTGCAAATCCACTCCAGTTGTGGGTACAGACTATCATGCACAGACACACAGAGATTTCTGACACTTCCCAGGTCCCAGTAACAAGTGCCCCGTGCCCTAAGCCTTAGTGTTTAGAGATGCATGGGCAATCTTCCACTTAGAAACCCACTCACACCCTTGCTCCCAGCCCACTTCCCATGCTCCCCAGTTTAGTCTTTACCATCACACACACTTAATGTGTCACCACAGAAAAAAAAAACAGTGCTCTGATTCACTGTCTGACTCCAGTTACTGCACTCACACTTCTGTACACACACACACAGGAGTAGTCACTGACCCAGGAAACAGCTAGAAAAGAATTTCATAAGAAGATGGGACAGTGTGCTGATGAGGCATGAGCCGTGGGTAGGATGTGCACTGACCAGCCTACTATTTACACACAACCAGGCCTTTTGACCCGCTTATCCCCCTATTTTTTCACTCTTGTTCCACCCCAAATCACCTGAACATCTCATTTTTCCCACCCTTGGTTCCTCCCCAAAATCCTGTGAGGTGCTAAACTGCCTTTCCTCTGCATCCCATAATGTGTCCCACCCCTAGGAAGCAGTCCCCTTAGTCCAAAAGGCAGTTCATAGGGCTACTCCTGATGGCTCAGGGTGAGAGGTTTCAAACCTGACCAGTAAAGCTGAAGCTCTTTTGGGGAAGCCCTGGGAGAGGCCCAGACAGAATGGTGGTTCCTAATAAGTCCTTGATTTGGGTCAGGCATCATGTATAGGCCTTAGGTGGCTCCTGGGATGGGTCTTGCAGTACCTGGGCAGGGTATTATTTGGGGTACCTCCTTTCACTGTCTCCAATCTTTTATCACATCCCTAAGAGCATACAGATACAGTACTCTTCAGAAACTGCAGTTGTTGTTTAGACAGCACTAGCACTGAAGTCCATGAGGTATAAATATTAGAATGGAGCCAGTTTCTCGCCTGAGACATGGTAGGGATCCAAAATATCCTCTTACTGCTCCCACACTCAGAATGGGACTGTTCACATTAAAAGCCAATGCAATAAGAAAGCAGCCAAGACTTCTCTAGCTCTTTTTCTTTGTAATTTTTCTGTCCTTTCCTCTATAGCTCTATGTTTCCACCCCCTTCAGCATCCCCCCCTCCATAGAGCTGTCGCCCAGTATTGGTACAGTCTACAGTGTCACCAGTTTTCCAGTTGTCACCCATTATGGAGCACCTACACCTCCCCGCTGGGTTCAGTCAGAGCACTATGCTGCAATGACTGCAGTTTTGCCCCCGTGGAATAGGTGAACACAAATATCCATGTAGCTTGACTTATCTTTCACTTAGAAGGATTCCTGTCTTGATTTACACACACAAGATATAGAGGATCAAATGAGAAAACATGCCTGGTTAAAAAAGGGACTGTTTCTCTTGCTCCTGTCTCATTGACAGCCTGAGCACTCCTCCAAGAGGTGGAACTGAAACATGAAAATGCCATCTGCAGTATAAAAATTTTATTTATGTGATGTCCTCTTCTCAGACAAGCAGGCTTGTGCACATTTTAACATACAACTAACCAGCTCCTTTGGCATCTCAAGTGATTAGGAGTTGCTTGGCCTTAAAAGTTAAATTCATGTTAATGGCTGTTCTGCAAACTAAACTATTGGAGGAAAAAAAAACCACTTAAGGGGCTGTTTGTAGCTTTCCAATGTTATTTACTAACAAAACAGTCATATTTTCTATTAACAACTACCACTTCATTGGGTGCATATGTTCTTGAATCAAAACTACGAATCAGATTTAATTCAACACCATATGGTGCCATGTAAACTTATATATTTTTTACCATTTAAAAACAGAAATTATATTGCAGCAAGTGGGTTTTATTTACTGATGTATGTTAGGGTTACAGCATATTTCATCCAACACTTTTAAATCCTCTTCTTCTCTTACATTTATTTCCAAATCTCAGCTTTGCACTGTCAAGCAAATCCCATCAGAGGAATACTATTTGGAGGAGGAAAGGAAGGTTACCAATACCCCTGGTATGTATAGAACATTAGCAGCTGTTTTTGAAGTTATTCCTTTCCTGATTTTTGCCTGCAGCAAAAATGGCAGCTGTACAAATGTACTAAGCAGTCCCTATTTTCAGGATGTGATGAACTCATAATTCAGTCCTAATGAATATGTCACTGGAATCTAGCAGCCTGTTTATAGATTACTTCTTCTGCTATTACAGAGGGACTGAATGCAGAGATGATAATTCTTTAATTTGTAATGAATAAATATCATGCTAAGGGCATAGAAATGGCAGTGGGTTGGGGGACACAGAGTAAATATAAGGATTTCCTGTGTTCCCTGGAAGATCTGAAAACACAGATATAGACTCCTTCTTCATTTATAATAGGATTTATACTTAGTGCTGACAAGAACTTCAAACATATTTTCAACATTTTCAGTTAATTCTATGCTAGATTAGTCCTGAGCATTGTGCAGTAGGACAGAAAAACTACTGCTTTTGACAGGATAAGGATTTAGCCATGCATACTGGAATATCCAGAATGAAAATTAGTTGGAACTGGGAGTCGGTACCTTCAGTTTTCATTCACACTGTTAGCACTAATGACAGAACACATTTTTCTCCAGTCTGGAATGCAAAGTGGGCCATTGTTTGTATTGTTCTCATTTGTTAGAGACAGTCATGTACCCTTTAAGCTTCAAATTCTAAATGTTATTGAAAACACAGTTTAATAATCTCAGGAAACATTTTGCACAGCTTCGCAGTCCACCAGTAATCCTCAGACTACACTTTGGAAAAGTCTAATTTAAACCAGTTATGAGTAACTAAATAATGAAGAAACAGACAGATCTCTGGAGCTCTGTGTGTTAGACACAGTAGCACAGTCCCTGAGTGTCAATTTAAATACATACAGGAACAATATGGGGCAAACTACTTCTACAGGTTTTTTTGACTAGTGCAAGAGCAAAAGATCTGTGGCGTAGACTGTCCCAGGGCTCTCAGGAAAACTGAGGAATATTTAGTCCACAGACACGTTTTCTTGGTCTCTTCTTCTGTTACACCCAGTCCAAGCACATATTGGTCATAATTAAAATGTTAGAATACAATCTCAGTTACTTTTAGTACGAACTTGAAAGCCTGAGTTATAAAAGCAAAGCAAGATCTGATGGCAAGAAATAAAGTAACTTCTTGCCTCCAGATGGGATTAAATTACATGTTTAAATGTTTTGAAATTATGACACTAAAGTCTCTCATAATCAGAACAAAAAGGTGTCATCTGCCAGCAAAACAGCATGAGTCATTTAAGGTACTTTATTTTTATTCCACTCCCAAGGCAACAAATATGGGAATTTTTCAGTAATTTCTCTTCGGAATTCTACAGACTCTTAAATCCTTAAACAAACAGTGCCATAAAAATAGAAAATTTATGCAAAATTCATTTTTCAATGTTTTTCTCTTTGAAAACATCTCGTTACAAATTTTGCTCTACAATTTCAGTAAAGTCATATATGAAAGATTAGTTTCATGGGCCTTAGTGCTGGAGAAGCAAAATATAAGTCCAGCACAAGCATCTGTCATTCAGACAGAGGTTACTTTCAGCTTGCCTCTGATCTAACCTCACATTGTTTTTAATGTTCAACTGTCACACCATAAAAGACTTGTATATAAGAAAGGGATGAGACAGAAAGGGCAAGCAGGACACAGGTAATAGACCAGATGTGAGAAGCTTCTCTGCTGAATTTAAAGACCTGAACATAAACCATCACTGCTCTTCAGTGGAAAACTAGAAGAGGAAAGGAATAGACAGTTGTTTGAACAAAAACATTAGCTTTCCAATGAAAGACACAGGGCTACTTTTTAGTGCTAATAATCAGGGAATTTTCTAAAGCTATAGGTTGCAGTACTGTGCCATTCTGTTGTCATGAAGCAAAAATTACAGGGGAGTTGTAAAAAATCAAGTGAGTTAAAGCGAGAATTTACATAGTTAGTTAGTTTTTGAAGTAGTGGTAGTTGTAGTAGTAGTGATATGGCAAAAACTGGCTGAAATGAAAGAATAAATTGGCCCATTAGGGAACAAATAAATAGCTCTATCAGGTATTCTGGTTTTAGCTCCATCATATCTCTACACTGACTCCTAACCTTAGGTCTGGAAGTTAAGTTGACTAAGTTTTATATGATTTTTGCAGGTCCCAAAGTCTTTTAGATTTTGAGAAATAAGGTCCTGTTTGACATATAGGGCTGTCTTTCACAGGTAAGGCTTTAATTATCTTGGAGACAGTGAGATGCTTCAGTAACAAGGGATAGATTTGCAGAGATGCTATGCTTTTATTTCTGAAATGTCATTCTGTGGCTGGTTGACTGTGTGGGAAGGCCTTGATTTAGAAGCTAATTTTAAAATGTCAGTCAAGTAGGCAGTGGGTCTTTATAAAATGCCATGCCCCAGCTACTGGGATCAAGGCTAAGTTCCATTTGCCATGCTGTGTGAGTAAAAAAGAAATAAATAAGCAGGTGGGATATCTCTACTTCTAGAGACAAATGTGCTTGTAGTCCTGTACAGTGGAGCGTATTCTGCCATGGGAATACCTGTGTAATTGCAGACATTTATGCCAACAGATGACCCACTGCTAAAGTGGGTCCCTGCATATAGAGATCTTTAAAGCTACATGTAAATGCAAGAGAAGACAAGTATGTCAAACAGAAAATTGCAACTGTTTTGACAAGAAATAGAAAGTGTCCTGTGTCCACTAAGATTGTTACAGCAACAGTAATCAGAGAAGCCGATTCCCATTTCTTTTTCCTCCTTACCATGCCTGGACAATTGAAAAAAAAAACACAGAAGGGAATTAGGGCAAGGTTCACATCCCAAGCACAAACTGCTAATGCCATTTGAGATATCCTAGGGTACCTTATTGTTCGCAACAACTACCTGAAAGGAGGTTGTAGTAAGGTGGGGTTTGGTCTTTTCTCCAAAGTAACAGGTGACAGAACAAGAGGAAATTGCCTCAGGTTGTGCCAAGGGAGGTTTAGATTGGATATGGGGAAAAAATTCTTCACTAAAGGGCTTGTCAAGCATTGGAACAGACTGCCCAGGGAAGTGGTGGAGTCAATATCCCTGCAGATTTGAAAAGGTGTGTACATGGGACACTCAGTGATTTAGTGGTAGACTTGGCAGTGTTAGGTTAACGACTGGACTTGAGGATCCTAAAGGTCTTTTCCAACCAAATGATTCTATGATTCTGTGATCCTGTCTGGCCATCAGCTGCAACACCAGATATCTCCCTTCTTTTTTGTGTTGTATCTATCAGCCCCATTCATACTTATGGATGCCCTGTGGCATCTCAGATGAAAGCAAATGTGATGAGCCCATTTGATTAAAATTTGGCAGCCTTTATGTGTTTCAGAAGATCATGTATGTTCCTGAAAAAGAGAACAAAGCAGCAGGCAATGTAAAAAGAAATAGCTGGCATTAAAAATAGTATATCCTAAAGCATTCAGTTCTAACCCAGCCCTCTTGGAATGGAATTAAACTAACTATTAATGGTTCTACCCAGTTCTGCAAATCCCGTAATACATAATCAAAACATCTCCCACAAGAAGCTTTACATTTGTAAGCTGAAAAGACATACCTACCCCAAATAAGTTTGATTCAATCAGCCATGAACAGAAATCATGTGATTATGCCACTATCATGAAAGTTAGGTTCTTCACTTTAAATGCATTTATTCTTTGGATGATGGTACTGCCTAAATGTCATAATTAGGTCCTCTGCAAAAGGCAGCTTTAAGAACTTCTCCATCTCATAAGTTTGTACTCAGACATACACGTATTATTTGACGTCAGCTGAAAATGGCCTTGTTTTCTTCTGCCTGAATACAGGTCTGGAATGCTTACATATGTGCATTTAGAGCCTGAAAGTAGATAACCTCTGGATTTGTTGCAATTAACAGTGGCTATGGTACTGTTGCTCTTCATGACTGTTTTAAATTTTTTCACAGATAACTGACTGTACATGGAAGTACATGTCTCACAGACTAAAATGCAAGGTGCTTTGGAAAATGAAAATGCCAGACTAGAGGTATTTCTGTAATAATTTTTGGAACATGACACTTCATGGTTGGTTTGGTAGTGATACAATTTGCACGTCAAAGGTTTCATTCAGTTCACCTAGCTTCACATGCCTGGGATTTAGATGTGTAGAACTGAGATAGTCTTGAATCATATTACAGTCTGTGGTGGAAAGTAGGTATTACTGGACACTGAAATTAATCTGATTCCAAGATATCTGAGCAACACCACGGCTTTCATAGAAGCTAAATGTCCCTCTCAGCCACCTTTAACTGACAGTGTCTGGAATCATTCCCGTCCCTGAACAGAACTGATTCTGAGTCTGGCATTTATGGAAAGAAGTCCAAATAACTTCTTGACAGTAATGTGGCAATGGATGCAGCTGCCCTTGTCTTGTTAAGTGGGAAAAAGGAAATATTAAATTCTAGTTCACTTCTACAGAGCTGAAACTGTATGTCAGTTGTAAAACCCGTTTTATCAAACTGTCATAACATTGCCCATCTTTGATGCTTCAGTATCTATCTAAAACAGAGCAAACAATCAGTGAGTTTTAGCACTGGTCACTACTAACAGTTTGGTTTTATGCCGATGCAACTATTGACTAAGTCATAACTTAGGGATATTGGTAGGGTGAAGCATTGTTGGACTCTAGTCTAAGGTATGAACTTTGTAAATATGAACTAATGATCTTCAGTTATAATTGAAGAAAAAAAATGTCCACTCCTTTCCTAAGAATACTTGTGTTAGTTTGTTCAGTACAATCTTATCTGAAACTACTCAAAAATGGAAATGCAAAGCAAAGTATCATCAGCTGAGTCAATGCTATGCTGCATTTAACAGTAATTTTCAGAGACAGGTTTTAACAGAAATAAAAATGGAAACAAGGGCTTGGTACCATAAAGCCTGTCAAATAAATGTAAAAAGGATATAGGCCCCAAAAACGGCTTCCACATAAAATATCACTACAAGTTAGAATACAGCTTTGGGGCAAAAAGAAAGTCATATCCCCAGCAACTTCCATAAATAATTCACTGCTAGCTTGTAAACAATAGAGAACCACAGTATGAATGCCATAGATGGTCTTTATATGTCATAAAGCCACTCAAAAGTGCACTTGCTGCAGCAAATCTGACTGTGAGCTTTGATGTGATGGAAAAGAAACTGCTATGCTGAGGTCATCAGTTAGTAGAAAACAATTTCCCTCATACAGAGAAGCAGACTTACTGCTGGGCTTCTGACACAGACAGATTGGATTTTTAAAAACAAGTCTGCATAATGTGGGCTTGCAGGGGAAAAGAAATCTTCTACAGATCTTCTAAATGACCGAAGCTGAAAGAAAATATATCATCTTCCTTTAATGGGTATCAAAAGTTGACATAAGTGCAGCAGGGTTCATGTGCTGATGCAGTCATACTTTAAATATGCAACTGGTTTGATATGCATCCTCTTTCTTAACTAAACTGCTTCCATGGAGAATTTAAGCTGCTCTATTTGCTAAGTGCTAAGCTAAATAATTCAAGTGACACAGATCTAGAGTTCATTTCTTATCATGGGTAAGTTTTAAAAGGTAACTCCATCTGTCATTTAAAAAAATCTCAACACAAGAGGAAAGCCAAGACTTTTGCAATAATATCTCTTTCACTTCCAGGCTGATATAGCATGTGAATGAAAAAAGCCAGTGACCTGACAAAAAGTTGTATAAATACTTCATGTGTGTAGTGACACTTTTAAGACCTCAGCCCCCTGAAGTGATTAGCACAACACCATAACAATTGCAGTAAAAACAACAGAGGAGAGAAGATGGGCACTAGGTGGAGAGAGAAATGTAAGCTTTGAAATCCCAGTGAAGAAGACAACAAAGTGATGATATAAGGTGTTGGGGCATGTGATTCAAGGAGCACAATGAATGTGGCAGGTAAGGGATAGATTTTATGTCTCAACTTCTGTCAGCAGTCCTCTACGATTCTTTGAATTTCACCTATAACTGCTCTACTACACCTGTCAAAAACTTGTGATTCCTACTTTCTGGATATTAAGTCTTTCCAAACTGAGATGTAGGACTTTTTCATGTGCAACTTTTAAACACATTCAGAGGGCAAATTCAGATTTTTCTTTTGTCTACAGTTGAGAAACACATTATCTGGCAAAGGAATTGCCTTTCAAAGGGAAGGAAGAAAGAAGCATCCTCATTTCAAGCAGTGAAGGGAAGTGTGAGCATCGCAGGAAGAGACACACCACCCTTCCTATAGTGCCACTTGGATTAATCACCTGCTGGTGTTTTAATAGAGTAATTGCAGAAAAAGCTCCAAACTTAAGGATCTTTTAAAAGGATGCATTACATTAGTGGACTTTAATAATGAGCATCATTCTCACAGGGTTCAAGAGCTTGTTTAAGTCATATATTGTAACCCAGAAAAAATGTGAAAGCAAGATGTAACACTGTCACAGGACTGACCAAATAAGATCCCAGTCCAAGACAGCACCATTCCCTCAAAAGAATAATTTTGAGTTCAAATTAAATCACACTAGAATCTTTCTAGGATTTTGGAAAAGATACCTCAAATTTTTATCTTTTCAGGTTTTAAATTTATTACATGAGTTAAGTAAAATGTAAATTTCCACCTTCAAAACATAAAGCCAGTACTCGTATGCCTACATGTAATCACCTCTCCTTGTATTACAGTTTGTGATTCCCTCACTAAACTGAATACATAGCCTTGATCACATCCATTCTCCCAAACTGTGATAATACCTGTCCTTGTAAAAAAAATTCACATCCATTTGCAAAGGAAAGACTCTTTGTTGCAGTCAAGACTTATACAGAGCATCTCAGAAAACTGGCTGTGTTCTGTCTGATTTCCCCCTGGGTCCCAAAACTAGATGGATCTTCTCTTCCCAGCTCAGACCTTGCCTCAGTCTTCACTGCTGCAATGGAAAAGGGAAGTACATGCTTATCCATAGGAGAGTCTTCCATCAGCTGTGATGTAAGCAGGAGCTCATATCACAAAAAATAAAAAAGAAAAAATATAAAATTTGAATGATTAACAGAAGCCACTTTCATCCAGCTGCTGAAAAAGTCTCATCCCTTCTGAATTCTTATATGGCTATATGTCTGAGCTCAAGAAATTATGCCAAATGGCAACTGCTGAGCACTGGAAAGGAGCCTCGGGTTAATTTCTTTCTGGATTCTGTTGCTCACCAGTTGGTATGTGTTCAATTTCACTTTTTCTGCTCCTTAAAGAGAATAAAAAAAGTCAAACGCATCAGATCTTTCATAGATGCAAAGAAGAGCCTATGCTTTGTGTTCTGGCATCCCTGCTCCAAGCTGCGATATGTCATCCTCAAGAGACTCATCACACATGATTTCCAGAACATATCCAAATTAAGGCCTCTCCTGATACCCCCTCCAGCAATCACATGCCCAGATGGTGGCAAATGTCTTTATAAAAAACACTGTTTATTGTGTTCATTGTTTGCTTCCTCTGAAGCAGTCTGTGCTATGAGACAGTCAATGGCAAAATGTCCATCTTCAGTGAAAGGTATGCTTTAGCTAACCTTGCAATGAGACATCCATGCATCCATGCTTTATAGATATCATTCAGGCTATCTGTACCTCAGACCCCAGTCCTGTCCCTGTAAGATTAATGCCTGTGAAGTACTGCAGTCTCCTCCAGGATAAAATAAAGTCACTTGGACCTCTCAGTGCCAGCGTGCATAAGCTTTCAGCCCTGTCGAGCTTGAAAATTGATTCTGCTAAAAAAAAAATTAGTTTATTATTCACATAGTCTAGTTAAGCTTGGCTCTTAGCATTTGTTCACTGGCATGCTTCCTTCCTCTCAGAGTTCAACTAGGAGAAGGTAGGGGCTCATTAAAGCTTGAAGAAGACTCCTAGACTATTCCTTTGCTTGGTGAAACGCAAGACAAAATTAGGTCACAAGCCACAGTTTAAACAGCATTACCTCTAATTTATTCAGTTCACTCCCAATTTAAAGGGAGTCCTGTCTCACTGCATTATCTACTCACACCTGCCATATCTCATTGCCACATTCCCCTATGCAAAGCCCCAAAACAGCTGGTTCAGCAAAAGCTAACAGCCTGCAGGAGCAGACCTAGCTCCACCCCTCAGTGCCAGAGTGGAAGCCAAAATACAATTAGTAACAAACCGGATATAAATTATTTCAAGTGGGAAGGGTCAATTAAGGAAAGTGGTTGAGCTTGCATTTCTCAGAAGTATCTTTTCTTGAGCATGCAGTGTATATAAACCCGTGAATTCTCTCTCTCGCACCTCCTCTCTCTACCTCCACTCCTCATTATTTGCCCTGTGCCTCACAAAAAGGCAATACTCAGTCAGCCCAAAGGGAAATCTTCCAGATTTTGAAATTCCTCATAGAGATCAGCCAGGCCATTATAATCAGAGTAATTTGCCACTAAGCAAAGGTCCATACCTAGCACCAAAATAAAAAAAATATCAGAATAGGCAAATTAAATCTTTATGAAATCTAGCCATTTAAAATTCAATTAATTCCTCAATGTTGCTATTTTACTAGCATTTGCATTTGCTGATTTAATCAATTGTAAAACGACTAATTCTGTAATACAGGAAAGAGAACAGTCAAATGTGCTTTTCTGATGAGGTTCAGGTGAAATATCTCAGTAACAGGGAAGCATTAGGGCTCTGTAGAAGGCACTGGCTTGGCTTCTTTTCCAATGCTTTTAATATCAGTGTTCAAGAAGATGAACACAGGCTACAAAGGACTAATGTAAGGTCTGCAAAGTTATTTGGGTGAATCAAAAGCCTATTTTATTAGATGAGCATAAAAAATAAGGTGTTTTAGGCAATTTTATAAATTAGATTTGAGTTTGTGCTTTGTAAGTGCAACATGATTTGTGGTAAACTAGAGGAACAAGTGGAGCTCTTTAAATTAAAGGTCTCAGTAGGTGCATGAATTAATGAGCATAAACTAAGCATTAACATTTATACAACAGCTCCACTAAGAGAAGAAGGCTCTGTTCTTCAGCAAAGGGAGAGAGAGTGTAATACTTTCTTGAAGAATAATGTGCTCTGGCAAAATTAGAGAGCTTTAACCTATGCAATTGTAAAATGAGAAAAAGATGTTATACAGCCTGGCTATCTGCAGCAGCAGAGTCCTGAACTCTGTGACACAGGAGGCCCTTTACCACCATAACTCTTCTTCTCAGAATGATCAGCCACCACCAAGATAGTAACAGGTACTGGGGGTAAACTTACAGAGGTGCCTATAAGGTGATTAGCAATATCAGAGAAGCTGTATATTACCGATGGCTTTTTATAAACCATGAGTAATTATCACCTTTAACTCAGAGAAAAACAGTATGCCATTATTTTTCTTGACAAATATCTCTTTAACACAGCTATATATTCTCATTTAGAGCCAAAGATGCCAGTATAAGCAGGCACATACATATACTCATTGTAAAATTAATGCTTTATGTGACCTAGTTCTAGGAAATATAAATAAAAGGCTTTCACTGATATATGTTAAATGCTGTATGCCTTACTTTATATAAATTCAAATGTGTTGTATGAAATGCCAGCTTGTGAAAATTTCTGTTTGCACTGGGGAATAATATAGTTTAGAGGCAAGATATAATGGTTAAATATTCGAAACAGACCTACACAAGCAAGCTTCATAATAAGGGTTTATTTTTGCAGTTATTCATTGTATAGATAGGTGCATCCTTTTTTCCCCTGCCAAATGTACTCAGCACAGAAAAGGACAAGGTATTATAGCAGATTACTTAACACCCATTTTAATAACGTAATTTAAATAAAAATTAAAACTCCTCATACAACGCTGGCAGCATGCAGTCATCCTCAAAGGTTAACTCATGTACTGCAACAGTTTTAAGGACATGTTCCTCCAACACCTTAAGAATTTTCATTGTATCATTTCTGAAGTTTTCTCCTTTTGCATGTCTGCTCTGTGTCCTGTCACCAAAGCTGCTCTCTTATGGAGGGGGTGCTGCCTTCCCTAACAGGGACAGAGGGGGAGAATAGAGAACAGGGAGGAAGAAGGGCAGGGAAAAGTGGGAAGAAGAAGGAGGAACATAGCCATCCATATCTTGAGGCCAGTTAGCTTGTCATTTGAGAAGGCCCCATCTTTTCATGGGGATTCTAACCCTGCTTCCTTCATCACTGAAACTCCTCCTCTGTGACACCATCATCAGCAAATGCTTCAGGATAAGGACCTGCCATGGGAAAAACAGTTTCAGCTTGGGGAATTGCACTTAATGTAACTTATTGACAATTAACATCAATTTTTAATTACCGATTCAAGTATTAAGAAAAACAGGAGGACAAACAATTAAACGCTGAGGCAAACACCGCTCCTGCCCTTCCCCCAAGCTCAGCTGCAGCCCAGTTCCTCTCCTTCTGCCTCCCCTTGCTTCTCCCAGCACACATGGAGGCTTTGCTGCCACCTTTGGAGGGGACAGTGGGCAGCCCATGGGGCTGCTGTCCCCTCACAGCAGTTTCCTGCTGCTCCTCCTTCTTCCCTCTCCTCCTCTGTCCTGGCTTCTCAGAGCTCTTGTGCTCCATCCAGCATGGCTGCTCCTAGGAGAGGACTGCATCCTGGTGGGGTGTCCCTGCCCCTGTGTGGGTTGCCCACAGCCCCGGTCCCTCAGGGTGACCCAGCCCCAGAGTCAGCCTTCAGGGGAGCCTCCTTAGAGCACTGGGCCTCGGGGTCTGTCCCCAGAACTTGCTCCATCTCTCCTTCTCCCACAGCTGCCACTCAGCCCCAGCCATGTCCACCTGGCCCTGAGTGCTCTTCAGCAGGCGCCCGCCATCCCTGCTGGTCCCAGAAACAGTGTCCACGTTCCTTGTGCCCCAAGTTGCTTCTCCTCAGAGGGCTTCAAAGGTTTATCCTGTCACCCATCTCTCTGCAGAGGAGAAAGCTGAACTCTGTACTGCCAGTTCCGCTTGCACAAAGTTACACTCAGGTAAGGAGAGTGTCTGCTTTTTCTGAATAATTGCTTATATTTTCTTACAGTGATAAGTAAGTTTCATACTTCTGCAGTGTGGCAAAAAGTACTGAAAAGGACAAGCAGCAGAGAGTTTAATCTCTCTCTAATTTGGTTCTCTGTGTAAGTACATTAGCTGACCTCTTTTGACTTGAGAAACAAGGGGTGAGGTAGGTGAGACACTGGCACAGGTTGCCCAAGGAATTTGTGGCTGCCTCCTCCCTGGAAGTGTTCAAGCCCAGGCTGGATGGCGCATTGAGCAACCTGGTTTAGTGGGAGTTGGAGCAAGATGATCTTTAAGATCCCTTCCAACCCAAAACATTCTGTCATTCTGTGATGCTAACAATCAAAATTTTAACAAACAAATAAGAATCATAGAATCATAGAATCATAAGAGACATGAGTGGAACAAGCTTCATGCAAAATCATTATTTATTCCAGGAAAACAACATTGTGTTATATGTATGAATATTAAAAATATTTTTTATTAAAATCATAGCTGTTCAATAACAGAATTCATTAAATAACATTATATAAAAGCAAAGTAATATAAACTATTTCATTTTGATGCATATTTCATATTTACATAGTTCAGAACTCCCATGTGATATGTTGATTTCACATTGTTTTAATTATTTTTAACAGTGATTCCAAGTGAAAAGAGGTTTATGTGCTTAAAGTTGAATGCTTAAAATAAATCATGGCTTCAGCAAAAGCAATGTACAGGCTCTTATTTCCCAGAAGTGGAGCTGCATTTTACCCATCATCTCCATTCAGTGTCAAAAGCTTGAACCACTATTTAGCTGCACAAGGAACTGACTGAACAAGACTGTATCCTGGGAGCACTCCTCCCTCCCTGCACCGCTGTGCCCTTCAGCACATTCTTAAACAAGCTAAGAGCTGTTTTGCTGGATTTGGGTTGGTGAATAGGAGAGTATCCCTATTTACAGTTTGATTGACTTGCAGGGAAGAGAATCTCTAGTTGCTGCCATTTCCTTTTATGAAAATACACAAGTCTGATTACCTAAAGCTTCAGCAGATGTGTTTAGAGCTGTGAAAGTTAAATCTCGGTGGGCAACTACAGGCAACAGTCTAAGAACCAAATCTGGAATTAATTACAGAACAGTTCCAAAAGTTTTCTTTGACTTGCCTCCCTCAAACCTGTCACCTTGTCACACAGGACTGAGCAAGGAGATTGTCCTTGGGGCCCAATGAAACCCCTTGATTCCTCCAGTAGGCTGCCAGAAGAACTGCTCCGAATCAGGGAACAACCCTTAAGAAACAATGTGAGTTAGGAAAGGACTGTAGGAGGCAAGGCAAAGCTCAAAAGTGACATTAGAAAAAAATGTGGGAATGGCAAAGGATGTGACACAACTGTTTCAGAGACCACCAGTCACCTGTGGAGCTTTGGAATTGTCACAACCCCTTATTGTCCATTGACTGAATATGAGTTGGATTAGAAGCAGTATACCAGCCCTTTTCCAAAATTTTTGATCTTTCCTATATTTCTCATTGCTTTCTGATATGTGCTTCTCTCAGTATTCCATAACCAGTCAAAGGTAGGTAAAATACCATCCTCCAACTACTATTTTACCCCTGTATCATCATATTAGTACCTGGCTGCTGACATTTCAACTTGATTACTGTAACACATCATAGTTACAAATCAAAACTCTATTACAGCTGATTCAAAATGTGGTAGCACTTTTCTGAGCATGAGAACAGACAAGCTTGGCATTCCTGTTAAATTCTGAACCAGAACCAAAGCTTGAGTCCATTCTTTATGAGGGTTAGTCAGTGCAACAAAGATATCTTTCACAGTGTGATCTCTTACGTTATGAATGTGTCCCAGGTAAAGTCATCTCCGGAGATCTGAATCTGGTGTGTAGTCCACAGCTATGAAGGGCTTCCTCAATGAGGCCAGAATGATCTTGTATCTGTGTAGCTGCACATAAAACTTTATAGCATACTCCCTCCAAGAGCTTTCTAAAGACATTAAACCCACATGCACACCTCCACAGGGGATATGGAAACAGAAAGTGTGTGTACTTTAAGAAAAAAACATGCATGGCGATCAAGTACTGACAGTACAGGAAAAGCCCTCTTCTCACCAGAAACATGATAAATAAAGGCACTGAGCCAAGACTCAGATGATGTTAACTGTATTTCCAGCTCTGCTGCAAGTTCACTTCATAATTCAGGAAGAAAGTCACTTTTCTCATTCCTTTTCTTAGTTTTCCTGACCTGGAAGATGGGTGCAATAACACATACCTGAAAAAGATTTTTTAACAACAGCATCAAAGAGCTAGACGATCTTAAGACAAAAAAGCAATCAGAAGCAACTGTACTCAGGCAACACAACCTGAATCTTTTTCTCTTCAAGCTTGTAGCTGTTCAATTTACTTTATTACTCTGCTTCCTTCCATTACAGCAGTGAATGAGTCTTCTGTTGAGGATGGATCAAAGATAGTGTGAGCACTACCATGTCTCATAAAAACACTGTCTCTTTTCCCCTCTACACCTCAGAAGCCATGTTTGCATGCAGTGTTATAATGTTCTTTCTTCAGAGGATAAAATACTTTGGAAGATTGTGTTAGTGACTCATAATGAGGGAGAAGCAAGTTTGGAGTGTCAATCTTACTACAGTATGGTGTCTTTATAAAGAAATTCACACAGGCTTTTCTAGCAGTGGTCTAAATTCAGATTTCTTAAGTCTCAATGTTTTTAGGAGTTTGTATGATTTGGTACCAAATTTCAGTACTCCTCTCTTTAAAGGCTATGTTCCTCTACCTGCTTTACTATATCCTGCATGCAGCATCATGCAAGCCTGTTGACTATGCAAAATAATGTCTCACATGCTATTATTACCTTTGATTTTTCTACCCTAATCAGACAAGTCATGGGGTGTGAGATATGAACAGGTATTTTCATAATATGCATTTGTCACAATTCAAGCCAATACCCAGGTGACAGATGCTTTGTTATCACCCCCCACTACCTTCCCAGAGCAAGATAAAGAGGGGAATAAGGGCCAAAGAATCATAGAATGGTAGAGTGAGAATGAGGTGGGAGATTTGGTAACAGAGGTTACAGAGAATGCAGAGATACTGAATGCTTTCTTTGCTTCAACCTTTACTGCTAAGAGCAGCCCCTAGAGAGGTTGTGGAATCTCTTAAAGACTTCCAAGGCCCATATGGATGTGTTTCTGTGTGACCTGCCCTGGATGATCCTGCTTTGGCGACAGGGTTGGACTCAATGATCTCCAGAGGTCCCTTTGAACCCCTACCATTCTATGTTTTATGGTTTTATGACTCAGCAGTGGGCCCACATTTCCCCTGCTCTTCGTTTTCTGGTGATGTATTTGAATAAGCCCTATATTTTCTCTTTTACTTCCTTTGCCAGATTTAATTCTAAGAAGGCTTTGGCCTCCCTCATTGCATTCCTACATATCCTGACAATGTTCCTATAAATCTCTCAAGTGACCAACCCCTTTTTCCACATCCTGTGAACTTATTTCTTCCACGTGAATTTTTCCAGCAGTTCCTTGGTTTAATGAAGTAGTAAAAATAATAATGGTGAATTACATGTGCATAAACATGAAACCTGCACTACTCAGTTGGCAGTTATTCTCCCAGTGAGAAAGAGAGATGGGGAACCATTGACTTTAATCCCTGCCACAGGAGTGTTTCAACACACTGTTGGTCAGCATCATAATTGCACCAGATCTCTTTGTGGGGTCACAACACAGGCACTGATTGGTTAATAAAATAGTGTACCCCTCTATCTGGAGCCAAGTTTTCCTGACCTGTTTTGGGTCTTTGAGGTTCATGGGGTAAAGGCAGTGGGCAGTGGCTTCTGCACTGCTCAAAGGCAATAAAGATGAGAGGAGAGAAAAAAGACATTGGTAGCTTGCAAGACCTGAACACTCTGCTCTCATAGCACCAGGACAAAGGCAAAAATGACATGAGGAAGCTGGCATGAGAAAGAACCTCACAGTGGGTGTGCTACAGAGTAAGGAAAAAGATAGTGAAGGAAGGGGAAAAAAATAAGTTAGACTGGTTGCGGCAATGGCACATTCAAAAAAAAAGGGGGGATAGAAAGGAGGAAAAGGGGGGAGAAAGTTTTATGTTGCTATTAAATGAGACATCTTCAGGAAACTTCAGCAATATAACGCTATCCCAGAAAAATCCTAGGAACAGTAGAAAATAAAAGTAAAAGTGCAAATTCAAACAATTTGTTCACCCGTTTAGGAGACCGTAGGATACCAGAGGATCCCCACTATGCAGTGCTAACTTGAGTAGAAAATAAAAGAAATGTAAAAAAGACTGGAGATACATTTTTAAAAGCATACCCTGCCTGCTGAATGATTTAAAATACTGATATTCATGAAACAATTTCCCTATGTGTTGAAGTGTCAACAAGCACATGACACAGATAAAACACCTGGGAAATGGCTAATCCTACTTTTCAGTTTGGGACTAGACTGTGCCAAGCAGAACCTGGAAAGAGCTGCCCTGCCTGTTGTGTCCATTTTGGACACTTACACCTGTGAGTTTTCCAATAACTACACCTTCAGATAGCTTATGAAAAGTTTTAGTTCATTCCTTTCTACTTTTTTCCTCTGTTAAGGTGACAGTGTTTTCGTTTTTACTTTGTTAATTATCAATGTTTAATTTTATTAAAAGCTGAAGGATTCAATTATTTGTATTAAATAATAATTTGTTTTGATCACATATTGTCTTTAATGAGGTAGTATTCTAAATTGCCTGATCCAGGCAATTACCAACCAGTCAGCCTCACCTCCATCCCTGGAGAAATGATGGAGCGACTTGTTCTGGAGGTCATCTCTAAGCACATGGAAGAGAAGAAGGTTATCAGGAGTAGTCAGCATGGATTTATGAAGGGGAAATCATGCTTGACTAATCTGATAGCCTTCTACGATGTTGTGACTGAATGGGTGGATGCAGGGAGACCAGTGGACGTAATCTACCTTGACCTTAGCAAGGCTTTTGACAGTCTCCCATGACAGTCTCCCATAACATCCTCGTGAGCAAGCTCAGGAAATGTGGGAGAATGAATCTGCAGTGAGATGGATTAAGAACTGGCTATGCAATAGAGCCCAAAGAGTGGTGATCAATGGTGCAGAGTCCAGGGGGAAACCTGTGACTGGTGGAGTCCCCCAGGGATCAGTGCTGGGTCCAGTCCTGTTCAGCATCTTTATCAGTGACTTCAATGATGGGACAGAGTGTCTTCTCAGCAAGTTTGCTGATGACACAAAGCTGGGAGGAGTGGCTGACACCCCAGAAGGCTGTGCTGCCATTCAGAGGGACCTGGACAGGCTGGAGAGTTGGACAGGGAAAAATTTAATGAATTACAACAAGGGCAAGGTTAGAGTCTTACATTTGGGTAGGAACAACCCCAAGAACCAGTACAGGCTGGGGACTGAATTCTTGGAGAGCAGTGAAGGGTAAAGGAACCTGGGGCTGCTAGTGGATGGAAGGATGACCCTGAGCCAGCAATGTGCCCTTGTGGCCAAGAAGGCCAATGGCATCCTGGGGTGCATTAGAAGGGGAGGTGGCTAGTAGGTCGAGAGAGGTTCTCCTCCCCCTCTATTCTGTCCTGGCAAGGTCCACTTCTGGGCCCCTTAGTTCAAGAAAGACAGGTAACTTCTTGATAGAGTCCAGCTCAGAGCCTCCAGGATAATTAAGGGAGTGCAACATCTCCCTTATGAGGAAAGGCTGAGGGAGCTGGGTCTCTTTAGCTTGGAGAACAGGAGAATGAGGAGTGACCTCAATAACGTTTATTAATATGTAAAGGGAGAGAACTGACAGGATGTTCCAGGCTCTCCTCAATTATGCCAAATGACAGGACAAGAGGCAATGAATATAAACTTGAGCATAGGAGGTTCCATATAAACACGAGGAGAAATTTTTTTACTGTGAGGGTGACAGAGCACTGGCACAGGCTGCCCAAGGAAGCTGTGGAGTCTCCTTCCCTGGAGACATTCAGAGCCCACCTGGACGTGTTCCTGTGTGACCTCCTGTAGGTGACCCTGCTCTGGCAGGGGGGTTGGGCTCAATGATCTTTCAAGATCCCTTCCAACCCCAAACTTTCAGTGATTCTGTGATGATTAAATCATTGGATACAGAAAGTTGCTGTGTAATTAATAAGGCCACTGTCCCAAGTGACTTAGAATAATGAACCCAAGCAAGGCACAAGTAATTAAAAATGTTCATAACAAAAGTCTGTGACACAACTCTTAAACACATTTGGAGTGCAAGGGTGATCTTACCAACAACACATTGCAACAGGCCCTGTGTGACCTTGGACAAGCTATGTAAACTTGCTGAGGCAAACTTCCTTATCTATAAAATAGTAAGCCTTTGTTTTAACAAAGTCTTCAAGTAAGCCCTTCATGGAAAGGAGAGGCACTCACTCTGTGCATTCACAGAGCCTAAGAAGGGAATTTCTTGGTATTATCAGAATCTCTTATTAAATAATAAGAACTAGGGGGAAAAACCCCATAGCTGTAGTAGGTAAGAAGGAAGGTACACTTTTCACAATATTCCCTCAAGGGCAGCTGCAACTGGCAAATGGGTAACAAAATCTTAAAAGGCCAGGCGAGGGCTGTATGGTATCTCCATCCCTCTCACACTCCAACAACATGAAGTTGATGGAATGCATGAGCTCACTCTCTCAGCAGGTTTTGAACCAAAGGCTACATCTAATCACCACAGAATCCCCCCATAAGGAGTGCTGGAATTCAATTACAGCATAAAAATATACTTCCTTTTGTTTACTTTCTGTCTCAAGCTGCTATTTTTACTTTGTGCCCTTTATAATGCACTATGAAGACTTCTTTATAATGCACTATGTATGACTTCTTCATACATCTTCTCCATGATATTTTCTATTTTATATATATATACGTGTATATATAGTGTATATATATGTATGTGTGTATATATATTTGTGTGTGTATATATACTTGTGTGTGTATATATATATATACGTGTTTCGGTCATCTCTTTCCCAAACCATTTACATTTTTCCTGGGAAGAATTTTTGTGTCAGTATTTACTCTCCCTTGATCTTTTTTGTTTCACTTTTCCCTTTTCAAGAAACACAAACAAGAACTGTTTGTGGGCTCTGTTCAAGGTCTGGTACACCACATGTTTATAAAGTGGCATAATGAGAGTTTATATTTTGTTCTTAGTTAATTTCTTAGCCATTCTTATACTTTTTGCTACTCTAACCACCGTGGACCACTTCACTGATGTTTTAATAGCACCAGATACAACGATTTCAAGATCTCTCTCCTGAGAGGCAATAGCTAATTTAGGACCCATCATTTTGTATGTACAATTAAGGATATGTTTCTCCATGTGCATCTCTTTGCATATATTGACCTTGAATTTCATCTGCCATTTTATTGTCCAGTCATTCGGTATCATGAAATCCTCCTGTAAATCTTGGTAATCAATTTGACAGTTGAATACCTTGAATAATATCTCATCAGCAGCAAATTTTGTTACCCTCTATCTACTTTCTTTTCTAGGTCATTTATGAATATATTGAGTAGCTAAGCTTCCTGAACAGCAGCATCCATTGTAAATGCCTCTACTTATCTGTACCTTTTGCATCCTTTCACATAATCTTATAATCACATTTTCCCATCTTTGCATTTCCTATCATATATGCTTTTATTATGCCACAAAAGGAATTATCTTTTATCTCAAGACAGCTTAGTTTTCTTGAACCTTTTTGATGAAGGATCATGTGAAAAGGTTTTGGTAAATCCAAGCGGATCAAGTTGTTAATTATATTCATATATCCCTCTTTCAAAGAACACTAGGTTATTCATGAGGCATAACTTTCCTATATGAAAACCCTGCTAATTCTTCTCCATGTGTCATATTTTTGTATCTATACAAGAAATGGTGCATTCTTTAATTCTATTTCTTGTTTATTAAAGTTTTAGTATAGGTTTTACACAATAAAAGTCTGTAGTCCTTTACATTTGCTTGGTTACCTGCCACTTTGTAGTCCTCTGATGTTGGAAATTATTTAGGCTACTACACTACCAGTGTCTAATATTGTGATTGATTCAAAATTTCATACTAAAGTTCTGCTCAAATGCTTGAAAGAACATCACTTTCTTTTATTTACTATTTTTCATTTTACCTGTATGTCTAAAACATTTTCAGTCTAGAAATTTAACTTGGCACTTTGAGATGGTTCTTTATGCTCTTTCTTTGTAAAGACTTTCCCATGTCCTCTTCAAGAAAATATCACAGAAAATAACTCATTCAGCTTTTCTGGTACAAACTGACCACCTCTGAACATTCACTTTACATCCTGAGAATCTGTCAGTCATACAGGCTCTCTGGTAAGCTTTTTAATTTTGACCAATTTGAAGAAAAAAAAAAAACACTAAAAAAACCACTCACCAAACAACTATTAAAAGTACTATTTATTACCTTTAGCAGTTTATTCAAAATCTTTATCCTTATTCCACTTTTGCTTTTAGTTTGGCCTAATTTCTGCTCTTTCCCAGCCACTATTACTCTACTGTTCAACTGTGTTTGCTTTTGTTTGGCCTTTTCAAAGTCTTTTGATAGACAGAATAAAGTTCATATCTCTGACAGTGTCTTTAGCAGTCACCATACCAACTGCAAGTATTTTATCCTTTTGCCTGCAGGTTTTAATCTCCTTTTAACAAACTTCTTCCATGTTCAGTGACCATCATTATTATATGAACTGCAATTCTTCTCAATCCTGACCTGATGATAAAAATTGAGAAATTACACTGAGTACCTCATTTTGGCTTGCTGAATACAGCAAGTGCCTGACTGTCCCAGAGAGGGTGGAGAGGTGTTCACATAGTTAGGCCAGTTCTAAATATAAGTTACTGGTTAGGTTATAATGCAAGACATCTGGGAGAAGATGGCAGGTATTACCTGCCAGGGTCATGAAGGTGAGCAGCTGAAGGCTGGGCAACATGGATCAAAGCATCTAAAATGGCACCTCTGTTTTGTCACATAAATAATTCAACCTGGGATTCCTCTCTTTAGCTTAACAAAATGGAAATTAGTTGGCAATTTGAAAGGTGTAAGTGCCTAGGAGAAACTTGACAATAGCTGATTCTTCTTTATAGCTGGCAATGATACAAAGTGCAAGAGATGGAAATTAAAACTACCAATAAGGTATGACAAAATTTCTGACCAGTCAGTGCTTTTGGTCTACTGTTGCAGTGAACACATTAATATTAGACAACTTTAAATCTAGGTGGGCTGCATTCTTACACAATATTGTCTTGGGTCTTGCAGCTCTGCTTTTGTCCCCATTTCAAGCAGGAGTATATCCATGAGTGTGCACTGCCTGCCTGAGCAGCATCAGTGTCCCAGACATCCTCAGCTTTCAGTGAGCTGCTTCTTATGCCACGAAGTCTATCTCTGAGAAAAAGTCTTGGCTTTCTGTGATTTTTCCATACAGTTTACAGCCCATCCCAAACTGCCCACAAATGAGGGCAGTGAGCTGAGGATATCACCTGGTTGAGCACATCCAAAGTAGGTGGGAGGGAGATCACTCTGTTCAGAGAAATCCAGGGATAGCATGATTTGCTGCAGTTGATCACAGATCATATCTTAAGGCCTGATAGTTGCTGAGTCTATGAATATTATATATCATAGCTATTAAAGAGGACAACTCATTTTAAATTATTTATTTAATACTATATACTGTCGTATAGGTCACTAAGGAAATAACTACTTCCAAGTTGATTACAATTAAAGCAATAAAATTACTGATGAAACAAAGAAACAGTGGTAGTTATTTTATACCACATATAAAAATATCAGCTGCTACTGAATTTTCTGCAGTGCTGGCAAACCGATCCTTACCTTCTGTGGTCTGTGAGCATCAGCACATTTTATTTCTATTCTTGAGGTCATTCTTCTTTCCAAAGCACCTTCTTTTTACTTGCAGCCATTATACACAACCTTGCTCCATCAGTGCTGAAGTTTTATTTTCGTATGGTTTTCTAGATGCCTAGGATCTGCTATATAATGCCTGTGGGGTGCTGTATTCTGACTTGTCACAGGCTACAAGCTTATTTAAAATTTCTTGTGTCTCTAGGTGAATGAGTTATTATTTTTCCAAAACTATTTCTGATGCTTGAACTGAATTCACTGAAACTTCTTTGTCCGTCCCAATAGATGCTGTTTGATATTAGGATTTTTTGAGGCAAGGGAAGAGGGATGGAGTACTTTTGGAAAATGTGGCTTTGGGCCATTGGTAGGAAAAAAAAAAAAAAAACAGTGCACAAGTACGAAGTTGAAGTAAAAAATACTCTATTTGAGACTTAGAATGTAGAATTCCAGATTACTAGAATATGTTTTATAGACTCTCAGTGACAGTGTGAGAGTTTGCTGTTTATGTCATGTTAGATTAGATCATTTTAAAGGAAAACTATGATACTGAATTATCCATTATTCTGTCATTGCAGCCAAGGTGAATCACCTCACTTATAAAGAGAGAAGCCAAACACAGTAACTTAAATGGTGGAACAATGAGGTGTCCACTAAGAGACTTTCAATGTTTTTATCCACAAAGCTGGAAACAGTTTCTTTTGTCATTTATTAGCAGAAAGAGGGTTGGGTGACTGATTCTTATGTGCATATGAGCACCCTGAGTGTATTCCTTATCTTTTTTCAAAGGAATATCATTATTTCATAACTCCCTGGCCAAGCCGTTTTCTGGTTTTTTTCTACCTTTGATCAACAATGTTGACAATATCAATATTTGGCCATTTAACCTTGTGCGGGCATTCTTAGAAGCTTTACAGAGTTTCCTGAGATGTAATTCCTTTGCTCTAGCACTCCCACATTGTTCTTGGACTACAAATGCAAACTGTGACATGGGCTGAGCCTGCTTGGGATATATGAACATTTCGATTTTGTCACTATTGGATGGATCTACATGAAGATGATCCAGAGATAGAAGACTAATGAACAAACCACTGCATGAGCCTTCAATTTCAGGCAGCATTTTGGAGCTCAGCTGTACTGTGGGATTGAGGATGTGGCAGTCAGTAGGCTTGTTCTGTGTATGGCAAGGACTCAGTACTGTGAGAAGGGGGAGTTTTGTCTCTTAACAAAAATAAAATTAAAACACATCTCTGAAGAATGTTGCCCTGATGGAGGAGACATGTGCTTTGAAGTGTCATACTTTTGCACAGTCTTGATAATCAGTAATGTAGAGAGAGTGCATTAGATTACAAAACAACATAATCAAGTGATAATAATGAATATTTCAACAGGCAGACATTTCAAAGTTTTAATTAAAATTAGTAGTGCTATTGATATTGTAATGTCTTTGGGTAACATACAAGCAAGTAATCACAGACCTCTCAAATGGACTCCATTACACATGCAATTAATTATGGGAGATGTTGCTGCTCAAACCACCCTGGGATTCAAAGCAAGTGCTCAAGCATTTCACTACAGAAGGCAGCTCTACTAATACAGCCAGCAGATTAACTATTATACTTAAGCCAGAAGCTGCATTGCTATGATGCAGTTCAAATCTGTTCTGGCAACAATCTTTACTCATCTTCTTTAATAACACAAATGCTTCTCCCCTTGCCTAAAGTAAAAGCTGATATTTTTAAACACAGGCTGTGGGAACTTGAGGGACAAAAAAATCCCACCTACAGAGATGCTCTTTTCACAAGATGCCCTCCATGCTGCAGAGAAAGAAAAGTTTAATCAAAGCACAATGCTCGTTCTTACTTTTCTCTCTTCGACTCTGCCTCCACCCAGTGCTCCCACTCTGCTGTCCTTTCAGGATTCTCAGGTTTTTCTGAAGTTAATTTTGTCACTAGAGAGCAATTCTGAATGCTCCTTACCATAAGATGGGGGATCATAATAGTACCTCCAGTTCACAACATAATGGCTTCATTTAGGCTGTGGAGGGGTTGTACAGAAGCTGCCCTGAGTGTACTTTGACCTATTGCTACATGTGAACCTGAACACACATTTTAAAAGATCTCAGTGAAATCAAATCACTCTTTTGAGAACTGAATCTCATACTGAGCTACTCTGAATAAACCCCTCTGCCAGTTCAATTCACTCAAGCTCCAAAGATTGCTGCCAGGAAAAGTAATAGTCCGAGAGCATTCTTGTTTATGGATTTCAGGCCTCATGCAGGATCAAATATATTTAAAATAAATGGGGATGAGGCAGAGATTGTAGCTTTTATGTGACCTTTCCTTTCCCAGCAGGGTAAATGCTCCACTCTTTCCTTTACAGGTGCCTTTCTCCAAATGGACACGTAGGCACTTTTCCAGATTGCTTGCTGGATCAAAAGCTATGAGGCTTGAATATCCATTACTATTGATAGGAGTTCTGTTACAGAAGGGAAGGGACGATTAGACCCAAGGCCTTTTTACTTCTTCCAGACTCAAAATGTTGCTACTGAATTAAACTATTCAACAGACCTGATAGTGCTGGAGGGTTATCATTCCTCCTTAAAGAAGGAAAATTAGGGACATCCAGAACAAGTGGTGGATCAACCTGGCAGAAAAGACTGAACTATGCGCAGTTACAGGTGAGCACAGAGAGCTCTATGAAGCACTGAAAGCAGTATATGGACTCACACACCAGGTCCAAAGCCCCTTACTCAGTGCAGATGGCCAAATGCTTCTCACAGATAATATCTCCATCCTGAACATTTTGACTGTCTTCAGTGCCAGCCGTGTAGTCCAAGGCTCAGCACTTCAGCACATTACACAACAAGCAGTAAAAAACAAATTGGACACAGCCCCTTCTTTGGGAGAGACTCTTAAGTCCATACAGCAGCTGAAAACTGGCAAGGCAGATGGGGTTGATGGAATACCATCTAAAGTGTGGGAGCATGGAGGCCAAGCACTCCATGGTAGACTTCACAAGCTCCTTGTGAGGTGTTGGGAACAAGGCGTACTACCACCAGATCTCTGCGGTCATCATCACCCTGTACAAGAAGAAAGGAGGAAAGTCAAACTGCTCCAACTACCAAGGTATAACTCTGCTTTTCATTGCTGGAAAAATCCTTGCAAGAATACTTTTGAATAGATTAGTACCTGCTGTAGCAGAGGAAGTTCTATCAGAAGCCAGTGTGGTTGCAGAGTCAATAGGAGTACCACAGACATGGTATTTGTTCTCAGACAACTGCAAGAGAAGTGTAGGGAACAGAACAAAGGTCTTTGTGTGACACTCATTGACCTCACCAAATCTTTGGACACTGTGAGCAGAAAGGGCCTGTGGTAAATCTTGGAATGATTGGGATGTCCCCCCAAGTTCCTCAAAATGATCATCCTGATACATGAGGATCAGCAGGGCCAAGGAAGATATGGCGATGCACTCTCTGAATCCCTCCCAATAACCAATGGTGTGAAACAAGGCTGTGTTCTCACACTCAATCCATTCACAATCTTCTTCATCACAATGTTTCAAAGTGCCAGGGCAGACCTTAATGAAGAAAATGGCATTTACATCCGATATGGTACTGATGGGAGCCTATCCAACCTAGGGCAACTGAATCCCCACACCAAGACCCTAAATTCCCATGTCCCAAAGTTGCTTTTTGCTTATGACGCTGCCCTCGTTGCTCACACAGAAGCAGCTCTGCAGTGCGTAACATCCTGCTTTGCAGAGGCTGCAGAGCTTTTGAGGCTGGAAGTCAACTTGAAGATGACATAAGGTCTCTACCCATCTGCACCACAGGAAGACTTCCATCATCCCCACATCACCATAGGTGAATCAGAGCTTAAGTCAGTCCAGCAGTTCAGCTATCTGGGATGCATTATTTCCTCGGATGCCAAGATCGACAAAGAGATAGACATCAGATTAGCAAAGGCATACAGAGCATTTGGAAAACTTCATAAAAGAGTCTGGAGCAATAAACACCTGAAAAAAGTACAAAGATCAGTGTCTACAGAGCCATTGTACTGTCTACTCTTTTATATGGGTCATCTACCACCACCACCTGCGACTCCTTGAGTGCTTCCATCAGTGCTGCCTCCATACAATCCTAAACATCCACGGGACTGATGGTGTGACCAATGTCACTGTCCTTGAACAGGCAGGGGTCACCAGTACTGAGGCCGTGATACTGAGGACACAGCTGTGCTGGGCAGGGCACATCTCTGGGATGGAGGATCACCACCTCCCTAAGATTGTGCTCTGTGGTGAACTTGCCACCAGCTGCCACAACAGAGGAGCCCCAAAGAGGAGATACAGGGACTCCCTGAGACAATCCCTCAGCTTTGGCCATACTGACTGCCAGCAGTGTCTACTCTGGCTTCTAGTCAGGAGACATGGAGACACCATCCATAATGCTGCTGCCTCCTTTGAGGACACAGTAAAATCAGTCTGGAGGAGAAAAGGCAGCACAGAAAGCACCGTGCCTTGGCTGTCCCCTCACAGGAGACTTTCTGCTGTGCCTTTTGCAGCCCCACTGCCTGTCCCGCATTGGCCTCATCAGCCATCAGCACACTTGCAGCAAGCATGGGGAGAGAGAGCCCTTCTGAAATCTTCATTCTCAAAGCCATGATGAAGTGTACTAGTTGCTGTTGGTATCCCTACAAAATTAAAGCTTTTATTTATTGCTAGGAAAATGCATAGGTTATCCTTGCTCCCAGTTGTATTGCTGTTTTAATATGAAGCAAGAATTAAGGGTGGCACTCAAACACGCATTAATCGGCGTAAGCTGCTGAAAACTAATGATTCTATTTTGTATTCCTTTTTTAAGAGTATGACTTCCTTCTTATGGAGACCTTTAGAATGGTTACTGGAACAAAATCTATTGATTTCAGCAGACCCATGAGTTTTTTTATCATCAGTTCTTTCCACTGAAGCATGTTAATACCTGATATAAACGTGTCAGTAATCCCTCAATACGATTAAAATAATCTGCACTATGACAGAACACCTCTGAATAGTTCCATAGGTCCCATGAAAGGGTATTTATGAACAATTTTCAAGATGCCCACAGTACTCCAGTTCTATCCAAGTTGAACTTTCATAGTTACTTGTATCCTTTCTTACATGAATCAGTTGCCTGAATCAGACTTATGGTGCATTTTTTGTGCATTTGAAAAGCTAAAGTACAGAAATTACCTTTGTATTAATAATTAAAACACAATTGTAAGGCATTTTAGCCTGCTTGTTCAATGTTCAAGCCTGCTTGTCCCAGCTCTTAGTTGTTGCCAAAGATGGGAGAAAAATTCAGAGAAAAAGTATTAAAAGAGATGTAACCCACCAAAAATATTGTTTCATCTCTTTTTAGATTGAGAAATGAACTAAAAAGTGAAACAGTTTAAGACATGCAGCACACCAATGCTTTTAATCTCTGCAGTCATTTGTGGTAAGATGCTGCATTTATGCTTTGTAGCATGCAGGAGTATTGAGTTCAAGGCAGGCATTGCAGCATTTCAAAAAGGCAAGATAACTGAGAGGTAAATTCTCCAGGGATTTGAACCCTGAATCACATGCCCACCTTTTTTCCCTCTAAGCCCCGAGACTACGTGAGTTATTACTATCCACAAGAATATATGTCTAACTCATGCTATTGAGACTTAGAGTACTTGTGAATTATGGGTTGCTTAAGGAAACATCACAGAGTTACTGAAACTGAATTTCTCCTGTCTGGAGCAGAGAAGAGAAATTGTCCATGCCTCTAAGTGAATGTTGGAGGCCATAGTTTCTCAGACAGCTGCATGGATCACTGGACAAAATTTTCAGAAGTAATGCCTAAGAATCAGCTCTTAAGAGCACATTTATCTTCCTAAATAAGCAAATTGATTTATTCAAAAAGGTGTTCTATTCCTCAGCAACTGCTACCATTTTCAGTGACTTTGTATTTGTGAAAATCAGGCATTTTGTTTTGGCTTGTCTTTCACTCTTCTGCAACTCATCAATACATCTCTTTATCATCTCAGTTTCAAAAGACAAAGATTTCATTCCCACTGAATGGTTATGAATGCCATGTAGGAAAACGGATTTTCATCTTACTGGTAAAACTGTTTATTATTTTTTCCATAGTTCATACTAGTACACATTAACACTAATATAACACTAAAGCTAATATTCATGAGCAAACACACATGGTGCACAATTACGCGTCATTTCTGTGGAGAACTTAGAATTTAAATGCCAAACAGGCTGTCTGTGAATGGCAAACAAAAACACCCAAGCAATATCTGGCTCACTTGCTCCCTCTTCCACACACTGGAGTAGAAGTTCCATGGAGATGAAGCTGACACTAAAGTGAAGACCCAATTCCATGCTGGAATTTGCTACTGAACAAATTTTGAGATAACTAAGTACAAAGACAAGAGAACAGTCAGGGAAGAGAAGTTTAAGCAGACAAATTATGTCATTTAATTCTCAAGTGAGCTCAGTTGTTTGATAAGGACAAATACTTTTACAGGTTTCAGCACAGAGGAAATATCCTTGGAGTATTTTTGGGGAATAGCTCAGGAGGAACATTTTTAACATCTCCTTTACATTGTCTTCCTTAGAGGGCAATGTAGATGCAGCAATATTCTTTCAAACATATTAAGTTTTTAGACTCCTGGGAGCCATTTTAGGGGACGTTTGAGATAGACCAGGATGAGATAGGTATTTGCAAGGTATAATTTAAGTGGGATTGTCTGGGACATAAAAGCATTTCAGCTTCTGCTGGAGAGATCTGTGTAAAGGATTCAGATGAAAGCATGAAACAGGGGAAGATAAACTAAGTTGCTACAGAGTGCCTACCATAAGCACTTTTCCATAGCCAGTGGTCCTTAATATTTGCTTTACAATATTTCTGCTCAAGTTGAGTTTGCCATATTAATTTAACACAGGATACCTCAATGCTGAGTGCACTACTACTAGAATGCACAAGGTAATCTGGGGGATTCACTTAAATAAAAGATGCCATTATTAAAGGTCAAACTTTTCATCTTTAAAAGCCTGAAGAACTGCACTTCTAGGTAATGCAAAGTGTTTCCCCTACTGAAATGGGAAATTATAATTTTTCCATAGTTTTCCTGAAGGACAAACACTTAACATTTATTTTTAGAAACCAACTAGGTAGCAGTGTAGGGAATAAGTATGACCTGTGACATTCTATGTCTTGTCATCTTCTTGCCTCCTTGATGATATAAGAAAAATCTGTTGGGATTAGAACACAAAATGAGAGTGATTCACATCGAAAATAAGAAATTTAACTATGTATGCTTGTTCATTAGGGGGAAAAATTTAAAAGTTTGGGATTTTTTTTTCAGCAAGTAGATCATAAAAAACTGAAGACATGTTTTGTATGAATATATTTCATCTAGTAGGAGTCAAACCAGGAGCAAAAGAAATCCACATAGACTTCCCTGTTAGGAGGTGCAGGTATAGTCCTGAAATGCCTCAGGGTGGAGAGACTGACTGGCTGTGAGCATGTCTGGCTCTGTATGAGCATCCTACTATTGGATACAGGGAAATCTCACTACAGTTTCTGAAGCAGTGCTTAAGTTATACTCCAAATAGGATTAAAGAATTTTGTGTTTCTAAGATAACAGAAAGTCTGCTAGCCAACGTATTTCTTAGCCATATATTGTCAGTCCAACTGACAGTTCATAACAACATGGCATTAAATAATGCCACTCTAAAAACAACCTTGGAAAGGAGCTGCAGTTGTCAGGGGCAGGCATAGCATGTGATGCCACTGAAACATCTTTTTTCCACTGCTGTTGGATCAGAAATGTTGTATGTCCCTCATTTTCATGATGATAGAACCCTCATAATGTAACTTGTCCGTGTGCTGTGGGTATCATTACCCAAAAAAAGCCTTGTATTAGAACAACATGCAGAAATGATCCTTGCAGGCTGTCATCATCCATACTGGTACCATACAGCTCATAAAAGAGCTCAGAAAAAGTAGCTGGCAGAATAAGAAAACCACTTTTACATATCAGGTATGTCCATCTTTTGAAAATTCTACAAGCAACCTTAGCACATTAATTTTCTGACTGCTTTGACTCTCCATTACATTTTTTATTACATTTACTGAATTCTGGTAACATTCCTTCTGGTAACAATTCCCTTCACCTCTCTTTGTCCTTGTCCTATGTCAGTCTTTACTTCAGGTAAGACACATCATATATTGTACACATCAGTAACTTTCTGGAGCACATGAAAAAAGCAAAAGAAAAAACTTGGTACTATGAATAGATGGCATGGCTCTTCCCTGCATGACAGAGAGAATGAAGTGTTTGACAGGACCCAGCATGTGAATCCACAAAAATCCCAATTTCTCAGTTTATGAAAAAAAACAGGGATATTAACATCAGGGAACTTTTCCGCTGAACAAAAGGGATTTGCCAGTCTCTTTTCAGAAATTAAAAAAAAAAACCACATACTCAATTATGTGTCTAAAAGATTAGGTTAGGCCAGATTTTAGAAGTTGCGTTAAATGAAATTAGTTTCAAGTTACAGGTGTTTCATAACTTCAGCTGCTTCAGCATTTCCTCTTTTCATGTGCTTGCCTTTTCTATTTGTATAATATGTACACAAATCCATTATATATATATATTTGGTTTTTAAGCCTTTGCAGTCCTTACTCCTTACTGCATTTAGTATCTGTAATGTGGAAGACACCCTAATATTCATTTGAGAGCAGACTTAATGATTTTTTTTTTCCTGCAAGATGTTTACTTGCTTCCACTCCCCATTTATCTTTTAACAATGGACAATGGCAAAAGCAGATGCCCGTAGAGTCATGTAGTCATGGTTTCAAAACCATTCAGTGTTTAAAAGTGTCTTCTGTCAAGATCACTGCTTCAGAATTTCACTGAAACTGCTAGGAGAGTACATTGAGGTCATTAATCCTGGAGCAAATATTTCACTGTTACTACACCTTCTTTATTCAGGTAGGGCATCTCTTTATTTTTCTGCAAACAAACCACTATGGCAAATAGTTCTCCATGTCCAGATGCTTTTTCTGTAAACAAAAATCACAGAGCATTTCAGAAAGATTAATTTCCTAAAAAGAAAAGCTACAGATACAAGACACTAAGTCAACTCATTAAAGCAAAGTCTAGCTGACAATCTAATTCCTTTACTTTCAAGAGATCTGGATTTGTGAAAGCTACTCAATAAAAAAACAGAAACAAATTGTTAAAAAAAAAAAAAAGCCCAGAAATTACAGAGCATCTTTCTTTTCCTAATCTAGTAGAGACAATTCTAAATGTCAGTAAAGCTGGATCACTACATTCACAAGCTTGAGACATTGTCAACTCTGAGCAATGAAGTTTTCAGAAATGGCAAGGTAAATGCACAGTAGAAACAGGACATACAGAGCCTGACGCTTCATGCTTCACCAATTCGTATCCAGTGTAACTGGTCCTGCTAATGTGCATTGATTTATTCCTGATTTATAGAAGAATAAATGGAACCTGAATCAACATTAAATTGAGGCTCACCACAGGAAAAGCTGCTAATCTTGGGTTCTGCACCATTCAGTCTGTCAGAAGATTCAGGTCTGAGACTGAAGAAAGATACTGACAGGTAAAATATATGGGGAATCACAGGAGTGGGAAGAGGCAAAAATTACTCTTAGTTTAATCAGTATTTCATTAATGCCCAGATGTCCCAAATTAATTGCTAGGACATCTGTAATTTCTGCTTTATGAGAGAGAGCACTTCTGGGAATGAGGGGAGGGTGGTCAAGAAAGTTTTCTGTGAATGCTGAACTTTCCAACTTTAAATCTGGAGACACCTCTCTTGCTTCTTAATCAGCTCACCTTCACATTGTCTCAATTTAATGCCTCTTGCCGTATTTCTGTACTGTAATCTAGCAGAAAACTCACTAAAAACCAAACCTGTCTTACATAGTCAAAAACAAACACACCCTTCTTTTTCCTACACCTTTTCAGACTGGCTTCCCTTCCTTCTGTGATCTATGGTGAAGATCTAACAAGACAGGTCTTTCTGGATGCAGACACCATTTGTACCTCTGAGTCTGCAATTCTGTCAGTGGTCAACAGCTGCATTTCCTAGCAGAAATGCCAATACCTTTAAGGTCTGTCCAATGTTATTCTAGCCACAGTCTCCTAAGACGAAAATCACAAAGTGGTTCATTTTCAGAAGCATTCAGTATCAGCTTGTTATTTCCTGGTCCCTGCTGTTTCCACCATCTTGGAGAGAATGGATTAACCATGTTAAATCCATCCATTAGAGATGGATGTCTCCAAAAGGTACTGTGGGCTAAAGGAAATATATCTGTGCAGTGATGCTGATGCATATGCTGATCATCCATACCACCAGTACTGACAAATCTGAATCCAAACATGAATACTTCATAGCATGAAATAACCCAGGGACCTTTTTAATCTCAGGCTGCTTTACAGCAATTATATGGCTTGACTCACTCTCACTAAGCACACACACAGAATGGCAATATCACTACTGTGCTAGAAGCAAGGCTGGAGGTATCCACGGGGATTTCTTTTTAACAGCTGCATTCAAGGGAACAGAGCATTAATTCGTGTCTGAGATTTTTCCTGGTTTTTATGTAACTCCTACCCAGTCAAACTTGAACTGAAAATAACATGACAGACTTAATCAGTGTAAATCTGTCCCAGATGAAGAGATGTTTTCTTCTTCAGTAGGTTAGAAGACACTGAGGAGGGCTAGAAATTTGAAATACAAATCCAACCCATGTCTTTGTTTCTCTGGAAAATGAGTAACCTCTGGAACTGGTTTAGCAGAGAGATTCTTCTAACAGGAAAACCTGATTACATGAGTAGCTGATCTGAAGTTAATCAGTGGCAGTGCAAGAGCAATTGTGGTTAATGACAAGAGTAAGCTTTTAAAACTTACTGGAAAACATTAATATTTTCCATACTTGAATCTTGAATTTTTTAACAGCAAGCCTGATTAATTGGAAGAAATATTACTGAAAAAAAAATTAACGGAGGGAGAAAAACATAAGGAATTACCCGTATATACCATGGCAACTCACACTTTATAGGATTATTTTAGTGCTATGCTTTTTTCCTCCATCTGTATCAAATGTAAATGGCCCCTCTGAGCTGGGTGCCTCATTGCATTCACTATCTTGTATGATAAATTAGAGTCTACCTAGAAAAGAATTTGCAGTCCAAACGGCTCACTTAGCTTCAAGAGAAATGCATGAATGTTAAGTTAAAAGAGAGTAGATTCAGACTTAGATATAAGGAAGATGTTTTTTACAATGAGGGTGGTGAAACGCTGGAAAAGGATGCCCACAGAGGTGGTAGGTGGTCCATCCCTGGAAACCTTAAAGCTCAGGGTGGATGGGATTCCAAGCAAACTGATCAAGCTGAAGATGTCTCTGCTCACTGTAGGGAGGTTGAACTAGATGTCCCATGCCACTGTACCCAAAAACTGAAGAGTTTATATACAAAGAGACATAAAAAAAAACATTCTCTTGGTCTATATCAAATGCCCTATTGAGTAGATCAAACAAAAGGCCTCTTATGTTATGACAAACATATGCTCATATGCATTATTCATTATGATTACATAACATGCCAAAATAGGTGACAGATTTTTTAATTAAAGCTTTACATTTAAATTATTTTAATTTTAAAAGTCTCGACGTATCAGCCCAGGAGTTTTTGAAGTGGACAGTTCATATGCCCAATCAACATAAGGTCAGTACTTCTTTCTGCTTCCTCTTAAGTTCATTATTTGATATCTGAACATCTGAATAGACAGTATCTACACAATTTTCTGGGTACTTAAGCATGAGACAGAAATGTCACATAGCTCCTAAAACATGCTTATAGATGGAAATTTTAAAATAAATAAAAATATTTTTAAAAGCAGTAGAAGAATGAAAGATAAAAAAATGGGAAGACAGAACAGATAGTATTTTTAAAATCATTTAAGTGACTAAGACATCAAAGTACCATTGTTCAGACTTTAAAAAAATAAATAAATAATTCAGCCTGAAGACTAAATAAATTCTGCAGAACAAATATTTAATTAATTTAGGAGCCTGCAGCTAAGTGTGGGAGCCTCCTAGACACTTTGACCTTGAATCTAATAATAGCACCTACACATACTTGAGTAAGCCAAATGCATCAGTATTCCTCAGCAGATCCAGATGCACAAAGGATGAAACCAAGAGGTGAGAGAAAACATGAGCTCTGGTAGCCTGGGTGCTTTGTCACCAAAAGAAGACAATTCCTTCACTCCAGGATTCCCAGAAGGTTATTTGGGAATACCCATCTAAGTGACTGCCCACAGGCAGTGGGAAAACACAGATCAGGCCAGAATGTTGCACTGGGTGATTACACCTTTATTTATAGGTTCTTCCAAACAGTTTATTCAACATTTTACAAGACAGAGTGTACAGGAGGGGATTCTGTTCTCATCTTAGGCAGGTGGCAGTATAAATCAATGGCTTTTACATACCATTGATGGAGATTCAGATGCAACTTCAATCTTCTTCAGTTATCTCCTCTTGCTGTTTGATTTCCACCTGCACTTCTAGCACTTTGATAGGCAATTACTGAAGGCAAGACATGAAACCAGATATTTTAAGAAAAAATAAATCATAACTGCTCTCAATGTCATTGCCTTTTTCAAGACTGTGTCTCTTAATAGAAGGTACTGCTTTATTTAGGTAGTTCTTTCCATGAGATATATACTGAGACAGTTTACCTGGCTATAAAACATAGAGTTTTTTGAAAATTACTAAATATAAAAGAAAGTTAGATGACCAGTCCCTTTTCATCACTAAAGGAATGGCACCTCAATTCTATTATGTACCTGAAAAAAACACTTATTTTTTGTTCTTGGCTGCTAATGCCAGGCATTTGCTTGGAAAATGTAATTAAAGTATATAAGGTAAGAAGACTTTCTTTATAAGGTGAGAACAATACCGAGCAGAGATACCAAGGTCAGTAAGGAAGGAGGTGCCTGAGCAGAGGTTCCTCTGCATGAGACTTCCACACTAATCCAAAACACATCTCTGAAGAACAGTGATGGATGCTGTACACTGTAAACTACAGCTGCATAAAGATGCTAGTGGGACGTGTTCACTCTCTTCAGGGCACCCAGCAAGGAGTGAAAGTCCTGGGTTCTTCTTCCTCCTACTTGAAATATTTGTCACAAGACAGACACAGAATTAGAAAACAGGACAAATAGCTTAAGTAGACTGATTGCTAGGATCCTATCCCCTCTGTGATTTACATATCATCAGGCCTGACTGGGTAATGCACTGATCCCATGTCTGGACTATACACTGAAAAATTAAAAAGAAATTCATTGGTGTCAGTAGTCTTACCTGACATCAATATCTTTGTTAAAATTTAATATATTGAAAATTCAAGGGAAAAGATGGCATATAGTGCTCCCATGTATTGAAACAGGAATGATAACCAGGGCACTGTTGTGCTCATTTTAGTGTAATTGCTGAAGAATTGTCCCATTAATCTCTGGCAATTTGTGAACAGCAAAAAAATAGCCATATGAAGTGGACTGAAAATAACATCATCAAATAACCTACAAAGAAAAACAGAAGATGAAAAATGGTGCGAATCGAAGGTCACCAATGGACAATAAACATCTGATGTGTGTGGCTGCAAAAAGATTGCTCACATTTAAATATTTATTCACTTTAGGGATAATTCAGTCCAACAAAATTTTAACTCTTTTGCAGTCATTCTTGCCTGAGCTGTCCTTTATTCCTGTGTCTATGTAAATCCAAGAGGATGAATAAAGTTGATAAACAGCTTCTATACCAGCTGAAATTCTCTGTGGACACAGACTTTCCCTGGGGCTTCATGGATTTCATGGATCATAAAGCTCAGTCCTGGTAGCATTTTTGAAGGCAACTACTTGTGCTGGTGTAAAACAACTCCCCTGTACCTGCCTCCTTTTCACAGGACACTGTGAGGGGACTCCAAAAAATATCATTAGGTTATTATTTTTTTAATGCATTAAAAAATACGAACTTGAACAGCTCTTTGGAAGCTAGTTCCTGGTCTACTCTTGTAACAGCCTCTGAGAGATCTGATGGTCCTAGAAGAAGATCACAACTAAGGTGTTGACACCCTTTTAGGGCACTTTATAAGATGTAATATCTCTTGCTGTTCTAGTTCAAGTAAACACTTCAGGGTAGTGCTTTACTCCAGCAACATCAATGCCTATGTCAGGTTTGCAAGGGGAAGAGAAATGACAGAGAGGATTTGGGACAGGAAGGGAGTGTTGCCTACTCCTGTGGGTTTAAGACTGTTCAAGTTGTTCACTGGGGCCTGAAACAGCAGAAAGATATCCATGGCTATTGCATCTTTAGTAATTACTTCCAGGCTGAAAGAACTCATTGCTCTTAAAATGTCATCCTTGATCAACTGTAAATTTCAGGCCTGTTTTGCCACAGTCACGGTAACACTCAGCAGGATTTTAAGCCCCATGGCTTTCTGGAAATCCTGCACAGAGCTGCTTGTAATGACACAGGCAGCCACTGTTTGTCACTGCTCTGCTGTGAAGAACTTCTTGGCTCTTTTTGTCTCTGCGGGCATCACTGCTGAGCGGAGTGACAGCCTGAAGAGCCTGGGAGCAACATGGCATTTTTTTAAAAAAAAAAGTTTTGTTGTGAACCTTCAGCCTTCTGGCAGTGGAAAATGCTGATGCTGACAAGAATTGTGTTTCTCTGGAGAGCACTTTGTCCAAGTGCTGTAGTTTTGGCAGTTCTAGCTTAAGAAGCTCTGAATCCCAGTGCCATACAACGTGCTGGGTGCTTTCATTCCCCTCCATGCACTCAATGCACATTTGCAGCTGGTACAAAGTGTTTCTTTCTGCATCTTGTACTGGAGAGAAGTCACCCTTAAATCTCAGTGAAGAGCATTAATCATTTGCACTGGTTGTATTTATTATTTGCATTTTGCCAGGTTTTAAATACACAGTATTTTGCTGTTTGTCAATAAAGAAAAATAAATAAAATAAAAATGTAAACAAAAAAACCTGAAAGCAACCAAACCTCAGGCCCTCTCTTTCACCCTGGCATGGCATTAGTTACCTAAAAAATGACAACAATAACATATCCCATTAAAAAGTCATCATATTTTTGCTGCAAGCACTGTAATTACAGAGAAAAGGAAAGGCAAACGTAGGTGTTCCTTTGAATACAACAGAACCACATTTCTATTCAAGGAAATGCAATGGCCTAAAACAGGCACATAAGCAGATCACCTAACCAGTCCTCCTGGATGAACAATGTTAAATATGCATTCCCAGTAATTCAAGGCACTTACCTCAAGGAAGGACACTCCAGTAGCTTTCATCTATGGCAAAGGGTGAATGCTACAAACACTACTCTCAGTATGGGAGAGTGGAAACAAGTCTGGGAAGAGAATAAGGGATGAAGACTGCATGCAAATGGTGAAACCATGAAGATAACTGTGACCAAACTATGAAGAATTAAAAAAGAAAAACAGTGTATTAACAAACCAAAATACATTAAAATCACAAAGCAAAAACATAGGAATAACAGGAATGAAGAGAACCCAATCTACTTTAGAGAAATATCAGTTTAAGGCAGAAATGAATAGCTGATAAGGATAGCTGTGCAGCAGTAAGGGCATCACCTCAGTGTTTTGTATCTAATGCTTTCCTAAGAATTTGTAACCAGCTTCCTGGGATTAGTCATGCTGAATTCAGTGGGTGCTGCTGGTGCTCTAAAGCAGGTCACTCACACTGAAGTGCCTGCATATGTGTTCAGTTACTGTTCTGCTGACACTCTGATTTCCTTGGCTTTGAAAAGATCTTAGTGTCCTTTGAACTGATGCCCAAATGTGGATAAATGGTAGCAAAGTTAATGAGGTGACCACTGGTGCCATGTTTACACCTATGTGTAGGGCCCAGCAGACACATTGCCTCTTAGATCAGTACTGCCCAGGCAGAGAGGCTCCCCCAGGTCCATACTGTACATATGAGATCTCAGGGGATTCAGAGCACATTGAGCATCAGCAACTGGGAAGCACAGCAGTTTTTCCAAGTAAAGCTATGAGAGTCCAGGCATTGAGGAACAACTTGGCCCTCCTTATCATGACCTGAGCAGATGCTTCACAATTAAGGAGCTGAACCTAGTTCTTCTGAAGAGTTAATTCTGAAGAGTTAATTCTGAAGAGTTAATTAATTTATTCCACTTTCAAACCACTTTAATCCTCGAGTTTATGCCAAGTATTTATGAGCTATCCATTCCAATTGCCCATGTGTATCAGACATGTGAACCAGCTTGTTGAACCAGTCTGTGCATGCAGGACTTACAAACACTGTCCTCAAGTAAGTAAATGAAGATGCACTCAAAACATCACTCAGATGTGCTGTTGAGAGTCACAGTTCACTGTCAGTTTTGAAATTGCTTTTTATTCCACTTGCCCAGTGAGAGGCACCTCCGCAAATGTTGGATCCAGGATCCACTTCTGTCTTAAGGAAAAGACTGGCTCAAATTGCGTGTTGCCTTCAAAAAGAACCATCAGCTTTTAGAACTGCTAGCTACGCTTTCAGGGAAGTCAGGATGTCATTTTGGCAATCCAAAGCATTCCAAAAGTATACATCAAGACCTAAAATAGATAATATAAAATATTCTTTTTGCTTGTAATCATGCCAGTAGAAAAGCAATAGAAGTATTTATTTATTTTTCCCCCCTTTCGTTCTATTTATTTTTTTAGTGTCTGAGTTTTTGTACTCAGTCCCAAAGACCACAAATTCCTTCTTTCTTTTTCATTAATACTATTGCTGATTATTTTGTTTTCATAAAAAGTATTCTTCTCACAAAATCAAATTACTCCTCTGACTGCAGCATTAAGAAACCTTCAGGGCAATGAGGTCTGTTGCCAGAGCTGGCAACAGTGGGAAGCTCATACTGAGAGATGAAATTAAACATTTCTATTTGAAAGTTCTAACTCATGTGTAACACAGAGTTCTCTCTTCCTTTTTCTTTTTTTCTTTTGTAAACTCAGAAATAGAAAGAAGAATACAGACCAGAATCATTAGTCACCTGAGTGACTGGTTTAGAGAGGGACAGCTGTACTAGAAAGCAAATCCAATGCCTCTGCTTACTGCTTTCTGTAATAGAAAAGCAAGAAGCAATGAGTCAAAAATGGAGAAAAAGCTACATTGTTTACTGTCGAGTTTTCACCCTGGCCCAGCAATTAAATGAATGGCAGATTCTCTCTATTAATCCTTCTCCTGTCTCAGAAAGTCAAAGGAAAGAGAATAAGGGAAACTTCCCCACTTGAAAATAAACTACACATCTTTAATGAAACAGTAACGACAAAAAAAGAAAATAACAAAATATGTACAAATATATATACAAAACCACTATCGCGTTCTCCCCCCAAAGAAACCTCTCACATCACCCCTGAGGCTCACACCACACCTGGGAGAGTCCTGGGCTCCTGGCGTCAGCAGCAGGCAGGAGCTGCATGCAGAAATGCATGGGGTCAGGAGCACATAGATCAGGATCAAAGGCAGAAGGACAGAGTTCTCCCAGGGCACCAGCCATGGATGAAGAGATCTTAACTCTCATGATCCCTTGGATTTCTATGGCCTAGGGCACGTATGGGATGGAATACTACAGTTCTGATCAGCTCTCTGGTCCACTACTCCCTGCAGGAGGGTTGCAGGTGTGTGGCCCCTTTACCCCCTTTTGTTTCTGGAGCATAAGATGTTTGGCAGAACCAAGCATACGATGCTCCAGGGATAACTATAAACATTAAGCATTAGGAGTCCTATAAGCAGACAATGACTGTTAATTTCAAACAAATGTTGTTAATTTCAGCAAGTGCAGTTACTTAGAAGAGACTTAACTGAAAAGTAAAATTACTAAAAAGATGGTTATTACTGGTTCTGTTCTGGCTCAAACAAGGACACTTATGTAACATATTGTCACTCTAGAGATGAGGTGACAAGAACTAGGCAGGACTCCTGTAGAATATAGGCACGCATATTGGTAATAATTAAAATTTTTATTACTGGCAAAGCATATCACTGTTGGACAGCTCACTGGCATTAAAAAAGAGGGAGACACAACAAAAAAAGAACCAGATGACACAGAGCATGCCAGGATAATAATTCAGAAGTATTTCTGTTACTCAGAATAAACAGTTGCTGGAATAAGAAATACTATTTACCACAGACAGATTGCCCTTTCAGTTCAAAGCATCTAAGTAAATATCAAATAACACTGGGTGACTTGTACTTACAAAATGTATGTTGGCACAATATTATGTGAAGCAAAACCATCTTAATATTTTGCCCAGGTATGTGTCCTGCAAGAAGAGGCATTCATCCCAGCCTTTCCAAGACAGCCACTGTTTCCTTAAACACATTGCCTCCTTCTTTTCTCTTGGTATTTATTAACCCCATAACACATTAGTGGTGCAATATAGGAGACAGGGAAGCTGTTTAGGTAAACGAGAAGCAGATTTCCAGCTTCCAGTTAATATTCATCTTATGCACAATGGAAAATCAGCATCAATAAGGCAGAGCAAAAGCATCAGTTAAATCCTTGCTGCAAATAAGAGGCTGAAGGGCACAACAGCAAACTGATGACCTCCAGGTGGACCCAGCAAATATTTGTGATGTCACACAAGCATGAAACACTGTTTTCTTTATTGGACAGACAAGAGGATTTATTGAGCCTTTTATCCACCACAGGTGTAGCCAACCCACAAAACACAAATATTTTTCTACTACACAATCCTCTGTGACACCAGGGGAAAGAAGCTGCTCAGAAGGCATTAATCCTTTTTTCCTTCATTCACTGGCAGGGGCTACTGAGCACAGCTGCTGACACCCACTGCTGCTGGTGGGGAAGAGTGTGCAGGCACTGGGGAGGGATGAGCAAGGACCAGCAGCTCTGTTCACCACCAGCCCTGCTTACCACTAGTGATGCTCTCCCTCTGCCACGCATAAAACCTGATCATATTCCATTTGCAAAAACCCACATAATTTCACCAGGATTTTGTTTTTCTTGTTGCTGCTTTGTTATTACAGCAAAGGCAGGCAGAGAAGGGTCTGTTTGTTAGATCTTGGAGAATATGATTTATTCCTTCTGTTCTAATGGAGGAGAGTGTAGTCAGACTTTGTCTAACACTGTTCATTATCTCTCACTAGACTGTTAGCTATCAGGGCTTCTGTGCTCTGCTTAGATTACCCATGCTGGGTCAGGTTTGGAGTGGGGAGTGTGCTGGTTTTAAACCAGCTCCCATAGGAAACATGACTCCTCTTTAAACAGTACTAAAATAAAAATCAATGTAAGTCAGTTTGCTCATGTGTAGGTAGTGAAATAGGTAGATGAAAGTGTAGTACCATGCATAGCGTATGTTCTACAGTCTTTAACAAACTGTCTTAAAAGCCACACTTTGAGACAGGACCCTTAAACAGGAGCCCTGACATCTTAAATATCTTTTTTGAACTCTGGCTCCTGAGATGCACATTTTCAAAGGCACCTGTGCCCTCATTCCCTCTGAAACATATCCAATAAATCTGGAGTCAATGGGACCATAGCGCTGGAGATACCGAGCTGAGCATAGCTGTGGCTGAACATGCATTTTTAGGGACAAATGGAGAAATGGTTTCAGAAGGACTGGGTTTGCACAGGACAAAAATGTGTCTAGACCATAGTTGCCATCACCGTTTAAATTAATATCATTCATTAAACAAAAAAGTTCTCTTATGTGTTTGTTGTGCATAAGAAGCCATGTCCTTTTACCCAAGACCCTGCCATAACTTCCAATTAAAATACATTTTCATCATTTAAAAATCTCTGCTCATCCAAGTAACCCTCCTGCGTGGGACTTCTGGGTTCTTCTTTTAACCCACCTCTCCCAGTGCAATATTTACAGAACAGAGGACCAGCAGACACTGAACATGAAAAAAAAACCAAACCAAACCAAAACATAATACAAAACACCTTTTATGTATATATTTAAGAATTAATTGATCTATAAGATATTTAAGCAGTATATATGCACATTGACAGAGCTCAGAATGGCAACCAGTTTTATAACATGTATTTATAACTTGTCATGTAAATGGGACCCTGGAACCACATAAATAATAAATGCATTTTTTGATTCCTGCATAAACAGAGACTGTAATTTTAGAAGTCACATGCTACGTAGCATGATAATTTACAGTCAGAGAACTTCAGCTGTCTACAGAGTTTTCCTATTCCGAATGCCGCCTCGACGGTAAATATTTAATATTTAAGGTAAGTAATCAAGAAACTCTTTCCTGAAGCGGCTGGGCAGGGATCCAGTCCACCTGAAGGTGAAACCTCTCTTTTCGGCGGACAGCATCGCCCTCTGCAGGCCCTCGACGCAGCCACCGGCACCCGCTGCGGGTGCTGGTACCGGTGCCGGTACCGGTACCGGTGCCGGGAGCTGCTGTTGAAACGGGGTGCGTGGCAGAGGCTTAAACCTAAAATCCGCCTCAAAAAGGAAAGGTGATGCGGAGGCAGAACGTAAGCATTACGACCCGCGGTGGTTGCTTTGTGTATTCTCATATTACACCTGGGCTTGTGTGTGCATTCTTTAAGAATGTATGAATAGTATTGAATATAAATATCGATTTAATAATTAATTTAAAAAAAAAAAAAAAAAAAAGTTTCTCCTGCCACAGAGATTTTGCAGCATATTCTGTCTTAAGCTTCGAAATGCACAGCATATAAATGCCATCCTATTAAGATGATGTTGTTTTATTTACCAAGGACTCTTTCCATGAGCACATAATGTATGTATTTCCATGTGCCTTTTAAAATCAGTTTTTCAAATAGCTGAAATGTGTGTAAAGTTATTCAAAGCCTACATGCTAGAAAAAGGAGACCATGAAGAAGTAAACCAAAAATTAGTTATAATTACTCAATAGTAAGAAAAAAAAATAAAAATAAAAATTAAAAAAGCCTTTGTTCCAGAAAAAAAAACCAAAACATACTTAATTTTGGACAAAAGGTATTACTAGTATATATAGTATTTATAGTTATAAAGGTATAACTAGTATTTCAATGGTCTGAAGACCTGGAGAAAACATTTCCTACCCCCAAAGCATTGGTGTGCAATAGGTGAGTTAGGTCCTCTCCAAAAGGTCCTGAGCCCAGAGAGATGTAAATCTTACATGCAACATAACCTTCTTAACTGTGTTCTGCTGATTCCCTACATGTTGAGTAATGCTACTGTAAATTTATACAAGAATATTTAAAATGTTTATATAAGTGTATTTTGTTATTTATATAAATATATTTTCAGAGAGGAAAAATAAGAGCTGTTTTTTATGTGCTCACAGGAGAAACAATCCAATTGCTATTCTTCTTTGCAGTAAGCTAGATGCCAAAGAGTATTTACACTGCCAATGACTCTGACATTGTTCTTCCTCACTGACTCACATTAGCTTCCAGCTCTGCATACACACATGTGCACACACAAATGGTTTTATTTTATCTTACAAGATGTTTTTTAGTTCCCATGAAAAAATGCTCTCTGACTACACATAAACATGAAAAATACATTTGGGGTGCCTGATATATTTTACAATCAAAATTGAATTTTTTTTCCTGTGATCATAAGAGCCATAAGAAACCAAGCAGGAGAAACCTGTAAAGAGATTAACCTTGCACTTGGGCTATTATTTCTTTTGTTTATTACTCAATGTACCCAAGTAACATGCAGTGAATACTTTGCCTATGACATTATCTGTGACAGTTAATACATTCTCTAGAAATATGAAGAGAGCTAGCCTGATTTTTTTTTTCCTCCAAGATTTTGTCCAAAAATACCACTTTTTTGATATTCAAGTATTTCAAACTTCAAGCATTCCGGGTGTAAAGCAAGTATTTCTAAGCCTGAGGGAGCCCTGAGACAACTCTAGTTCCCTCAGAGCAAAGAACCTCATGCTTCCTGGCTCTGGGTGTTGGGTCCAGCACACCCCAATGGTTCCAGATAATCAGAGCCAGCACAATTCTTTCAGATGCTCCACAGAGGAAAGGCCCCTGCCCAGGGAGCCCCATGAGGGCTGGGTGGGAGACCACAAGCAGACAATGTGGGCACTTAGGGCACTGCGTGCCTGACCAGGACTTGGTTTGTGGTTTCATAGCAGGAAGCTTGAAAACACTCCAGAGGAGCCTCCAGAGATCCTGCTTAATCCTTTCCACTAGAAAGAGAACCACAAACCAGAACTAGACCTCTCAGCTCAGCAGTGGGGCCCTCACCTGGCCTCAAACCACCAGAGTAGCAAATCTTTGCCAGGATTTGCTTGCATGTTTTATCCAGTGGATACAGTAGGTGTTGGAATGCCAAGCGCTGCCCCAAGCACAATCCAGCAGGACACAACCCAGTTTGTTCCCTCTCTTTCTGTCTCAATCAGTTCTTCCTTCTCTCCTTCCAGTGTCACAGCTCCAGACAAGGTGGTGAGATGGCTCTGCCAATCCTGCAGCAACTTAGCTGACAGGAGAAATAAGACCCAGGTGCCTACAAGATGTGGGGATGAGGGGGAGAGGGTCAAGAACTGTTTATTCCTGTGTCTCAAGACACTTTCACAGGAAAAATTACTGAAACCTCCAGCTGGAAAGCTGGCACAGTTTACACCATTGCACAGGAGACCTGGATCCACCTCATGACTCCAGCTGAGCAGATTGAAACAAGGGGTCCCAGAAAGCACTTTGCTGAAGAGCCAGTGCCAGAGAGAGGGCCACTGAGAGAGGGGAAGCCATCCATGACCTCCTTAGCTCCACATGATGCCTTGGGAAATGCAGGAAGCATGGAGCAGAGCAGGAAATATTCCTATATTGTGTGGATAACTGATGAGGCATGTGCTGCAAAGACATTAAGCCAACAGGACAGGTGGGTGGAGTAACACCTATTCTGTACTCCCTGAGAGAAAAAGACTGAAAAGACTGAAAGCAGTAGTGTGATTGGACACACCTAGAAGCAAGAAAGTTTAAATGTAGTAAAAGTAGGTCCTTTCAGCCTGTGGCAGGAATGTAGCATCTTTGATGCTCTGCCTTCTGGGTACAGACAATTAAATAGCACTGAGCTCCGAGGTTTGGCATAAATTCCTTTGTGTGTCTAGTTACAAATCACAAATGGAGTAACCTGTCACCAAAAAACAGGGATAAAAGTCATAGGTTTTTAAAAAGCAACATTGTAAAAATTCAGTTTCAAGTATAATTTGGGGCTTATATACAAAGAAAAACAAGGTTTAAACACATTTCTTGTCACAAGCTTATTCATATGGCATTAAAGGGACCAGAAGACTAAGTAGACTAAATAGTAGTTTCTCCATAAATATAATTATTCAGAGGATGAACTAATGTAGAATTAGTTTCTGATGAAAGGACATGTAGGGTTAATTTACTATGCAAGAGTCCTTCCTCCTCGAATAAAACAATAAAATCTTACTGGAACACTTAACTAAGATACACTGAGACCAGAAAATGGGAAAAAAATAACCCCGATATTATTTCCCTGTAGCATCACCATTCTTCCACAGCCTCCTAGTGCTAGTCATGAACCTTAATTAATTTTAATTACTGACACTTTGAAGGATAGTTTAACACTTTGTATCCCCAATTTCCTCATCACATTATTATTTCTTCAAATCATCCTTTAATTTCCTTGTGCCCTCAGGGCTACTTAATAATTAAATAAGTTTATCAGATATAAACATTAGGTACTCTTTTGCAACCAGGAGAAAACAAACAAACAAACAAAAAACCTTAAAGTTTGAAAATTTATTTTATATCTAACTTTTTATCTTCCTCACAACACCTCGCTTAAGATTGGGAGGGAGATATCTTGCTTTTGGGAACCTAGGAGTCAAGAAACCTGAATTCCCAAAATGTGAACAATTTTATTCAACTGGTGGGACTGCCAAGAGACAAGAAAAGAAATTAATTTCTCCTCAGTACAAATCCTCATGATTGCATATTCATACTGTTCCTCAAAATAACAGGATGAAGGAGAAATGCCAGGGATGCAAGGACAGCCAAGTCAGGTAGGTGAGAATCAAGACAGAACTGGGCAATGGTCTAACTCTCTAGAGGTTGCAGCCGCTGCCTTAGCTAGAGCTCATCAAAAGTTATTTTCTTTTCCTATCCTTCTCACCCTCCAAAAAAATTAGAGCAAGTGATTTTTCATTATAATCTGTCTATCATCTTTCTCGCCTCACAAAGCTAAAACTGTGAATACATAGCCTATCCATCCTAGAAAAAATATGTGTTCAAAGCTGAAATAATACAATTTGAAAATGCAGCTGCAATGCCTCACTGCAATTTTGATTCAAACTTTCCCATTTCCATTCTCCCCTACATGCCTGAGTTTCCAGCCAGAATGCCTCTTCTGTGATGCACAATGCCTCCCAGGAGGGTTCCTGGTCTACAGGAGAGATGTAGTTTAACTGAGAGTGTAAATGCATGGGGAAGAAAGGGTACATGATGAAGCAGAATTAAATCCCACAAGATTCCATGGCAGTGCATCCAACAGAAATACTTCATCTTTTCATCTAAAATACTTCAGCTTTGGGGCATATTTTTTTTATGCAAGAACAAATTTCTGATCTATGTCGGTACTTTTCATGAGATGTATTCTTTCACTTAATATTTTGTTTTCCTTTACAAAACAACACTTTAATGGAAAATATTCCATCAACGTTAGCCTGAGCCTCTGTGGTGAAGCCACAGCCACCATTGTGTGACTGAATGCTTTTTTGATATAGTGGGGAAATCAGGACCAAAAGGGAATTATTTTCTTTGCTCCAGAAGTGTCTGTGCAAACGATACATCTTATTACAGCCATCTGCTCCCCATGTGTATTCAGTAGTAGTATCTGTTCACTTTACAGGCTGAAATATACTTTTACTGCCTTTACTACTTCTTATTGGGAGTCCATTATGTTACAGGTAACATGGATAAGGTCTTAATCCATCTTGCACACCATGAACAGAATTGCTAAGGCCCAGATCAGTGTCCTATTGTTCATTAACTGTGAATATGAAAGGATGCTTATTGACTTTGATCTTCTCAAGTTATGTGCATAAGGCTAGCTAATAGTAGAAAACAACAACAACAATTATTTAGGAATTATGCCATTGAGGTTTCTCATTACTGAAAATTATCACAAAATCCCCAGGAGAACATTTTTGCAGTCATTGCTTTGGAGTTGCACTTGAAAAGGTAAATGGCCCATAGGGACTGAGCAGTATTGTTAGTAACAGAAGATCTTTTCAATTTGAAAATGAGACAGAGGAGCTCAGATGTTGAGGGGGTGTTTGTGGGAGCTTCTTGTTGCACATGTGAGGTCTGTTCAGCACGTATGTCTCTGTTGTTTTCTGGAGCCATGAATGCTCTATTTTTTCTTCCAAAACCTATTTTTTTTCTGTTGGTGAAGTACCAGAATATTTTAGATAGCCTTGTTTGAAGTTCTGTTCAGGAACAGAAAGACAGTTGGCCAGAAACTTGGCAGAACTAAATCAATATTTGTTACTATCACCAGAAACATATCTGAACATTTATATCAAAAAATATGCAGAAAATTATATGTCTACTTTGACAGGAATAAGAAAGAAAAACTAACATTCTTCTTCAGTCCATTTTAAATAAACATAATGTGTCAGCACATTTATACTTCCATATTCCATCTGCCAACTTGATCAATAGGTAATGAAGGTGTCATTGCTGAGTAAAATCTAATTAATCGTTTTTCAAACAGCCCCCTTTATCATTCATGCAAACAAATTCACATTACATCCTGTAAGCCATGCAGCCTCAGTGCTACTGGTGGATTTAGCATTGAACAGTTTGCATTGCTTCATTTTAGATTCACAATATTTCCGCATTATAAATATCATTTTCATCAGTGACTTTACAAATAATATGGTAAAATTAGTTTGGTCAGAACATTCTAATCTCTAAAGCATCTATCAGGTCTCCTTTGTCATCTGAATATATTTCAGTTCAAAGGATTTTTGGGCATGTTACACAATTAAAATCCATGGGGTTTCTACCATCCAGAAAAAAAAAAAAATTCTATTCACATTTCTTTTATATAAGTTAACAAATTTCTCAATCATCTGAGCTGTTCAGGAGCCCAAGTTCTTTCTAGATACACCCTTCCAATAACAAAGGCTTTGATGTGGTCAAAGGTGTAGCATAGTATCCAGATTTGATTCCTGAATGAGAGAATAACCATGTTAATTGTAATAAGTTTTCTCTCCTTTTTTTTTTCTACTTCACTAAAAGGCATTTAGAAACATTTTTAAGTCATTGTATTAGTCCTTAACCTTCACATAGAACTGCTGCTAACGAGGATGGTAACTCCATGTTCAGACCCAGACTGGATGTGAGCAAGTGGTGCCTTCAGCTCCCTGCCACCTGGCATGGTCCTGAGGGAGGAAACACCAAAGTTTTGAGGGAACTACCGACTGTGACCATGCAGGACATCCTGGCCTTGTAGGAAAAAGGCATGGAGAATCTGCAAGCCTAACATCCCTATTCCAGCAACACCCACATAAAAACCCAAAGCACAGTTTTGATGTGCATAGGCTGTAAGGCACCTTGCAGCTTTGAGTGGGTTTTAATAGTGCTTTTACTTTACACTGAAGTTATGGAAAGAGCTTCTTTTTCTCAAAGAAAGCTAGGATACAGATGCTTCCAGACCCAGTAGTCTGGTTTAGCATAAGTTATTCTGCCGGTGCCCTTATTTTCTGTTCCACTCATTAATTCCCGAAGCCTGTAGCACCAGGACTTAAGAGCACAAATTCTGTTTTGAGGAAGAACTATTTTTCCATGGATAAAGGCAACTAAGTTTTGTTAGAACTATCATGATACTCTCAAGGACCACAAATTAGTCCAGGCTTTGTCTATAATAAGGCAGATAAAACAACAGTCATGTTAAAGTTTAACATAATAGTGACAGTAGGCTGATCAAGTAATAATTGCTGTGAAAAAAACATATATTTTTAAATGGTAGTTCTGGCAACTAAGTAGAAACTCCATGAGAAACAGTAGTATTAATATGGCCATCTACATGACCTTCTTCTTTCTTTAATAAGTGCACAATTAAGACCTGACATTACTATAATAACATTTCCTCACAAAATCAATAATAAATTCTCTTTCACTGAAAGACAACATAAAAAAATTAGAGTGATAACTATGACACCCACATTTCCTCTAAGCATATTTTCTGTTCACAGAGTCACAGAATCATCAAGGGGATAACAGCAAAACTAGACTGTTAATGCCTAAATTGGTTTTTCCTAATATAGGTCTTCCAACAAAACTTCCAAAGAAAATCTATTTCTTCTTGGAGTCTATTCACTAGAGTTTTCTGCTGCATCCCAAGCCCAGCCATAGGTTCCCTGCCACATCCAAGCAGTCTGAGTATTTTTATTGCCTGGCCAAATTCATTCTATTAACCTCCACTAACTTACTTGACAATATCTTCCTCATGTTATTTTCTTTTCTCACTAGTATTAATCACTAGTGGGAAGACAAGGTGTGTAACAGGAAGAGATCACTGTTCAATTCCTTTTCTGACTGCTGTTCATAAATCTGAACATTTGATGACACAGTTATTGAGGTCTCTGCCCAAAGAGCCTAGTAAGTCCCTTGCACTCTGCAAAGATGTAAGTGAATTTTCTTCTTTGTGATGCCAGCACTAGAGTTCACCTCAACTACACAAGCTATAATTTCTGGTCCAAAACATCTGTCTGGCCAAACCTCAAATTACAGAGATATTTTGAAGGTCCAAAAGGGAGATGGGAGGTCACCGAAGAAGACTAAAAATTATAAGCAGGAATTACCTTTGATTTTAAGCATCAGTTTTCAGCTAAAAAGACAAGTTAAATACAAATAAGCTTAATTATAATATTAATATTTAGTGGTCTATGGCTTAGAAATCGAGTTCAGGGTCTTGCAGGAACTGATGCCAAAATCATATTTTTCATTGAAATCAGGGCCAGGGAGCATACGTCAGGAAAACAGGTGCTCTTTAGAGAAGTCTTGCAAGAAAGTATAATACTACTTTCTACACTGCTCCTACATTTTTAGCCAGTATAATGCCCTGGTCCCAGTGAAATAAAAAAGCTTTCTCTTCAAAAAATTAAATCAAACTTTCCATTTGTAAGCATGATGATCTTCATATTTTGCATAATCTTCATTAAAACTTAGGCATAAAACAACTGACCATGCATTGTGAGGCATTTTTCAATACACTTATTTTAAACCTATACATTTTTTCATACCATGGATGTTCAGGTATTTATTGGTTTTTTTAATGCCTGAATTGCTCTTATATGAAGCCACTTTAATTTATCAAGACAAGTGCCATCTTGAAACACAAACTTAAAAAACATTTTCAGCCAAAAGAAAAAATTTTGAATACTAATTTCTGACTAGTTTGAAATCTTTCTACCCTTTTACCAAGAAATCATCTTTCTTTTCCAATTGAGTCATTACCAGAAATCATCCACGGAAGTCTGAACACTTAAATCTGCAGTGCACATTTTTACTTAAATCCTCTAGCTCAGTACCTAAATGCAGGACAATAAAACCCAAATGTTTTCCTCGTAGTACCTGTCAGAGAGCCATGCACACAGCAGTAGCACTGGATGTTTATTTCAGATGGGTAAGCAGCAAGTATTGCAAATTCCCCCTCCCTTCAACATGGTCACAGAACTCATTATCCCTCTGTCCCTCTGCTCCAGTGCAGGCTGTGCTCAGAGAGATGGAGGGACTGAATGTACACACAGCAATATTTTGAAAATGGATGAGATTTTCAGGAACATAAAGTTCTTGAAAAAATAGGGCATGATCTTTGCAGTCATGGGGAAACATGGGCAGAACCTTGTAATAGCTTGCTAATTGCACTGAGTAAAGTAATTTGTTTTATCTGTCGGCCACTTGGTTTCCTGCTAAGTGCAAAAAAACTATTATGGGATTTTACTGAAACTAATTACTACTATTTTATCATGAATGCTGCTGAAGCATAATCCTCTCCCTATCTTTCTGCGTTTCTCTCACGCACTGTGTTCCTTCTCCTTCATCCTGGGTTTAAAGTCTTGTGGAAAGTCAAAAGTACATTAATCATCCAGAATTGTAATAGATCCTGCTGATATGCAGCCTCTCACTATAATAATATGGAGCGATGGCAGAGTACAGCAATGGAAACTCCAGTGAGCTGCACACACCACTGCTTATTTGTTCACAGGGAACCTGCCCCCCACAGAGCGTGTGATGTGCTGCAAGGGTCTCACCTGCCTCCCCACAGCAACTGAGTGGTACCAGCTCCTGAGTGACAAGCTGAGTGGAGGATAATTTGTTTCCCTCTTTTCCCAGCCTACTTATGCATGTGGGAGCTCGTAAGAATTTGTTTTAAACTCTGATGGCTTGGTGAATAAATAGTGACTGGGTACCCTGGTATTAACGCAGTATCTGGTTTATAATCATAATTTGTTAGAAACCCTGAAATACCTCATTTTGATCATTAGCATGACATCCTGCTAATGTTGAGATACCTCATTAGAATGGTTGGCAACTTGTCTTTGATTGAAATTATTATTCTTTTGAAATGAATGACACTGCCTGAATGTGCTCTGTCAGATCTTGGGAGTTAATTAAATTGATTTTATCAGAATAGTCAACCACACAAAATGCAACCCATTAAAGAATGTATTTGACAAGAAAGTAAATTGATCATCAGGTTCTCATTGATATGAAGATGAAGTACAGCTGCTATCAGCATTTCTCACCCCATAAAGCCAGTGACAGTTCAACAAGTGCCAGTGGTACAAAGGAATTATTCTGCACTTTTTAAAAAGTGCCCTCCTAGAGGGTTAATTTTTCTGTACAGTGATATATATTAAGATTGATAGTTACAAGGCATAGCAGGAACTTTGAAGTAGCAGATGAGGTGAATATTTTCTTTCCCAAAAAAGAAGTAGGAAGAAAATAATAATTTTTGCCATTAAACTGATGAAAATGAAATGTCAGAGTTGTTGCTAAAGGAGAATCTCTCACTCCTCTCAAGAGCTGCTTTATCTACCCAAACGCATATGCCTTCAGATATCCTATGGAAATGACACACAACCAATGATAATGACTTTTTATATCACAGATGTGCTATGCATTATATTTTCTTTTCCACATTTCTTTTGAATTTCATACCCAGTACTTAAGGTTTTTTTAAAGTTCTTGAGTTCCACACTGGCATCAAATCCAGGCCTGTGGTGTTCCTGCTGGATGTCTTTAATGGCAATAAAGAAGATCTCAATCAAGCCTTCTGTGTGTTAAGTATTCAGACCCTTATTTTTGCAATATTTCTGAGTTTGCTTATTGTATGTGGGTGAATACTTGACAGAGCTGACCAATAAAGCAAAAATATTCAATGAATAATCTTTCACATGCATGAACAAATGCACCGTCAGTCTGTTACCAATTATCCAGTTCCCTCTGCAGTAACACTCACACCTTGTGAAGACTAGACAAAAAAACAAAAAAAAAAAAAAAAAAAAACCAGACAAACTGAATCAGATCCCCAAAATACCTGCAACAAGACCCAAACCTGGTGCCTTCACAGAAGGAGCCTAAAATACACACTGTATTCAGAAATCTCAAGCTAGAGCCCATTGTTATTCGCTTGAGGGGATATTTTGAAGAGAGCCTCAAAGAAGATTTTTAACAGTACATTTTCAAGTTCACATATCAGACAGTTAAGTCTCTCAGAATTTTTCATAGTGCTTGTTACAAAGGTAACAGGAAACTATCTGCATATTTAGGCATCTAAATGCCTTCTCAAAATCTGCCTTAAGTAGCCAAACTGCAGGTCATTCCATCCATGTCACTGGGGTTAAAACCCTAAGTACCACTGTGGATCCTGACCCTATATCCTATAGGCTTCATGAGAGAGAAGCTCCTAAATTAATTGGTTTGTGGATCTTTTGCTTTGTTTTGATTTTAAACACTGGTCTGTAAAATGAAGCCAACCAAAGGACGTTATCATTTTCCTTAGACAGAGGAAAAAAATTAGCAGAACAATGAAGAAACCTTGTGCTGTATTCCCTAATGGCCATTACTGCTGTGATCACTTTACAAAAACATTGACTGCTCCTTGTTGTCCACCAGGAACTGAACATGCAGTGACAGACTGGAGCCAGCTTTCTGCCAGACACATACCCAGAGCAATCTTGCAACGTGTGCCTTGCAATGCCACTGTGTCCTGAAAGAGGTATAGTACACTGAACATGCAGCACAGATTGCCCTGGCCTGTGGGACTCAGGAAATGAGACACAAGGCTGTGGAGATATTGAGTTGATGTGAGAGACTTAGTTCATTAAATGAGCAATGCCCTTCCCAATGCTGCTGAGCCTCTGGCCTTGGCTAAGCTCTTACCTGCTCTGCCTGGGTAGTAGTGACTCCAAATACATATTTCTGCCAAACATCTTAATTTTTCAAGAATGCTGCAGTGTGTGTTCAGCCTCCACCTGTGCCTCACACTGGGAATGACATAGTGCAGCAAAAGATCCCCCCACCAAAAAAACCCCACAGAACCTTACATGGGAAATCAGGTCTAATTCACACCATGAGCAAAGAGGAATTAGAAAAAAGGGCTAAAGAAAGGACAATAGCTTCTTCCTTTTCCTAAGCAGGCCTTTTAATCAGCTCCAGTAATGAAGAGATGGAAATCAATCTAAATAATTGAATAAACACTAATGCAAAGCAAGGCAAAACTTATTATAGCACCCAAACCAAGGAGCATTTCCTAAAGTATAGTACAAATATATATCAATTACCCAATGTTTGAATGAATAAATTTAAATGAATGAATACTGCCTCCTCTCTCATGGCTTATGAAAAGGAGTGAAGCCCTAAAACTAAATTACAGTTTCCATGTTCACCTTGGGACCATAGCCTGATACCATTAATATGGATTAAATTTGTCCCGCAGGTTTATAAACAAGTAAGAAACACATGCCTACATCACAGAAGACACAGCAATCAGATTTCCACATTCATAAACCAGCCAGGGAATCATATTTCAAGCAATTGGAGATTGTGTCAGACAGCTGCATCTATCACTGTGGTTCCTAAGTAGGATGTGGGCACAAAAACAGCAGAGGAACCCTTGAGACAGAAACACAAGTTTGATCATTAATCTTCTCATCATTTCTATGGTATAGATTGAATACAGGTAATCATGAGTTTTAATTTTCCTTTAAAACAGAATGCCAAGAAAACAGCTGGAGTTGACAGATACGCTACCTACTGCTCTGCTAGAATTCATCTCTGACTGCTGTATTTTATGATTCATTCCCTCCTGATCACATTTTACACACCAAATATGGATCTTTTGCACAGAGCATGTAGACTACTATATCTACCAATGTGAAAGTGCAGACAGGGCACTGCTTTTAGCGTCTAGAAGAATCTCTGTGACATTCCAAGATGATGTTGTGGAGATTCAGTTTTCATTGAAGTGAGAACTATCATGTTATCAAGAAAATAGGAGTAAAATGTGCATGATTCTGATGCAGACACAAAAGGATTATTCTTTGTTGATGTTAATGAAGAATTACAACTGACATGAAGCAGAAAATCTATCAAGTTACTCATGAGGAGAGATTTTATTCCATTATTAATGTACCATAGCTTGGGGAAATACACTTTTTTAGTGAAGTATTAGGGCAATTTCACCGTGCAGGTGAATATTGTAGAGGCTGGTAAACTGGATCCTATGACTATACATTATGTGTCACCTTAATGGACAATTTATAGTCCATATACAAATAGAGTCAAAAGGGCAAAAGCTCTATTTCCTCAGCTGGAAGGAACATCATTGCCAAAGAGTAAATCATCTTTTGCAGTTCTTCTGCTTAGCTTCTGCAGGATACAGCCCAAATGAGTAGCAAGGTAGGGAGAACTGATGGGTTGGTAGGAAGTGCAAAGGAAGAGCTGTTTCTGCCGTGTTCCTGAACTATTTGCCTTCAGACTCAAGCTGATCTGCTCTTTCTAACCTTCAAAATGACATCAGACAAGTAAAAAAAAAAAATTGGAAAAAAACAAGTGTACATTTCCTGTCTGGAATTAGCAGAAAGTTGTCACAGCTAAACCAGCCTGGGATCAGCTTTGCTGCCCTTAACTACCAGGGAGGCCCTATAACCTGTTCCATTTGGTGCAAAATGCAGCAGTCTGCTTAAAAAGGTCACAGATGGGTTCAGCCATGCTGTCAGTGCCTTAGGTGAGCACTGCCACACCTGATACTGTAAAATAACAACTGATACTGTTGCTGCATTACTGCATTGCTTAATCACGTATAGAAAATCAGGGAGGGGAAGGGAGACCAGATCTGAAAACATGCAGAAATCATTTGGAAGCTAAAGTCACCCTTCCAAAGAAAAATTAATATTTCCCTCCTGTCGCAACGAAGGACGGGGAGACAGTTTGATGCAAACAAGACTCCGATTTATTGGCACTTTTGCATACAATTATATACCTTATTTCTTATCACTACAAAGATGTTGAAAATTACTCAATTGGTCAGTTACTGCTAACATGGCATTACCTAATGCTACTTGATTGGTTAATTAACAATCCTGGCCTAATAAGGAGGTCCGGTAATTACCTAATGCTTAACAAGTTTTATTATCATTAACGTTAACCTTGCTTCTCAGCACTTTCTTAGGTTATCTTATGCTATTCCCACTTAACAAGGAGCCATGTCTCCATGATATCTCATGGTTATGTCTTTGGAGACTTTTCAAAGCAATGTTTGCACAGAACTTTGCCATGGCTTAAGTGATAGCCAGTTTGTTGCAACTAATTGCTTTGTGCTAACGGTACACGCTGACCTCGCTTCTTGCATATCCACACCCTCCCTCTTTATTAGACATGCACTCCATTTAGCTATCATTGAAAAACTGCAGATTTTAAATTAGAACCATGTTAATTTTTGTTCATCCATCTCTGCCACTATACACATTACACTAACCACAAAATGAGTTGTGGCAAGGTGCCCTGGGAACTGATGAAAATAAAGTCTGCCATAATTTCACAACAGCTTTCCCAGGTATTCCTAGATTTAAAATCGTGCTTCAAGAAAGGCGGGGAAAAATATTCTGTATATTATAAAATGACATTGCCGAACATCAGTGTGCAGGCAGGTGGAATGAGATAATTTACAGACACATGAAATCATCATGTTTAAGGGACTTTTCTTAAGAAAAATCGTATTACCTTACCTTGAAACAAAAGCTTCATATTACCGTTGTTTCCTGCTGTTTTTAATATTTCTCAGCAAGCTCCTGATGAGCCACAAAATACTATCACAAGATGGAAATCATATTAATGGAACTGCTTAGGTTTGCCACGAAAAATTAGATAACCTAATTTGTACTTAAATTTCCAAAGCACCTATTTGTTCGCTACGTAATTTACCACCATCTTTCATCATTTAAGTTCTTTCCCTTTCTGAAGATTTAATTATTTTCCTTCTCCATCTCACAAGTGATTTTCTTGAACCATTTCAGGCAGTCCCAACAACCCTCCAACAAATGTTCCTGTGAGCACAGAGGAGAAATCAATAACTTCCATGGCTGTTCACTAAAAGAACGCAGCTTTTTCTGATAGCTGCAAACAAGATGGGATTTAAACCACAAACGTTTCCCAGTCAAGCATGAAAACAGCACTGGTACCCTGCTGTTAAGAAGCCCTGCAGCCCAAGATTGACTAGTGGGAGAACACACATCCAGATTCAGGCCTTCTGAAAATTGTTTGCCCTGAAGAAAGTCCATAAATAATCTAATGTGGAACAAAAGCATACATTTCACCTCTCCTTATAACTACACAGTGTGATGTGAAAGAACAGCTCGTATCAAACAGCTTCAAAGATCATCTCAGCTCAGTAAGTTCTCGTTTATTTGTCTGTGGTTTCTTTTCCTACTATACATTACCAAATTTCACTAAACTACTTTATGAATATGTCTATAAATTAACCTCAAGTCTACTAATACTTGCTTTCACCGAGGTCAGTGTAAACCCATCATTACATTCACTAAGGATAGGTTTGGGTCCAGAATGAGTAACCTTTCCTTACTTTCCTTGTTTGCTATCTTTATTTCACCTTGGTCTAACCTTAATTACAGAGTAACTTAATATTATCCTTCCTATTCACACAACCAAGTAATTGCCCTCTTTCTGTCATCTCTGCTATTTTTAACACACCCTTTGTTGTTTTTTGAATACTAATACAAACATTGATACCAATCACAGAGTATGCAAACAGGCTACTGGGTTTGCACTTAACAGCTAGTAGATGAGGACAATAACCAGAGACTTGGGGGACAAAGTGTCATTTACTGCTTCTCTACATGATACCCAGGACACTGGGCCCTCAGTGTAATAAATAAAATCATCTCTGCCTAAGGGATTTTATTTCAAGGTTCTTTTTATTTTACGCTGTGACCATCTCAGGATTCTTTATATTTTTTTTTCTGACTCTGGGAATTAAGGAAATTACTGTTATTCCCACTTTATATTTAAGATATTGCACATAAACTGTGAAATACGGAGCTATTTTTTTACTTTCAAGCAAGAACCATTCATATCCCACTTACAACTTTTCTTTTGTTGGGAAGAAAATGTTCACAAAGAAAGAGAGTGAAGAATCAAAGTGAGTGTGAATGAAGAGTCCAAGTGAGTCAAAAGGGTAGCTCTGGGTCTGGCCCCTTTCCCTAGGACTCTTTTAAACTTAGCCATTATACCTGTCAAATATAACAATGGTTATGCATGTTACTTCCTTTGGATCTCATCCTGAGGTGCTTAACTTTCCTTTGGCAGATAGAGAAAGCCTAGGCATATAAATTCGTTCCATATACTACAATAGGACTGTTAGACTAAATCTGTCCAATGATCCCTCAAGCTCATTCTCAAGTAGTTGCTGGAGTTTCAGAGAGACTCAGAGAGAACGAGGTGGCATGTACTGTGACTTCCATCACGCTCTTACCATTCAGAGGATGCTAGAGTGTTTCCCAGAGCCAGGCACACGAAAGACATTTGTTTTGGTGTACAGAACTAAGGTGCTTCACCCTTCCATTTTGGCTATTCTTGGTTGAATTGGTAGGAAAAAAACTTACAGAAGGATGAATCCAGTAGCAGAGAAGCTTGTGACCCATGCACCTGAGTTGCAGGTGCAGCCTGCAGGGCTTACTCAGGCTCCACAAGAAGCTGGTGGTCACTGGTCAACTGATACCCACACTTGCTCTACACATTAGCCTCTGAGCCCTGGTCCAAATTAAATACAAGTGAATGTCAGCTAGCAATAAATGGCAACTTGGAATCAAGATATGGTCATTGTGATAGGTATCATGCCTGATGTAGAGCAAAGGATTCTGGTAAGAGCTTTAAAACCTTCTCCCTTGGGCATGCTCAAGCACTATACTGCCATCAACACAATTTATGGGGTATATTAGCACTTTGCTCATGAGCTTCACGCTCCCAAGAAACTTGGAATTGGGAGGGTGGAGGGGAAGGCGAGTTGGTCATAAAATAACAATATATTTGACATGCTGTTCAGTAGGATCAGAAAGCAATTTGCAGAGGTCTGACTGATGACAAGGAATGCTGCTAAAAAAACCACTGTAACTGTCAAACTTATTCCTACTACCATCCAGGATTCAAGGCCAATTTACAAAAAGACCTTGAGCAGTCATCAGTCACCCAACACATCTGACGGACACATCAGCTGTATATCCTGGGTAAGCATTTCATGCCCTCACAGGTAGATTGATCAGCCAAGCTTCTGTAACACAGGAGGTAGTTAAAAAGTCAATCTGTGAAAGCTGGTAGGAGGTTTCCCTATATGATGTCAAGTAACATCTCTACCTTCAGCTTTTTCCTTTTTCTCCCTTCAGATCGTCTAATCTCTTGGTGTAGCTTTGCCACAAGTCCCAAGGAAGGTATTTGTCATGTCTCCATGAAAAAGGCAATGTCTCTGGAAAAGTTGTACTCACCTGCATCCTGTGTGTGGTATTAGAAACTCCATGGGGAGCCTTCAGCCATTTCTGTTGCTCCTGTAGGGATTTGCCACAAGCATCACATTCTTCCCTTGATCAACACAGAGGCTGATGTGCTTTTGAGCCAGTAAAAAATGAAATGGTTCCATGGCATTTACCGCAAATTGGAGATTCATTGTCACGTGCCACATTTCTTAACCTTGACAGTGGCTTGCTACTTTTCATTTTCTTTCCCAGTTAGAAGCATTATTTTTATTTCAAATTCATTAAAAAAATTTAAAAAGCCTAAAAAAACCCACTTTCATTGTACAAGGCATTATACAGGAAAGGGGTATGTCCAGGGAATAAAGCCATTCCTGCATCTGAGATCATTCCACTAAAACTAGCAAACTCTCCAAATCTTTTCTGGTTTTGTTTTTTTTTTCTTTTTTCTTTTGTCTTACTGCTTTCCTCTGAAAATTACTACCATTACTCAGGCAAACTCACAATACTTTCTTTGGTGCACCTGCTCTTATACTCTTGTCTTCTCTCTGGAAATTCTTCTCCCATAAGTCTAGCACAGGAAAAAAGTTCTATATAGTACACAAGCAGGGAGTGGCCCAGACATACAGTATTGCTGAATGTGGCTTGCAAACTCATGTCCATAAAGCCTGTTCTCATCAAACAAATGACTCATCATACACTGGGCCCAGAAAAACCAATGCCATGGACTTGCAGATTTTGGAACAAGTCCATTTTGCCCTTCATTTTCTTTATTACATTCCCTCTGAGAAACCTGTACAAATCTCATTGTCTTTAACTGTCTCCTTACAGTCTTGGAAAATTTTTTTCTCTGTCCCTTCACAGTTCCTGATATATGAGCATCTGACGGGGCTCTCAGCACACCTGCTCCAGCAAAGAATTTCAACAATTTCTTTACAGGGAGAGATCTGTTCTTAGCCTCAGCTAAGCTCTGCATAACACTTGGAACAAAAGAATCTTTTTCAAGCTGGGAAGAGGTGGTGAAGGAGAAAGAAATCTGTTCCTCCACTCTTTGGGATGTACTTTCATTTTATTCTAGGTCAGCATTCAGACCTGGACATACTTTTCATATCCTCTTTGCCTTAGCATTGTGGCCAATATATTGCATTATATTTCATCCTCCTTTAGTTACAAAAGCTTGTCCTTTCTCTGAAAGGTCACCAGCATTTACTAGCAGTTATCTTAGAGCAATAGGAAAGCAAGAACAGTGTTTTTCTTATTCCTATGGTACAAAATTCTCAGTGTAAGATGCAACGCCTAAAACCTGACTGACTTAAATATGTCATGCCCTAATGATATTTTCTGACATTACTGTGTGGAGTCCATCCTCCCCTAGAAAGAGATAGATATGCCCACATACATGCCCACATCCAGTTAGTTGCTTTCAAATAAGCCCATTACATTTTACTTTCCTTCTAAAGGACAACAGTTTTCAGGTCCACTCTGATGGGCTAACATTCATTGTCAGAAATTTGAAGTGAACACAATTCAATCCATTTTTCACAGACAGAAAGGTCAAGATCTGCTCTCAGACACACAGCTGCCACTGAAGCTACCACAGACATTGCTGCTGAAAAGGAACAGGGCCTTGCCTGTGACACAGGGTGCTGGGAAAGGCAAGAAGTGTTTCAACACAATACCATTTCTCCATAGCTGAAAGGCCAGTTGTGTTTATTAAGACAACTAAATCTTCTATGGAAAGCGATTTGAAAAACTGTATACCTGCCTGGTTCCTAAAGAGGCTGTCCAGTTTTATTCCAGTTTACTCGTTTTACTCTGGCACAAGCCAGTGCTTTAGTCTTGCATACGTAACTAGTACTGACACATTGAAGGCTTTGCAGGGGAGGTGTCAATCTCATGTGAAGATGCTTAGCTGTGATTTGTTTGTCTCTAATATAGGATTATATTACCATGTGAAATCTCACAGTATCCACAGAAAACAATTCCAAAATTGACATTTCATCAGCTCACTTGATGGGCACAGAGGCAAGAAAGAAATGAGCCAGGCACATTGTTGAGTTGTGGCTTCTACAACTCCATGCACATCTTGCCCAGTTCAGAGGGGTCTTCACAGCCTTTTGGTCTGGAATACCTATAGGGCCTTGATCATATGTTTCCTATAGCTCTTCCAATTTGCAGAAAAAATCATATTGTTTCTGGGATGATGTAAACTGTCCAGGAACTGTTATTTGTAGTAGCCATGGGTACTTAATTGTTGAGCAAAGCAGAACCACACTATTGCTTTTGTCTGTGTTCTGCATATTTGTTGGGCTCACATGAGACTTTCCATGTACCATGTCTGGGCATGACATCCTTATCTCAGAGATCAGTAAATTTATCATTAGCTTGGTATCAGTTTTCACCTGATAAGGAAGGAGATACAAACATTGTTCCCATTTCTACAGAAATATCATTAAGTCAGTGGTAATTTTCACATGTGCAAGGCCATGCTCTCAAAAACACAGCATTTATTGAATACAAAAAGCCACCAGCCTCCATTTTCCCAGGAGGATATAGGTTGAAATTTTCCAAACTTTTAAAGCATCTGCACAGTTCTGTTTAAGAACAGTTCAGGAAATTAGAAGTAAAAAGAGAAAGATCTTTGAACAAGAATTTCCAGGTGTAAGGACCAACAGAAAGAATGAACTACACAGTACCTTCAATACATAAAATGAAATTTCCATTCCTTATCTTGGTACCAGCCCAGTTTCTACAGCTGCATAGCAGCAGTGACTCCTAAGAAGCCTCTCAGGCAGCTTAGCACTGAATTTCCAGCTTCCCTTAAGTTCAAAGAAATAATTATTCATAACATTAGAGTTGCTTTTTGAAAGCTCCTCTCTTCAACCTTCATGAATTATGCCCAAGAATATTAACAGGCTGAACTTCATGACAGGTTCTTTTCCCAACCTCTGCATTTCAGAAGACAATTTTCTGTGAGGCAAGGTCAAATTCCTCAGCCTACAGATGAAAGTTTCCAATAAGAGAAGACAGCACTACAGCAACATTTGTGGGAATACATAAAACTACATGACCCCTTAGAAAAAGAAAATGGCTTTCTGGGACCGATGCAAACATGAAAGTCTGAAGATCTCATGCAATTTGCAAATGCAAATCAGGTTGGCAGCAGACATGCCAACTTCTTTTGAAGATCAGTATTTTCCCCTTTATAAATAAGCATCTCTCATACTGCTTCATCTTCAGTACTCAAAAAGCCAAAGCATTTTTCAAGTACTGTGAATTTTAATATGCTTTTTCATTAAAAATATCCAAAGTTTCAGAAATAGAACTAAAAATATATATTAAAATATATTTTTATTTTTACATGATGGAACTCCTGTTTTCTGTTTAGTATAAAAAACATCAAACATCTTTCATTGGTAACAGCTTTCTTCAGAAGAAAGATCTGCATTGCCCCTCCATATTTTTTGCTTGCATGTTACTTTGCAGTGGGAGGATAAAGCTTCATCATGTTGCCTAGGTAGTGGGCTAGAATTAATGGTGTTGTGGAACCACCCATAATATCTTATGAGCTTATATAACTTTTTGTTCATTAAATTTATTAGAAATACCAGTAAATTATAGTAGTGATGTGGTTTCAGAAGAATGAGACACAGAAGTTTCTCCTCTGTGTTTTGACTACAACACTGCAAGCAGCGTTATACTGGCTCCAACCCACCTCATTTACTTTGGCTGGAAACGCACCAAAAGGTAACCACCTCATCTGAGAGAAAAGAAAATTTAGCCTTCTAGAAATAAGCGCTTATGGTTCTTATTCCATGGAGTAAGTTCTAGTTAGATCTCCAGACGCAAGTCCTTCAGATGTCAATGTCAGATGTCTGTGCTCCTCCAGCACAAGGAACCATGGAGGAGTACTGGATACCTGCTTGGAATCCAGCCCTCCTCCAGGGAGAGGTGACTGATGGAGCACTGCTGAAGGACAGAGGCAGATGGCTCCCCTACAGCTGTTCAACACACCTTTGCACATCTAAAGCAAAAGAAGTGCTACCTGTTCCTTACACCTTTCCTCAGGCTGAAAAGCTCTGATGGTTTTTTTACCCACTTAGAATGTCATCAAAGAAGATAAAATGGAGTTTGGCTCTCAGCTGTGATGGGCAGAAGTGGACAGACAACCAATTCTCTGAAATGTGAAATTTTATGGCAGAGCAGCATCCACTGGGTTTTTTAATTGAGCTCTAGGAAAGACCAGAACCAAATATTTTCCTTCCACTCAGCTGAGTGTCCCAGCCCCTTAACTAAAGACAAGGTGGTTATTCTCCTTCAGGTCCCATGATGTTTATTCTGTAAGGGGACAGCAGCCCGATGTTAACAGAAGGCATAAAGAAGGCTCTCTGAAAGATTTCTAAAATAATTTCATAATTCTTGTCACTTGACATTCATACCTCCTGAGTGCTGCTTCAGACCATCTTCTTACTACTGATTAAAAGAAACAGATCAGTGTAGGAATCATTTCTGTGTCATCCAGACCCTTGGAAAGGTCACAGGCAACACCTTCCAAAGCCTTTGAGTGATGAAGTCTTTGAGTTTGAAGGCTTCTGAGTAGGAGGATAAAAGAATAGTTCCACCCCAAGTGTATAATATTCAGCAAATAGCAGTTTTCAATCCTGGACGATCTAAGGGGTGGGAAAAGAAAAAAAAAAGGAAAAAAAAAAAAAAGCAACAGATGTAGTGTTGGATAATAATAATTCAGAATTATTTAATGCATTGTTTTGACAGACTTCACATCATAAAAGTAAGAACAGACCTTCTTAATAATAAAAAATAGATAGAGATAGAAACACCAGAGCAACAAAGAACATAATGGAAGATATTTGAGGGTATTTTGACATTTTTTTCTCTTTAAACAATAGAATTTATGTAAATTTGTAAACTAGACTGAATATATGCATGAGACGTGGGAAAACAACAAGCAATACTAGCAATACTGTTAAAATAAAGACGAAACTAATCCTTTCAACAGATTAACACCAGGACTAATAGAATAAGGACATGAAAATTACTGTATAGCAAATACAGATTAATGGCTACTATGAGATCATGAGTCAGTGGACTCATGTCAGTGCACTGCATCCCTTTAACTTCTGTAGGAAGGAGATACAAGTTCACTAGATGTGTGATGCTGGTGTACTACTTTTACTAGAAGATAAATTTATTTATATTTGAAGATGGTTGCTCTGAAAAATCTTTGGAACTTGGAATACAGCTTTCTAAACAGATTACATGTAAAAGTACCTACAACTTCAAGGTGACTTTAGTCAGCTAGCAGTCTCAAAACATGAGGCTTCCTACATACCTCCCATTTAACATCCCAAGTCAGCAGACACTCTAATATATCCATCGAAAAGTCCATAACTACCTAAACTGCCCACCTTACAGATCTTCAGGACTTAGCAATGCTGCCCACTGAAGCCTCAGTTGACGCCTCCACTTCTCATGCCAGCCAGCCTGTCGCTGCCCTGCTGCATAGGGAGCCCATGATGCTGCCCACCTCACACTGACGATCCCAGCCAAGGCCTGGAGAATCTACACTGCTCAGAAAAGTGGAGCAACCAGGATGCCCTGTCAGTACAGTACATATTTATCCTACCCTTGAGCTTATCCAAATATAGGAAAGGGCAGACGGAAGCAACAGTCTGTGCACCAGGAGCAAGTAACATTAAAGAGTTAGGAACAATAGGAATGAGAAAAAAATAGTATGGTAATAGAGACATAGTGAGAAACCATAGGAATTTGTCCAGTGAAATGTTGAGCAGATAGGAAAGAGGGAAGGTCAATAAAAGATTGACCTGAGCTAGAGAATCAGGAGGGACAACAAAGAGGCAGAAATGCATACAGGTGAGGTCAAAGGCAGATGCATATAGGAAGCTACCATATTCTCATCAAATTCATAGGAGAGCAAGAGTGGCTTCAGAGGACCTGTGGGTGTGTGTCTGAGAAGACAGCAGAAGGTGCAACACCCACATCTCAGCTCCAGCTTCCACTGTTTATGATCAGCCCACATCAAGCAGCATTGCAGCAAACTGATGCCACATATATTTTGGTGCTTGGAGACAGGCTAGACCCAGAAATGGCACTGATATTAACGACATGCTTATGGTTTGCATGAACACATTAGCACCTTTACAGCTCCTTTCCCCTGTCAATCTTTCCTCTAATTTAGGTAATCTTACTTCTACCAGCATCAAGATAGAGGTGTGGATGTTTTGGGGCAGCATACAAAATAATTTAGCACTTTCTCAATCAGTTCACGGATCCAAAGTGACTGTAGTGGCTGTGCTACATGGCTTGAAGAGATGAAGCTGGTGATCTGGAAGGGACAGTGAAAGCAAGATTTGTATATCATTGGAGACAGCTGACCTAGCAGAAGAGTCAGAAGTCAGCAGGAAGCCAAGTCAAGTCAAAAATGCAAAGTACAGCTGTCTCTTATAAGAAATAAAGGACAGGAAAGGCTAACAAATAGAATGAAAACAAGATATAGGTTCCATAGGGATGTTTTTTAAAAACAGTTTTTGTGTCTGAGCTTCTGGGTTCCAAGCAGCCCACACTAAGAACCCTAAGCAGCAAGAGACAGCACTGAGAAGTGCTGGACTGGCTTTGAGAGCTTGCATCTCTTCCCATCATTTTCAGACTTTGCTGTATCTCAGAAGAGGGCACTGTGGGATGGAGATCTACTAAACATGAGAAAATTCAGCCGAGCTCTCAACAGGAATTGCTTTCACCATGTAATTTGCAATTAATTACTTCTTTTGTTTTTATTCAGAGAACCATGTGTGATCTATTTTCTCAGATGCATGAGCATTGAAATTCAGAGCTTGCTCATTCTCTGTTGTTACAGTAAATTCTCTACCCTTTTGACATATCACCATCCCTAACCACAGAGAGGTTTACAACTGCTGAGGGGCTTTCTTCTCAAGTTGAAAACCTTTTCTCTTTTTTTTTTTTCTTTTTTTTTTTTCATTTTATTTCTTCTTAACAACATACAAAGAAAATGGTCTTCATCCTTGCTGAGACATAATGTCTCTTTAGCTATTAAGGTGAAAGAAGGTGAATTCTCAAAACAGATGGATACCAGATACAGTGCATGGACAATTAAACCCAAATTATCTGACTTCTACATTTTCATGGATAACACAAATATTGTACCTGCTTCCCTATGGCCTTGTTCTTTATGTAGCTATTTACACCTATACTGTATGCATCTTAACTGCAGTCATTTGGTACTGTTCATGCTTAGTTTTGTGTATGTATGAGTATTTTATGCTTTCCATAAATGTAAATGAGTGCACAATAGCCAACAGCAGTAGTAAATCTGTCACTGGGTTTTACCCGAGTGCTGTTTTCTTGATTGAATCAACAACAAAGCTGGTCAGCTCCTGATGAAGCATTTTTCCACTGCCAAAAAGTTGAAACTAAATATTTTGTAGAAACATGTTAATTTCTTTGAGCAATTTTTTTTTGTTGTTAGGAAAAATAGAGCATTTTTAAATGAAACTTTTGTTTGTTTGTTTGTTTTTGTTTGGTTTTCATTTCATTTGTAGCATTGCAGACTGTTTTGTTACATTCTGGGGCACTGTAAAAAATAACAAGGAAAATGTACATCTGAAACATATCAATCAAGAGGAAATAAATGATGAAGACTGAAATGTTCCACAGATAATTAAAAATTAGTAAGTTTATTCCAAATGGAAGATGGCTATCAGTTACAAAATTGCGAGCAAGACATGTTTATTTAGAACTAAGCATTCTCATTACTAATCGACCAGAAACTCCTAGGATCTCTCCAAAATTGCAATTATTTGGCCCCTTTAATATTTCATCGTCTACCACCTACCAGCAAGTCTACCATTGTGCCTGTTCTGTTTCTAAAATATTACATTTCTTTTGACTTCTGATCTTTGGAATTTATGTTCTACTCCATTTCTGGCTTGTCGTCTTCTCATTAATTTTTTTTTCTTTCTTTGTCCCTCCCATCTGTTTTTTTATTTTCTGATAAATACAGGTTTTTCATTTCTTTTCTAACCATTTTGACCTGTCACCATCTTACTTCCATTTTAGCCCACCAAAAGTGGTTTTGTTTCTTCGAACACTTAAGGCACAGTTATATCCTACCTATTTATACTGTATCTATACAATCATCTAGACATACATAGCTACAGCAGTGTTGTGGGACCACTGCCCTCCCCAGGGTCCTTCTCCGTCCACCCCCGTCACTTTCTTCTCTGGCTTTACCCAGGTTGCCTTCCTAGAAAAATAACAAAAGTGTGGTAGAGGTGCTGAGCACCTGGGTCCATCCCCAGCACTTAACCAGGAGGACTGAAAATATTTTAAAGGGCTTGTTGTATCCAGATAGTTAGACAACGACATAATGGCCTATGTTTCAGTTTTTGGACCAGAGTCCAGACCCAAGGTGACAGGCATGTGTGGCAGACAGAGGAGCTGTAGAAATTATAAAAATGTATCCTCCAACCCCAGTGAGCTGAGGTCTTTGGTGATGCACTCATGCTCCTTTCTCCTTCCTCATCCTCAAGCTTGTGAAGGACCCATGGCTCATGACACCAAATTCAGTCTCCCAGAGCTGACAGGCAAATGATTCCTGGATCCTGAAGATGTCTGGCTGCTTGACACTGGCCCTAGAGGCAGCTCCAGAGCTTGGAGAAGTGCAGGGGAGTCTGTGAGGTGACCTCTCAGAGCAAGCAATTTGGTACTCCAGGGCGAGGGCAGTAGATAAGCCAGGTATCAGCTGGGAGGGAGAGGCCCCTGTCGTAGTTTTTTAATGTGCAGAAGCAGCCATAGATCATTTCAGAGCCTGCTGCCTCTCCATAGAGGTTTCCCTGAGGATGTAGGTTAAAATTGTGGGAAAATTATTTTTTCATTTTACTAAAAACAGGGAGCTTGTATGATAGCCTAAGTGTGTAATGAATGTTGTAATTAAGGCTGAGGACTGCTGCTGCTTTGGATAATTTATGGGAATTTCTTGGAGGAATTAGAGCTATGGGAATTGTGTGGAGCTGCTTTTTGGAGCAAAATGGACAAAGCTTAATCACACTTCATATTAGGGTCCCATTTATAAATAGTGAAGAAAGAATTAATAAGTGATTAAGAGATGTTTTAGTGAATGCCCAAGTAATGTTTAAACCAGTAGGTCAATAGAGGTTAGATTTATAGGTCCAAAACCCCAGGCTAGCTTCTATCTAAATTATCTTTTATTTACATATGTCCAGATTTTTGCATTCCTACCCATAAAATACCCTGGGTACCTGATTTCAGCCTGTAGGTATGCCAACTGTCACGTACACCTTGACAGAACTGATCATTTCAGCATTGGTTGGGTCTGAGCTCAAGCAAGAGTGACAGTCTGCCAGATTTCAGCTGCTGCATCAGCAGCTCACCTGGAAAACATCCTCAAGCTCCTTCTAAGCCTTTATTAAAGAGCAGAGCCTGGTCCTGCCTTGTAACCCAGTCAGGAGAGCGTTTACTTGGAACGCAAAGCAGATAGGCTGACCTCCCACACCATGGGAGGCAAAACTACCGTGCAAACCCCCCCCAAGGGCCAATGATGGAGAAAGAGGTGCACGCTGCATCAGAAGGAGTCAGGGAGGTGCAAAGGTGACTGGCCCTCCCCAGGAGACTGGAGTGCCTGGGACAGAGGGTTCAGCTCTGAGGCTCAGGGGAGGGCAGGGCAGTACAAAAGCAGAAGCAAGCACAGGAGTTTGATGTGAAGGCAGCAGACAAAGGAGGCAGCGACAGGATCCCAGCCGCAGGTATTTGTGTTGATCTGGTCCCAGGTAAATCCCATGTCAGCTGCAGGGGTCATCTCACTCTTGCCACACATCCTGAAGGACATCTTCCTTCAGTGAAGAGCACTGGGCATCTCTGAAAGGACAATCAGCCCTCCTTAACATGCCCCTTTACTATTCTCCAGATCAGTCTGTATTTACCGTAAAGTATAATACAAGGCTTGTACCTGGTCTGATCTGTAGTTAGGACTTAATCACTAGGCTGTTACACTGAGGAACATGAACCACAGGATTTGCAGGCAGTGTCACATTTCAGACAGCGCTGCTAGGTTACACTTTGCAGAAGTAAATCATTAGTTGGCTTCATCTAATTATCTGCATCTTGCTAAGCATTCTCCACATTAAATGCCTTTGATCAGATCTTCAAATGGTTTAATTAGCAGACTTCAGGAGCCCATGTCAGTTGTAAGATCTAAAATTCTGACCTTTATTAATCATTAATGAGTACATCTTTCTGCCTTCCTCCATCACACCAGTGTTCCCCTCCCCTGCACAGAAAAAAAAAAAAAAAAAAAAGCAGCTGAGCCATTCTAACCTACAAGCATTTATTAATCAGCATCATTTCTATTGCATGTTTTTTGTCTGCATTAGCTGGCACAGAAAATAAATACTTAACCTATGTCAGGAAATGCACCAGTTACATAATAAATCATAAGTAGGCACTCATAAGACTGACTGCCCCATCTCTATGCTCCCATATAGTGTGTTTTTTTCAGGTGGAAATGTGCCAGGCCAGTCATTTGGATCTTTTTATTTGAAGCTCTGGGTGCCACCAAACAGAATGCCATGGTATCAGATGGTAATGTTTTGACAAAAAGTTGCTCAAAAGCAGGATTGGCAGGAAGATAAATCTGTTATACTGCTATGGAAATGGTCACTCCATCTAATGCAAGTATCTAATCTATGTTTGATAGTTAAACCCACAGAGGGTTAGTCTCCCTCTTTCTATAGGCTATTGAGAGAATTCATACTTCTGTACTTCATCATTTCAGGCCACCTTCAAAGCATAGGACCCTGGAGCACCCTGCAGGGTGTGCTCACAGCCCGGGTGAGCTGCACCGTGGGCATGCAGCAATGCAGGGGATGCCAAAGCAAATCAATCTACCACCACCCCACCCCCCATCATCCTTGCCCTGGTTTTGGAGTCAGAGAGCTCAGGCAGGCAGCAGGGGAGCTGCCATCTTCTGCAGATCCTATGAGACTGACAAAAGGGCCTGGCCCACATGTTAAGCTGAGTCGCCCCTAAATTATATCCCTGGCATTCTGTAACACAGACGTTTGAGAACCCCATCCTGCTTCCTGCCTGCAGCTTCTTTTTGTCTTAATGTTCCCCCTGGAATTGCACACTGTCACCAATATTTTTTTGTTTTCTTAAATAAGATTTAAATCAATAGGGCTATTATTCCCCCTGTGCTTGTTCATTAGACAGTGTGGGAAGTTATGGCACACTAGTGAAATCACAGTCAGAAGAAAATTTGTGTCTGCAGGTTTCATCAACATATATAAAGCTGACATTCAAAAGTGTGTCTAACTCTTTTATTACAAAAATTTACTTATCTTCTCCCTTCCTCCCACATCCAACAACAACAACAACAGGGAAGTTTTCTTAGTCAAACAACATTTGACACTCCAAAGTACAAAATGAGCTTGTGAATGATACTAATTTACCCAACAATCATTGCTCAGGCAGTTTTACTTGCCAAGGAAGTGTGACAAAGAAAATGCAATTGTTCAGGGAACTGTGCAAGCAATAAAATGTTATTTTACTGTACTTAAAGAAAATTAACAAGAGCTGGCATATGATAGTTACACTGATGTTTTTAAAATTACCTAAGTGCAATAAGTGAACAAAGATTGAGGTCGACAAAAGAAGGACTCTTTAAAGTTGATTACTCTGATGAGCAATTTTGTACTTCAGGCCATTTGTTTTGGATAAAATGTCTGTATCTGCATCCTTCTGTGTTTCACTTTGCCACACTATAGAGGTACACCAGCAATTCTCTAGACTCATATGCCAGAATGATACATTTTGGTGGATGGAAGACATACCAGCATCCTGCTTTTCAAAATTCACTGTTCGTCTGTGCAGTGCCCAGGCTTCTGGTGGGGCCCACTGCCTCAGCAGAGTTTTCATCCTCAAGACAGGCTTTTTGTTTCCTGATAAAGTGCATGCAAGGAAAGGAAAATACAGGTGTTTAAGAGGAGCCAGAGATTGTCTCAGCAATGTATCAGGGAGGCTGATTGCTTGCCAGGTGCTGAGCCCATGCCTGCTCCTGTTTAGGTCACCAGGCCAGCACGCCCTGGGCATATAGCTGAGCAACCCTCTTCTGAACTTCCATACCTGTCAATGCTCTTTCTGACACTGCCTGGTTATCACCCACCTCTCCAGATATCACCTAGCCATTAAATGTGACAGATAACCACACACTGGCACATGGAGCCTGTGATCTACTGGACCAACAGCTGAACACTATTAATATAAGCACTTAGACTGGAAGAAATTAATCTTTAATTCAGGTAAAGGAATTTGAGACTACACCAGGATTTGCTTTTAACATATAGTTTTAATATAGTTTCTCCCTTCCCTCCCCTTTTTGATAATTATATAAATAGCAAATATATTCAAAACTTGAACTGGCTTAAGGGAAAGGTATAAAAGGTAAATATACTTGCTGACTTTTTTTTTCTCCTTCAGTGGGCAGATCCTTAAATCACTTTGTGTGGTCCAGGTCAGTAGGTTTATGCCAAGTATTACTGAATTTTCTATTTGCAAAGCCAAAGCAATTCTTCAGCATGTAATAACCAGCCTTTTGTGTAGAAAGCAGCCAGGAGCCATTTTGGTGGGTGAAAGAAATGAAGTGCTTTTGTTACTTAGAAGGGGAAAAAAAAAAAAAATGGAAAGACATGACCTCTACGTTCTGGTTTTCCTAAACCTGAAAGGCTGCCTGCTGATTCCAGGTAGCAACCAGATCTCACAGAGTGGACAAATATATTCTCTTTCAAGTGATTTTCTCTGAGAAAGGACAAAATGCTCCAACTCTTTAACAACATATATATATCTACAGACACACAATATAAATATATATAAAAATAACCTCCTGATAGAGGACAATCATCTGCTATTATTTTCCAAGTACCAGCACTTCACATATGTTTGAATGCTGGGCACCTCCTCTCTTTCAGACAGAGCAGTTAACCTAGTATTTGCAGAAGTGTCTTTACCTCTGCACTCTCTTTGCAGGCTGTCTGATATTGTAGATCTTGGTACAGTCATCTAAAACACACAGCTACATGTCTCCTGGCTGCTCAGAATTGTTTTGCCTCATGAATTGCAATCAGCATTCAAGGATTTGCTACTGAGAATACAGAGTTTCTCGGGCTTTGTATTGACGGCACAAGTACCTCCCTTTCTTGGGGACTTTCCCATCTTTAAAGCCTTCAATTTGTCACCAAGAGAGAGATGCACATCAGGGTACAATTCAGTTTCTCAGTTCCTTTCCCAATACTGTTCATGCTGGGACCCTTTCCACACCTGGAAACACAGTGGAAAACATAGGTCCACTACTACTAGAGTATAGTTATTGCAGATAATAGTTAACTATCCACCAGCCTCAGTAACAGCTCAGCTTTTTTGGAGGTGCAGCAGAATAGATCCTCTTCTTCTCATTGCAGCATCTCTCCTCAACCTCTCCTTTGGGACCTGTGCTGGATCTGGTTGTGGCAGAGTTCACAGCTGCACAACCATAGCTCAAGGCACTGCATTGAGGTAGCACTCTCCCCAGAAGGCATGGCTTTGCATCCCACTCCTAAAAGGCATGTTCCTCTTGACCCCTTTTTTTTTTCTGTGGGTCCAGAGCACCAGATTGTTTGATCTACACACAGTGCCAGTGAGAACCAGTGACAGGGCACCCTAATGATATATGTGTATGGGGGGTAGAAGGTTGTACTGGACAGGCACCAATACAACCTGGAGTCAGAGCCAGCCAAGCAGTTTGTCACAACTGCCTTTTCCAGTGTATTTCTCTCAATCCCTTTAGCAGCAGAATACAGGACACAGTTTGGTCTTGCATGGAGGGGTATCCAACATGCCTGGAATCGATCACCTCAGGGGTGTAAGCACAGCCCTACCATTTGTCATGGACTGATACAAACTGCACAAAAACAGGAAGATGCCTCTGAACATCTGCATTACACCAATGACATCACTCTGTGGAGCAACACAGCAGAGAAGGCATTTGAGAAATCAAAAAGAATTATCCAGGTCTTTCTGAAATCTGGTATTGTCATAATATAAAGCAAGGTGAAAGGACCTGTACAAGAGATCTGGTTGCTGGAAATATAATGGCAAGATGAAAATCACCACATGTCTATGGATGCGAACCAGAAAATTTCAACTAAATGCCCACCCGTTTACATCCAAGACACACAACCTTCTCTAGGCGTTGTATGTTTCTAAAGAATGTATCTTCTTGGTTACAGTCAGCTTGTGAGCTCTCTTTGTCAAACAACCCCAAGGAAGAACTATTTTGAGCAGCTTTAAGCCTTTGAACATATCAAAAAGGAGATAGCCCATGCAGCAGCTCTTGGGCCTGGACAAGCTTCAGGTAAGTGCTCTACACAGCAGATCAGCAAAAGTCTCCCTGCAAGAGAGGGTTGTGGCTTGGTTATCAGCACACATAGGGAGATAGATGGGAAAACAGTGTGGGTTACCCATCCCTCAGGAAAAGGCAAACCTGTTCATGAGATTGTCTGCATTGAGGACCTGGGTGCACTTGGTGGGTGTGGAGGAATTTCTCAAGGAATGTGGACACCCAGCATTTGTGGCCAATCCATGTTTTGAGAACTGTGAAGCAGACTGAAACTCAGTCCTGAGAGCAGTAAATAACCTGACCTTGAAGAGACTCTGAAAGTGCGATTAGAGCAACTAGTTTGGCAGATGCAGGTGCAGCTTTAGCAAAAACAAGATGCCTAGCCAAAAAGTAGTTAATTGCAAGAATTTGTTATCTAGAAGAGGCGTGCCGCTTGAACCCTATATAAAGCTGTGTAACTATTAATAAAATTGAGTGCTGTGTATCAATCATACTGGTTTTAGTCACAGACTCCGTGTTTTCGCGCTCTTCCCGACAGGTGGGTAAAGAGGAAGGGTGGCAAAATCCAGTGTGTACATCAAGGAGATTTAATCATGGAGGAAAATGAGTCATTATTTGAACAATATAGGAAGCACTACAGCATGAACCAAGAGAAAATGAACATCACAAGGAACCAGAAGAATGCTGCAGTGACCCAGCTCAGGCTGATGTCTGTGCCCAACAATCTGACACAGTACTTCTTCTGTACTGGGGGACCACCTTAACAGGTGCAACCCACATCATCAACTGACCTTATGGACATTTGAGAGGGTGGGGACATGGTCTGGGGGGAATAGTATCTGTGTGTATGTCAAGGGATAGGTGATAGTGGTTAACATGCATGTACAAATCTGAATGCTGGATATAAAGATGGTTTAACTATATGGTATATGGTCCAGGGCAGTGATTCTGCCCCTGTACTCAGCCCTGGTGAGGCCACAGCTCGAGTCCTCTGTCCAGTTCTGGGCCCCTCAGTTCAGGAAGGAGATTGAGGTCCTGGAGCAGGTCCAAAGGAGGGCAACCAGGCTGGTGAAGGGACTCCAGCACAAGTCCTGTGAGGAGAGGCTGAGGGAGCTGGGGGTGTTCAGCCTGGAGAAGAGGAGGCTCAGGGGAGACCTCATCGCTCTCTACAACTCCCTGAAAGGAGGCTGGAGCCAGGGGGGGGTTGGGCTCTTCTCCCAGGCAACTTTCAACAAGACAAGAGGGCATGGACTTAAGTTGTGCTTGGGGAAGTTTAGGTTAGATATTAGAAAGAATTTCTTCATAGAGAGACTGATCAGGTATTGGAATGGGCTGCCCAGGGAGGTGGTGGATCCCTGGAGGTTTTTAAACAGAGACTGGATGTGGCACTCGGTGCCATGGAATGGTAACCACAGTGGCAGTGGATCAAGGGTTGGACTTGATGATCTCAGAGGCCCTTTCCAACCCAGATGATTCTGTGATTCTGTGTATAAGTTTTTAATCTTGGTAAGAGAGAACTTTACTCTTCATTAAGGAGAAAGAAATAGAATGGAGAGGAAAGAAAAAGACAGAAGAATGCAATGTTGGAATGATGTTGGCTTAGGTAGGTAAACAAAATCATTTGAGTAAGGTATAGAAACAAAGCTATATATCATTGGGATAATCAGAGGGTACTTGGACATATAAAATAAGGTGGGACCTAAGTGTGATGAGAATGATATGGAATAAAGGGTGAAGATTTGGTTGTGTTTGGCTGAGACGTACTTAACTTTCTTCACAGCAGACAGTGTGGTGTTATGCTTTGGATTTCTGGTAAAAACAACGCCTATAACACACCAGTGTTTTGCCTGTTGCTGAAAAAGTGCTTGCACAGTGTCAAGGCTTTCTCTTTTACCCTCTCCCTCAAAGTGAGTAGGCTGGGAGTGGGCAAGAGGCTGAGAGGGGACACAGCCAGAACATCTGACATCAATAGACCAAAGGGATGTTCCATACGGGATGGCAACATTCTTGGTAATAAAAGCTCAAGAAAAGAAGGACGAAAGGGGATCATTTGTGGCTATGGTGTCTGAATTCCCAAACAAATCATTGCACATGCTTATGCTCAGCTGTGCTGAAAGTGACTGGACATTCGCCTGCCAATGGGAAGTAGTGAATGAATTCCTCTTTTTGCTTTGCTTGTGTGCTTCACTTTTCCTTTCCCTGTTACTCTGTCACGATCTTTATGCATAAGACTTCCCACTTTCCTTCTCTCTCCCCCTATCCAATGGGACCAGGATTAAGATGGATGTTGGGTGGGTGTTTGGCTCATGGCTGGGGTCATCCCACCATAGGAACAATAGTACAGATAGTCTAGACTGGTCAATTATGACTTAAGTAAAGTTCTTCCAGTTCCTCCAGTTACTCAGGAGGAACAGTGCAGCCAGATTATTAAGCAACAAGAATCCCTACTTCTTGAAGTAACTGGTCAGATAAGACAGTTCTCTCCTGTCAAGATTTTAACCCAAGACTGGTACAGTAACTATCCAATATTGACATCAAACAGCCACCTCGAGTTAGTAAACATAAGGTACACAAAATGTACGCAAAATACAGAAGTTTCATGGGAGTATTCAGTTTTAAAGAGAGAGGAAGGCTACACAGAAGGGAGTTAAGTGGACTAGAAGAGACACAAAATACAAGTAGGAGGCCACATTCATTAAATTCTTTACAGATTGCACAGTAGGGGGGGTATCATCTCTGAAAGAGATGCCCTAGGGAAACGATTACCATCTGAGCACAGTAAAAGCTAACAGTGTTAAATGAAAGACTAAATGCTGCCATTATGGATAAAAAGGCTCTTTTTTTTTTTTTTTTTTTTAATAAATAAAGTCAAAATTTGAAAAATAAAAACCAGCTTAAATCCTAAGTTGATTGTAAAACCTTATCAGATGAGTCAAAAAGACTTATTAAGGAACTAAAATGTCAAAAAAACTAACTTTTCAGAACAATATCTGGAAGGCTGACAGGGAACAAGCCAAGCTGAAAATTCCTAGCTATATCTAAAAGGAGCACTCAAGGAAGGTGGATCTGAAAGAGTAAAGCTAAACTAAATCTTCCCCATGGGGTTCCTCCTGAAGGAGCCATGGGACTTGTTGACACTAGAACTTTTTCTCATGTGGATAACCATATATACATAGATATATTGGAGAAAAGTAAGATCCAACATGTCTTTTTAAGAGAAAGAGATGCTTCAAAAGGCTATTGATGCTCTGTTAAGAAATCAGTGATCACGTGGAGAGGGGAGTAACATGGCTATATCAGGTATCTAAATTTCCCAAAAGCTTCTGAAAAGCTTGAGCACTAAAACTTCATAAAGATATTAAGCTGTCATGGAAGCGGAGAGAGAGAGCCTACTGGTTAATAATTGTTGCCTTAAAAGCTGAGCAGTCAAAAATTGTGAGTGGTCAGTCTTTATAGTGGAGGGTGGTTATCCTACAGGGAGTAAGTTTCAGGGCTACAGTCAGCTCTGTTCACTGTATATTCATAAATTAACTTTAAAAGTCTGTTCATTACTATTAATGTAATGGATCTATTTTCATGAGGCATCAGATTTTCAGCTGGTAGAAAAGTGTCCAGGAAAATCAAACCCAAAACTGACCTGAAAGACTTACAGAAAGCTCTCATGATACTAAGTGATGGGGTAATAAATGGCAGAAGAGATTCAATGTCAATAAATGCAAAGTAATGCACATGGCAAAATAACAATCCTAACTATACATATGCAATGATGGGCTCTACATTAACAATTCATGAAAGAGGTCTCAGAATAACTCTGGATAATTTCCTGAAATGTCAGCTCAGTGTTCAGTAGTCAGAAAGGCAAAAAAGATAATTTGGAATAGGAAGGAGAGAACAAAAAACAGCACAAAACGTCACTACAGTACACACAAAACCACCATTCAGCCACAGTTTTCCTGACCACTCCATCCCAAAAAGAATGGGGGAGGCTCAGGAGAGGCACAGGTCTGTTGGGAGACACAGACACTGGAGAACTCCTTTCTGCTACCCAGGACAAAGAAACTCATCTGCTATGTTCAAAGCAAGGGCAAAATTGTTAAAATGTTAAACTGCAAAGCCATTGCTCATGTTTTTAGTGCCCTCTGGAGCTATGTTGTAAAAGATAAATCATCCACCACAAATTTAAGTAATCAGGAGTCACTTTCTCTCAGTGAACTTGATTTTCTCATTTTGTCCTTCATAAGCTTTCGTGTTGAGACCAAAAAAAAAAAGACTCAAAGATAAGAGAAGTCCTAATATTAATTGCAAGTTAATGGGAGAGTATGACAAGATCAGAATAACATTTTTATGCTGTATATTTTAGAAACTGTAAGGCTTTCTCTAGTTTTAACTTATATAATGTTTAAATTGTGCCCTGTCACCCTTGAAGAGTTCTGAAGTTACATGCAAGCTCTGAGGTAATCTTTTACCTTTACTCTGGCCTTCTTCTATAGCAGATAATTGCAAAATATTAGTGACTGAGTAACAGGAAGGACTTAAAACAACATAATCATAACCTAAAGTTGCTCTTTGCTGAATAAATATAACAGTAGATTGCAAACTGGAAATATGATCTTGAAAAAAGATCTTAGCCAAAGAAAAGGTAGCTGAGCAGTCCATAAAATTACAAAACATACACCGACATGAGATGGGCCAATAATGAAAATATCAGTTTCTGAGGTGTATGAACTCCTGTTACTGGAGACAGATAGCAGTGTTGGTAAGAAAGGACATTGAACAAATAGAGGAGGATAATATAATGGCCTCCACCAGCATTTCAGAAAAGAAAAGTCAGAGAGGTAAAGGACTTATATTGACCATTGTTAAATTACAATTTATTTATCCTGTTCATAAATTCAATTTTTTCCCACCTCAGTCACACCTGAATAACAGCTGTTTTGATACTGAAAATAAGAGGACTGTATCAGAAATAGTAGCAGGCCTAGGGAAGTGATTGTCTGTACTTTGCACTTGTGAGTCCAAACTGTGAATGCTGTGTTCAGTTTTGGGCTCCTCACTACAAGAAGGAGCAAGTCCAGAGAAGGGCAATGAAATTAGTGAAGACTCTGGAGAAAAAGTCTTATGAGGAGTGGCTAATGGAACTGGGGTTGTTTAGTGAAAAGAAGAGGAGGCTGAGGGGAGACCTTATCACTCTCTAAAACTGCCTGTAAGGAGGTTGTAGCAAGGTGGGGGCTGGTCTTGTCTCTGAAGTAAGAAGATATAGGACAAGAGGAAATGGCCTCAAGCTGCACCAAGGGAGTTTTAGGTTGGATAACAGGAAAAATGTATTCACTGAAAGGGCTGTCAGGCATTGTAACAGGTTGCCTAGGGAAGTGGTGGAATCACCATCCCTAAAGGTATTTAAAAGACATGTAGATGTGGTTGAGTTGGCAGTGTGCTAGGTTAATGGTTGGACTTGGTGATCTTGAAGGTATTTTCCAGCCTAAATTATTCTGTGATTCTGAATGAAAATATTTATAATTTCTGTTTGTCAGGCTCATTTCTACAAATTAATCTTTGTTCATCTGAACAGTCTTTCTGTGTTTACAGTTCAGGTGCCTTGGTACTGCTGCATGATTTCTGCACGATTTACCTGTTCCATGGATTTGCCCAACCCTTCAAGAAAAAAAATACCAATTTGCCTTTTGGAGACTGAGCAAATAACCTAGCCTTAAATATGAGAATATGAGCACTGTATTCATTTCCACATGACCTTTAGGACTTTTATCCATCTTGTGTGGTATCTGGGGAATCATCTTTCCCAGTGACCCATTTTACTTCCTGCTTGGCCTCTGAATCTAATTGACTCTTCTAGCTAATTTCATTTAGATTGTCATTATGATTATGGCATTTAACAAGATTCCTTTTATGTTTAATACATTTAAACAGTAAATTAAAATAAGAGCTATCCATTACTGACCTTTGGAGAGTGTAGGCAGTTGCAGTTACATTTTCCATGCAATATGAAGTCAGATGGTTGGAGAAGAGTTTTTGGCAGGTGAAAATTAGTTTTATTTGTTGGTTCATTTCTTATTTGCTGTCTTTCTGTAAAGAACTTACAGGAAGGGCATGAGTCTAAAGCTGAGATGACCCACATACAATTTGTTGATCTCATTAATCATTGAATCAAGTGATTGAATCTATTTGATTGCAATTACAGACTCTCCCTCTCTCTCATTAATCATGACAATAAGACCCTGATTTCCGGAGGTATGTGGGTGACTAACTTTTTCTGAAATCAGTGGCAAGACTCTTCTCCTATGTAATTTATTTAAACAACTTTAAGTCACTGTTTTGCTTTCACACAATTTACATATAACCCAATAGACAAAGGGGTTTAGCTATGGCTTACTGACTGCACAGTTAAAGAAATAGGAGGATTTATGTGTGTCTATAGATGAGAGGATGAAACAGAGAGAGAATAACTACCCAAAACATACACCCTGAAATTGGTTCTTCTCAGTAATAACATTTTGACTGCTAGATAAATTACACTGCATTTGCACTTTTGTGGAGAAATCGTGACATCCAGTGGGCATCCCCCTTACTGCAGGGCACCAGTGCCTTGTCTTCACCACAGCATGAGAGGTGATGGGTCATCAATGGACAATAGCAAGAGAATCTCCAAGGAAATGTCTCCATTTTCATTTCTCTATTACTTTTCTTTTGACTTTTTTTTTAAACCTTTTTAAGATACATTTCTAATTATTGCTCTTGCTGATTGCAATAAATGTTAAACATTATTTCAAGACCTTAGGATCAGAGCAAAGAAAGCAGCCTGACATGCTGAGCCCCACAGACTGGTAGTTATGCCACAAGCTGGGAGTAGAAGCCAGTCAGTGCTGCTCACAGGCAAATCCAGCACTCACAGAGCTTTTACAGGTGGTCTCTGATATTCTAGTCTGCTGTGAGCTGGCTGTAATAGCTGCTGACTTTGTACAAGGTATTTCTCCTCTTTCACTAAGCTGCTTCAGTGATGTCACCAGCATTGGTGCAGGGGCAAGAGAAAGAAGAGGATTTTGCCTCCTGCTTGGCACAGAGTGTCACCATCTCTATGGGAGCAAGAATTTGGAGTGTCATGCATTGTAATGAGGAACGTCATATCTTGTGGCTAGCACTGATATAGCAGAAGGATAATTTAAACTGGGTGTGGGTAAGATGATGAATTCAAAGGCCTTTAAACATTAACCTTTCTTATTTTGTAATCTACAGAACCATTTAACATGTGAACACATCTGACCACCTGTAGCTGCTGTTACATCCCTCACTTCCTAGTCTGTCCAAAAGTTCATGACTGTTATGCGTGTCTTCCTGCCACCTATTCAGCAGCACATGGGTGTCTGCAGTCTGCTGATCATTTTGCAACAGATTCTCCCTCAGAAAGAAAAATGTCCATCTCATATCTCAGTTTTTGAATTACTGCTTTAGTCAGGGCCAGATCTGAAGTAAAGCACCAGATTCAGCTTGAACCCTTCACCTCCCAGACTGACCCACTCCCTTTGAAGTGACTAAGGCTGTGCCAGGTTATCACTTATGTAGTTATTATCTGGTTTCAGCTTTAAGGCTGAAGGCAAAGAGACTGGGCACAACTCTCGGATATACTTCAAAATAAAGTCCTGGGTTTGGTCCAGTTGACACTCAGGGGTTGATTTGACTCATTTTTCTTCCATCTGGTAGATGTCCAGTTTGACTGCACTGTGCTGTTTCCCAACTCAGAAGGTTATCTTCCCAAGCATTCATAGGCACTGCATTAAAAAATATTTCATCTTAAATACTGAAGAAACTACTGGGTGCACTAGGGAGATGTTGGTAGGATTCACTCAGCATGGGCTTCAGCTAATCCCTGCAGACAAACCTGCAAACTGGATGCTGCTTAATGAAAAGGACAGGCAGGTCTTAAAGGGGAATGGATCAGTGCCTCACTGGAGGCAGAGCACCTGAAGCCCATTCATTTCTCCTGTCCTGCTCCATTTCACCATTCCACATGGCCAGCAGCAGAAGCCCAAAGGCCACAGCAGCAGCCACAAACATGCCCTGTTCACACACACACACACACACACACACACACACACACACACACACACATCACCACCACATCAGAGCTCAGGCACACAGGCACTCCCACACACACATGCTGCATGAGAACAGAGAATGTTGGTGCTAACAAAAAACATAAATTCAGGGTTGTCACTTCAGCAGTAACTAAGCAGCAGTGGCAAGAGACACCATCCCAGCTCCTCTCCGTTCACACTGGATTAAACGCTTGCACACCTTTCCAGCACATGGCATTACTCTAAAGCCTTTAGAAGAAAATGGAAGTAACCTTTTCTCCAGCCTGCCAAGGGACTACATAACCTTGTAATTATCTGGCTTTAGATGGAGGAGATACATTGTAATTGTGTACAAAAGAGGTCACAGGTTTATCCGTCCCCTGACAGACTGAGGGAAGACAACTATGGCAAAACCCCTGCGGCAGATCTTTTTAATTTATTTTCCCCAAGTACATTACATTTTAATGTCATCTTTCTGACCTGCATATTAGCATATTTATGAACATGTGATTAACTAGAATCACAGCAGAAAGTCCAAAGCATCAAAAATTGTTTGGTTTTAATTGATTTTTTTTTCTCCCTTTCCTAAAAAATCAGTATTGCACAAAGAAAACCAGATTACAGAGTAGAGAAGGAAGTCAAACTCAGATTAACTCACACCACTGACTGACATTCAATAAAACCAGAGCGTGGTTAAAAACCTATCAGCTGCCCTGTCAGTAAAGCAAAGCTGTTATTTTTGTTTTACAGACCAATCTATGGAGCAAGACGTACAACATAAACACAAAGCAAAGAAAGGTGTCTTCCCTGCCAATTGGAGCAGACACCAGAATCACACAACAGAGACCACATTTGTCATGCAGTGAGTGGGATCATCCCAAACAAAATCTGTGTGTAAACCCTCACCAAGTAGAGTACGTAGCTGTCATGTACATGGTAGTACATGGGAGTTTTAGAGAGGAGATGGTGACACATATTCTGATAGCCTAAAATGACTCGAGAGAAGTCAGTGTCTCTTCTCACAAGCTCACCACCTTCAGAGTAAGTTTCTGCTGGCGTACCAAGGAGCAATGCACTGTAATCTAACAATTCTGGATGCACCACAGGTGAAACAGGCTGTGATGATTCCCTCCCAGTTCACTGTGAAGATTTGTCTTACTGGTCATGATAAGGTGTTTCTTATTCCCCAGGAAAGAAAAAAGTCCTTTCTTTGCTAAGTATGCCACTTGTAACTGCACAGTGAAAACATTTCTTCAGGATATCTGCTGAAATGGCCTTGACTGAGACTATACAGAATCATAGAATCACCAAGATTGGAAAAGACTTCTAAGACCTTCAAGTCCAACTATCAACCCAACACCTCCATGTCCACTAAACCATCTACGAAAGTGCTGAATCTCATACAACTGATCTTGGCCCATCAGTCCAGCCTGTCCAGATCCTTCTGCAGACTCTTCCTAACCCAAGGCAGATCAGCACTCCCACCCAAGTTAGTATCATTTACAAACTGACTGTGGGAGCACTCAATCTCCTCATCTAAATCATTGATGAAGATATTAAAACTGGCTCTAACATTGAGCCTTTGGGAACTCCACTTGTGACCACCCGCTGCCTGGATTTAACTCAGTTCACCACAACTCTCTGATCCTGGCCATCCAGCCAGTTTTTTACCCAGCACAGAGTACACCCATCTAAGCCATGAGCCACGGGCTTCTCTAGGAGAATCCTGTGGGAGATGGTGTCAAAGGCTTTAGTGAAGTCCAGGTAGACAATGTCCACAGCCTTTCCCTCATCCACTAGGTGGGCCACCTGGTCACAGAACAAGATGAGGTTGCCCAAGCAGGACTTGTCTTCATGAACCCATGCTGGCTAGGCCTGATCCTCTGGCCTTCCTGTATGCACCGTATGAGCACACTAAATATGAACCATTCCATGATCTTCCTCAGTACCAAGGTCAGGCTGACAGGCCTGTAGTTCTCTGGATCCTCCTTCCAGCCCTTCTTGCAAACAGGTGTCACATTGGCAAGCCTTCAGTCATCTAGGACCTCCTCTGTTAAGCAGGACTGCTGGTAAATTATGTAGAGAGTCTTGGTGAGCTCTTCCACCAATTCCATCAGTATTCAGGGTGGATCCCATCCACCTCCATAGACTTGGGATTGTCTAGGAGTGGTAGCACATTTTTAACTGCTTTCCCCTGTATTGTGGAGGGGTTATTCTGCTCTCAGTCCCTGTCTTCTACCTCAGGAGCCTGAATACCCTGATGATAACTGGTCTGACTATTGAAGATGGAGGAAAAGAAGGCATCAAGTACCTCAGCCTTTTCCTCAGTCTTCTACTCATCCTTGGTGGCAATGTTCTCCCCCTGCATCCAATAAAGGATGGAGATTCTCTTTGGTTGTCTTTCTATTATTAATGTATTTGTAAAAACATCTTTTGGTATCTCTTATGACAGCAGCCAGACTGGGTTCTAGCCAGGCTTTCAACTTTCTAATTTTATCTCCACGTGACCTAATGAGATCCTTGTATTCTTCTTGAATTGCCTGACCCTTATTCCAATGGAGATTAACTACTCTTTTCTTTCCTGAGTCCCAGAAAAATCTCTCTGTTCAGCAAGGCAAGTCATTTTCCCTGATAGTTCATCTTATGGCACATGTGGACAGCCTGCTCCTGCACCTTTACGATTTCTTTCTTGAAGAATGTCCAGCCTTCAACACTGCATCCCAAGGGACTCTCTCAACCAGTGTCCTTATCAGTCCAAAGCCTGCCCCCTGAAAGGCCATGGTAGTTTTGCTGGCCTCCCTCTTTACTTCACCAAGAATCAAAAACTCTACCATTTCATGGTCATTAAGCCCAAAATGGCTCCCAACCACCACATGTCCTACCAGTCCTCTGTAAACACAGGTCTAACAAAGCACCTCCCCTGGTAGGTTCACTTACCAGCCGTGGCAGGAAGTTATTTTCCACACTCTCCAGGAACCTCCTAGACTGTTTCCTCCCTGCTGTGTTGTATTTCCAACAGTCAATATCCCAAGAGCATACTCATCTCAACTTAAAAGGGACTTGGGCAGAGGAAAGAAGACTCTCAGCCTTCCTACTGAAGAAGTTTGGACACAGATAACTACAGACCGTTTCAGAGGGCCACACAAAAGGAGAGCAAGAAGAACCCAGTGGTTCAAGTTGTAATTAATTATGCTGTTCTATGAAATGACTGCTGCTTAAAATAGGTAATCAGGCATCAGAAGATGTTCTCCCAGTGCTTAACAATACTTACACAAAAGGACTTCACTGAGAGAACCGCCTCATCTACCTAGTGGGACAAATTTTAGCAAAACCCACATCAATTCAGAGCAGAAATGTGACACCTCATAAAGTGGTCCAGAGCATCATAGTGGCTCCAAGTGCCTAGTTCAAGGAGATGCCTCGTTGTAAACAGAAGCAATCCTTATATCATAGAATCATAGAATCGGCTGGGTTGGAAGGGACCTCAGAGATCATCAAGTCCAACCCTTGATCCACTGCCGCTGCAGTTACCAGACCATGGCACTGAGTGCCACATCCAGTCTCTTTTTAAATATCTCCAGGGATGGAGAATCCACTACTTCCCTGGGCAGCCCATTCCAATGCCTGATCACCCTCTCCATAAAGAAATTCTTTCTAATATCCAACCTAAACTTCCCCTGGCACAACTTAAGTCCATGCCCTCTTCTCTTGCTGATAGTTGCCTGGGAGAAGAGCCCAACCCCCCCTGGCTCCAGCCTCCTTTCAGGGAGTTGTAGAGAGCGATGAGGTCTCCCCTGAGCCTCCTCTTCTCCAGGCTGAACACCCCCAGCTCCCTCAGCCTCTCCTCACAGGACTTGTGCTGGAGTCCCTTCACCAGCCTGGTTGCCCTCCTTTGGACCTGCTCCAGGACCTCAATCTCCTTCCTGAACTGAGGGGCCCAGAACTGGACACAGGACTCGAGGTGTGGCCTCACCAGGGCTGAGTACAGGGGCAGAATCACTTCCCTGGACCTGCTGGCCACGCTGTTCCTGATCCAGGCCAGGATGCCATTGGCCTTCTTGGCCACCTGGGCACACTGCTGGCTCATGTTCAGCTTCCTGTCAATCCAGACTCCCAGGTCCCTCTCTGCCTGGCTGCTCTCAGCCACTCTGTGCCCAGCCTGGAGCTCCCCATGGGGTTGTTGAACCCCATATAGCACTGTATGGGGTATGTCTAGATTCTTCTCCCACACAAGGGTCCTAAGAGACTCAGTTGGTCCAACAAGTCCTTGCAGGAATGTAAGGCTAATGACCAATTCTAAACCATATGAAGGGTAAAGCAGACCTCATTCATACTTGTCTTCTAAGTGTTGTGTAAATGGGCCTCCTCTGTGCTTGTGTGAGCTTTTCTAGGCATTATTCTAAGTGGATACTGAGAGCAGGGAGAAATAACTGAAGAACACGTACAAGGCTGTTAAATGTGTGGCTAAAGCACCAAGAAAACCTCGACAGAAAACACATGCCCCAGGAAAGTACAGACAGAATCCAGACCATAAACACTTGTGGTAAGAACAGAGTTTCAAAATAAATCCCTCCCTGCTCTCTGTGGAAATCCCACACACTGGTCAACTCAGGTGCTGCTCTCCTCCAGTCCTATTTTAAACCCTCTCGTGCCTCCTATACAATTGATGTCTGTCCTGACAAGGAGTTCTAGAAAGGACTTCAGTCACTTGTACTGGCTAAGTAAGGCCCGAGGAGATATTTCATTTAACAGTAAGAGCCAAAAAAAACTTTGAATGTTGATTGTTATGCTTTTTGTAGAACTCAGAGACTGAGATGCTGAAACCAATATTTATCATCAGCTTCAATTACAATAAAAATCTGGAGACCTACTTTTAAGTCTAACAGAAATATATTCCCTGTGTTAAATGTGGGAAAATACCCTTCCCCATTCTCCTCCCTCCATCCACTTCCTTGTCCAAACTTGCCCCATTCACCTCTTCCTAGGCAGGAAACACCATGGGCCAGGATCTGCCCACTGCTCTCTATTTGCTGCCCTTCAACTCCCAAATACATTCTTAAAATACTTTGCTTTAATTTACCTTTGTAGGTATGTTTAAATTACCATTTAAAAGATCAAAGCAGATACGGAGCTTAGTAAATGTGCTACTGGTCAAAATCTTTACAAGCAGCCTCAAAACGTTCACAGTGTGGGACTGATCCACTCCCTCCCATTTCCAAAGCTGGAGCTCCAGCATCAGCTCCCAGGGGGGAACTGGGCAAGTTGGGTCATGGGGGTCTTGGTGTCTCTGAGGGCCATGAGAGGAGAGGGAGGGCTGGACTAAAAGAAAAGGCAGGTGGGGGCAGAAAATGGTGGAAAAAATCTCAATTGCATGACATGGTCTAGGTTTGCCATATCTCTCTCTTTCCCCTTTCCCCAGCAGGATTTCTCTAGAAGCTGGGTTTTCAAACACTGTATTTTATGTGCCTACAGCACCGTTTTCCTGCTGAGGAAGGTGAGAGAGCAAGATGTGCTAAACGGCATATACACAACTGCTTGTCAGATAAATGCCTCCTTTATAAATCATTGGGAAAAAAACAGCAGCTTCTTTTCCCTTCTTATGTACTCTCAAAAAAAAAAAAAAAAAAAAAAAAAACCAAAACAAAACAAAAAACAAAACAAAACAAAAAACAAAACACCAAGCAAAAAGAACAAAACAAAACAAACAAACAAAAACCCAAAAAAAACAAAAACAGAAAAACCCATAAAACCCCCAACATTAAACTCTGTGGGTGCTACCGTGGGTGCATTTCTTCCCTGTCATAAAGACTACAAAGGTCTTTCTGCCATGATTATTTCGTGTGTGATGGAGTGACCTGTTACAGGGAGGTGAATTTGCCACCTGAGAAAAGAGGCAAGGAGGTTTTAAATAACATGCAAAGGCATCTTTGCTTGCTTTTAAAATCTCCTATACGGCCTTCTACTTGTGATCATCCAGCTGCCTCTCCTAGGCTCCAGAGGTCAATTAGGATTTAAATACACTTGAAGAAGACTGGTAAACTACCTTGCTCTGACTCTTCTATTCTGCCTCTGTGGGGAGAAGCACCTTGTTCCTTTGCAAGGGCTGTGCAGTGATGTGTTATCAGATGTTCCTCAGCCAGCATCAGCAGTTTCCCACAGCGATATCAGAGGTATAGAAAAGCAAAACCAGATCTCACATTTCCAGCTCCAAAGTACCTTTGGTCAAGGGACAAACGTCTGATGTCCATTATATTTGGGGAGGGTGAATGAACTACACAAGAGCAAAGCCTTTTCAGCAGAATCTGGTGAGAAAGCGTAAGTCCTGGTAAAATCCTAGCACAAAGAAAAAGAAATAGTGGGGAAAAAGGTCCAAATTTCCCTTCATCTAATCGCTAATCACAAGACAATTTCTCCATCATAATTTTCTCAGTGGTTAGAATAAACAAGATGGAGAAGAACAACAGATTGTGATAGAGAGGGACAGGAAACATATTATAGCTCAGAATGGTCTGGATTTCAGGGAGAGACTTAGCATTCTCCCTTCACTTCTGCCCCAAAACAATTTGGTTGTTTCAGGGGAGACAATCTTCCATTCCATTATCCTCCTGAGCTAGAGGAAAAAAATGTAAAATTAATGCCTGAAAACGGAAGGCCTCACGCAGGGCATTTGAGGGAGTGGGAAGATGAAGGGCAGGAGAAACAGGGCAACATTGTACTGCAGCTGGGTCTCAGCCAAACTTCACTGCTTGCTACTTTTTTCAGCGCCTCAGGGAGTTTGCTTTTCTGGCTTTTTTGTCTTAAACTGAATTGCAAAAAAATAGATTCTTTAAAGTTTTTTCTCTGCCTTTAATACTATTCACTCTGAACTCTCTTTCCAACATATAAATTCTTTTTTTTTTTATCATGAGATCTTCTATTTAAAAATAAACAAACTGAATGTGGCTTTGGTTTTGACTTTAAGCATATAACACTCAAACCAAGTGTGCTAGGGTCTTCTCTGTTAAAATGTGGAAAGAGTTTCTGCTTTTTTCCAGCAATTTAATAGAAGTTCCTCTACCCTGCTGGGTGCATTTGGAAGTAAAAAAAGAAATTATATAGAATATATTATTGATCATTCCTGGTGGAACACCAGCAATGATAAATTGTATGGAAAAGCACAGTTCATTAGACATTGACAGGGTGAAGCACTGCCCTTCTGGAGCATGTGCTGCAGACAGCAAGCAGATGTCTTACAATATACCCTCTTTTTTATTTAACTATTCAGAGGTCCCTAAAACTTGTAAGAATAGCTTTCAGAAAAGTTTTGCTTTTTTTGAGCTTCAGCAGGCAGTTGTGGTACATACACTGAGGAGCAGGGAACTGTATAAATCCTCTAGAAAGCAGAGAGTTCATTTTTCTGGAAAAACCAAATCACCCTGTATGAGCCAGGATCATTCCCTTCCCATTTAAAGGCCATCTATATCAAAGCATTCAGAGGAACAATAGTGCAGTTTAGCAATTCAAAAACCTGATGCTAGCATCAAAAAGAGAAAGTCATTGCTGGCTGTGATTATTTATACATCTAACAATGCTGTTGTCAGCATCACTGATGCCGTCCTCCGGTAATTGTTACTTGCTTTTCCTGCCACTACACAAATAGTAGAAGCAGGCCCAGGCTCACATACATCACTGCAGCATGTGACGCCCACAAATGGATTAATCAGCTCTTATTAGTTGCTAGGTAACGTGCCTTGACCTCAGTGTCTCTTCAGCCAAGGAGGGATGGGGAGGTGAGGATGCTTCCCATGCTGCGTGGCCAGACACGCATTGTCCCTGGGCCAGCCGCTGGGCAAGCTGCATGGCTCATCCCCTGTGAGCTGCATTGCACTGATAAATAAATTAGCAAATGAGAAGACTGTTCACGTCACAGCATTTTTTACAATTTCTTTCCTCACATCTTGCACTCCTCTCTGTCAGAGTCGTTGCAGGTGTGTTTCTGCAGAGACACTGCAAGGCTCCAGGAGCAGTAGGGTCACTCTTTGTTTTCTAATTTATGAGTTATTCTGCTTCCACGCTGTCTGATCTTACCTGGTTTTAATTACACAGTAGCTGTTACTGATTTGTATCACACAACCCTTCAAGATCCCCAACCAGCACTGCAGAGATCATAAATGTGGGTGAAAAACAGTCTCTGCTGTGATTCATTTCATAGAATCACAGAAGGGTTTGGGTTGGAATAGACCTTAATGAACATCTCATTCCAATGCCCCTGGCATGGGCAGAGACACCTCCCACCAGACCAGGTTGCTCAAAGCCCCATCCAACCTGGCCTTGATCATTTCCAGGGAGGGGACAGCCACAACCTCCCTGAGCAGCTTGTGCCAGCATCTCACCACCCTCACACTAAAGAATTTCTTCCTAATGTCTATTCCAGATATCCCTTCTTTCAGTTTAAAGCTATTACCCCTTGTCCTATCACTACACACCCTTATAAATAGTCCCTTCCCAGCTTTCTTGTAGGCCCCCTTCAGGTACTGGAAGGCTGCTATAATGTCTCCTCTGTGTTGAGGGCACCAGAACTCAACACAGTACTCCAGGTGAGGTCTCACAAGAGCAAAGTAGAGGAAGAGAATCACCTACCTTGACCTGCAGTCCATGCTTCTTTTGATGTAGCCCAGGATATGGTTGACTTTCTGGGCTGCAAGAGGACATGGCCAGATCATGTTGAGCTTCTCAGCAACCAACACTCCCAAGTACTTCTCCTCAGAGAGAATTCTCTACCCAACCTGTATTTGTGCTGGGTATTTCCCCGACATCACAAAGAGATGAAAAGTGTAAAACATGAAAAGAATGAAGTGATATCTTCATTTTACTTGGGTCAAAAGGAAGCAGTGGGGTACAAGGAAATTAAGATAATTCTGAAGAGTCTTAGGATGAGCTGTGGCAAAGCCAAGAACTCAGTTTCTGCTTTGTTCCTTTGCTGTGGTCCAGAGGGCATAGTCATGGTAACAATCTCCTGACCCAGAAGTTCCTTTTTCACCCAGAGGCCTTTACAGACATTGCTTGTAGTCTTTGGACAGTTCAGGTGGAGTAAGGGGCTAAGAACAGTGTAATGAACTCTGTTTATTTTATTAAAAAACACAGAAATTCTTGAGTAAATGAATTCTTTGACTAAGGATTAAAGCCCAATTTATTGCTATATTAAAAGATTCATCTCTATACTTCCATGAGTTTTATTAGAATGAAAAAAGACATTAAAATTCATCAAGTAGATACCCGTATCTAAAAGTAGTGCTATCCTTTTTTTAAAAAAAAAGCAACTAAACAGACTTTAATTCAATAGTGACATCAAGATGTCATTAAAATTGCATCAGGAGATTAATGGAGGAACATTAATAATAGGTTAAACCAACAATTAGCCAAATCACCAAATTAATGCAGCAGGAGATTGAATCGTGAGATTAAAATAACAAAGAATCTTTACTTACCAGTCCTTCAGACTGAAGGGAAGTAGCATGTTTCCTTAGCGCAAACCAGCAACTAAAAGATTTTGCCCAAGGCGATAAAAGAAATTAATTTGGTCTAACAGAGTTACAGAAATCAAATTGGGATTTATTTTGAGGGATGGCGAACTGAGTTTCCTTTAAAGCTCATTACTGTCATGATAGCAAATATTTGTTTTTCCTACCCATATTCTAAAGATTTAGATTTACCATCTCATTTAAAAGGAGAAAGCTTGATGAAAGTAAATATACAATTTCAAGCTTGTGTCCCTTTTGCTAACCCAAGAAAGTGCCTCAGTGGAGTATAATATGCTAAAGCCAAGATTTGTTTTTGAACACCTCCCTTACATACACACTACAGAGAGGTACACACTCTGTCAACCCATACCCTAACATGTGAAAGACATTTCTTTTGAAAACCACAATAGAAAAGGAAGAGAAAAAAAGAGAAAACATGTGGGGTTGGAACTATCCAGTTTTCTGATACGCACCAAAAACAACTCAAAGATATGATTCACAGTAGAAAGGACCTAAAGAAGAAATCTTTGGGCCTGATGCACTTTATCAGAGAGGAGCATTTCCAACCAGAAGTCTGGACAAACTTCTGACTGTGGAGGGTCTCCCTGTAGCTCTGTCTCCACAAATGTCATGGATGTGCCTGCACATGCCTCTGCCAGCCCAAAAGATTGTGTGGGCCTTTTACTTTGTCACTCCCTTTCTCACTGTGCCACACTCCATGTGATGGGGACAGCCCACTAGCTACAACCAGCACAGCTCAACTTGGCTGACAGTGACCAGGCGTCAGCACATGGAATAAGGGAACTGGGAAATGTGACCATATCTCTGCAAATAGTTAGTTCTGGCTACTAGTGACTTCCACCAAAAAAATGAAAAAAAGTCTTCAATGTAAATACCAGCTGAAGGTTTCACCAAACCCCACCAGGAGACCACTAAAATTAATTGTTTGTTATCTGTTTTCTCAGAACAGCCATTTCTGCAATGTAGCCACCATTTGCATGTAGGCATACCAAGTTTCAAAAGGCATTATGAAAATAATTTCTGATTCGCCATTTTCATATAATTCATTTTGATTTTCCTTTTTTTCTATAGACTGGATCACTTGATGGTTCCTCCTGTGACTATTTTGCAAACTGATGACAGTTTATAATCACCATTGGTACAAACTACAAGGAGCACAATCACTCTACAAAGAAGGAAGCTTTCAGGGTGGGCTTGTTTGTTTTCTTTCTCAAAGTCAGATATATCTTTGATCTTCATAATATGTGGGCAACTGATGAAATAAATCAATAGAGAACAAATACTCCATTGCTGTATAGAACTATTTGCTAGTAGGATTTTTAAGATGCTGGAAGACTACCTCAAGAGGCAAAGTTAAGACTGAACAGATTTGATTTAGAGAAGGGAGCTGGAGAAAAACAGAAGGAGAAAGATTTAAATCTTTTTGGTACACTTAAAAATAAAGATAATAGTTCATTATCTCCTTAATATAAAAGTCTGGGAAAACAAGAAGCTGGACTGGGGAAACTAAATCCAGCTAGCTCTCTTTTTTGTTTTTTAAGATGTCCTAACAATAATGCAGCAGGGTGAAAAGATCAGGACCACTTTATACACATTGTGCTAATTACTGCAAGTACTTAAAGTTGTAATTAGCTTATTATACTGCAGAGAACCTAACATGGCATGTCTTTCAGAAAAAAATTCTCTCCAGATCATTAGGGGGAAAGCTAACAACATCTGCTTCAAATAAAATCAACCAATTAGCACAGGCAACTTCACATAGTTTGCAATCAGAGAATTATATTGTGCCAAGTGCTAATTTCAATGTGAATTCTATCTCCTTCTTATATCCCATGCTTATCTGCCAGCACAGCTGGTGTTTAACACCACTGACTTCAGTGAAGTCTCCAAAAACTTATGTTAATTTGAAGTAACCTAATCAGAAGTGTGCAACACAGACTGAGCTTGATCTCAGCTTAATTAAAACTGACCTTGTCATTTCACTGCATATAAAACCCACCAGTATCTCACCATTTATCACTTAGCTATGATAAGTATGTAGAGAATCAAAGAAGACAAGTTCCATAACAAGGAGCTATTTTCAGATGTCAAAATTTGATTTTAACACACTGTAAAATGCCACTTGCCTATCACTGCCAGCAAATACTTCAGGAAACCCAAAATAATCTCCAAAGCCTCCTTCCAAAATTCCCATATGGAGCACCACTGCCAGACTTTCTCTTTTGGATCACTATCAGAACCACACATCAAAACCTGCCTATTGCCACTGACAGGAGATGTGAAAGACATCTTGCTTTTTGAAATGAAGTTTGTCCTTGTTCAGTTTGGATGTTAAAGTTTCCCATGTAGATGAGATGAAAAAGCTGAACCTGAAAATGAAACCAAAGGTTTTTGCAGACAACTCAACATAAATCATAGTAATCAGAAAACAAGTTGTCAAATAATCTATTTTTCTTATTGCATTTTATGTTTTAAATCAAATAATGATAATTTAGTGTACTTGAGTGTGTTTATCAGCTTGCTGTCAGGTGAATATGATTGGGTTAAGCTTTAGACATCATAGAAATACAGGATGGTTTGGGTTGCTACTGGCCTCTAAAGGTCACCTAATCCAAACCCCCTGCAGTAAGTAGTGACATCTTCAACTAGACTAGGTTTCTCAGAACCTTGTCCAACCTGACCCTGACTGTCTCAAGCAATGGGATATCTACCATCTCTCTGTGCAGCCTGTTCCATTTCACCATCCTCATTGTAAAAAATTTCTTCACTATATATAGTCTAGATCTATCCTCCTTTAATCTCAAACCATTACCTTGTGTTCCACTGTTATAGGTCCCGCTTAAAAAGTCTGCCCCCATCTTTCTCACAGGCTCCTTTTAAGTACTGAAAAGCTGCAATAAGGTCTCCCTGGAGCTTTTTCCTCTCCTAAGTTATGTTTCCCGTGGACATAACACCAGGAACTAAGTTTGCAATGCATGTTTTGGTTTATTCTCTGAAGGACCCTTCCCCTCATCCCTCACCCATCCTAACCCTTAGCCTTAACTTCTTCAACTCTAGTAGGAAGGTTTCTGGTTAGATCTGATCTAGTTTTCTAATTACTGTGGTTCAATTTCACATGTTTATAAACCTCACCTTCCCTCCTACACTATGGTCTTGTAGTTGGGTTATTTCCTGGTTAGCAGTTCTTGTACTTGAAAGAGATTAAAGATAGTGGTAGGTATTTGTTTTCTCATTTCAGATGAGGGTTTTTTTGCCTTTTCAGCATGTCCAGAATCAGCCTTCCCTCCTCCCTTTCACATCATCTTTCTTTCAAAGTTGCTGGCTTAGTTGTTGACTAAGTCTTTGCAAGGGGAATAAAAACTTTTCATATGGAGCAACAAGAATAATAAGTAGGTAATAATCATGACCAAAGATACTGTTATTCCTTTTGGTAGCATAAAAACATTTCTTTCTCATCCTTCTATCTCCAAGACCCTGTGAATCTGCTTACTAATGCAAATGTATATTTGTGTGGGAATATATGCAGGCATAGGGAACATGCATAGTTATATTGCAGAATGTATCTGCTCTTGTATGTGTAAGTTTATCATTCCAGATATCCAGTCTATAATAAAAGATCCCTCCAGAACAATGACTCACACAAAGCTATTGAAAACATATCCAACAGCTCTTTTGAGTGAAGCTGCACATTACACTGATAAGTTGAGCAGGTAACAGTTTATGACAAAACATAAATTAAATTGATCATCATGGACTCCTTGTTAGGACTGGATCACTTAGAGAATAAAGCCAAGAACAATTCCTTCCCAAGTTAGACTTCACTAAGTGATGTAGGTGGCAAGACAAAAGCAGAAAAATGTGGAAACCTGCTTTTAACAAAGACTTTGTAAATGCTCTCACAAGTTAAAGAAGCAATAAAAGAAGCCACAAGATTTACTTTATACATCATACTATAATATCAAAGTTACAACTTAGTCAAGACTTTTTATGAAGTCTGCTTGGTACAAGCCCTGTATGAAAGGGATGGGAAGCCCAATGCTCAGAGGTTCAGACACATTTCCAGAAAGCCTTGTTGATTAGAAAACGTTCTGAGAGGACTGTTTGCTCTTAATTATGATTTAGTAGAGGCCTTCTTCTTTCTGTACACTATATAGTAATGAGTTTGAGCTAGAGGAGCTCATAAGTGTTTGCCTTCACTTACCTTCCTGCACAGAACCACACAAAACATACTCCCACTCCTACCCCAGAGGCATTTGGTCAGAACTGAAGAAAACTGCCTGTGATTGTGTAAGAGTATAGCTTTAGAGTTTAAAATGCAGTTTGGCTCAAACCAACACCTCGGCCCATAAGCAGGGGCAAAAAATTATCATTTCAAAGCTAGTTAAAGATTGCTAGTTATTATTTATTCATTACTCCTTAAGCAATGGCTACAGTGTTGTTTTGCAGGAAGAGTGCACATCTTGGAGAGGGTGTACTGTAGGCCAGGTAGCCACGTTAAGGGTGAGAGAAGCTTAAGAACTGGCATGGAAAAACCATGAAGAGATGAACAGGTGTAGCAGGGTGCTCTGCCTCAGTGTCTCTACCTCAGTTTCCCTCTGTGATTCAATTGCTCTTTGTCTCAGTTTCACTGCCCTTATCCTGGAATTGGAGAGTTTCCACGGGAAAGCAAAGGGCACAGCAAACTCTGAACTGGCAGCAATCTTGAAAGCACAACTAGAAGTCAAGTTGATGTCCATGTTGCCAGCTGCTCTCCTGTGCTGAAGAACATGGAGCTCAGCTTAACCACAGCTAAGCCAAACAGAGACTAGAGACCAAGAAAAGAATGGATAAACAAAAAAAAAGAATTTTCTAAGTGAGGAAAAGGGCTCTTGTTCTTTCCTGTTTCCCTTCTGTTCTCCAACAGAAGATTTTCGAGGTATGGCTAAGTAGTTAAGTGACAGTATGCAATCATTTTATTCTATAAAAGACTGGTCCCATCTTTGATCAGCAAGACTCCAGTATACTTTCCCCAGAAGGTGTTCTGGATTTTCTCACTTCCAGTAGGGGCACTTGCTTGAGTGGTTACTCCTTAAGACACTGAGAGAAAGGGACATTTGGATGCACCCAGAGAAGGGTAAGAAGTATCAAATCCTTATGTATACATTGTTTCATTCATTCATATACATTCATATACATGCACTCATATACATTACTTCATTAGCTAGTTTTAAATATTTAAAGAGTTTTTACTTTTAATCTTTAAAACTTAAAGACTAGAATCCTATTAAACACAGAAGAGAATACTGCAATTGTTGTTTTACCACATTGCCTATAGGTACTATTTTAATCATTGTTCCAGATCTAATAGAAGACCTAATAATAAGTAAGTTGCTAGCACTCAAGCAATTAGACTTTGTGTAATAATTACTGAATATTTGATTGTGTATTTTGGTGTTAAAGGCTTTATTATTATGATGCTTTGATACACTGATGTCCTGACATTTTAGTAACCCAATTTATGCCTTTTTAGTCTAATTTTTAAGACCTTCTTCTCTTTACAATAAATCTTGTGTTTGTGTATGTACATCACATCTGTTATACATCTTGACCTGTATGCAACATTGGAAAGCTAGCAACAAGGGAAACAGAAGCAGGAACAAAATTGTTGGAATAAGAAGTAGAGCTGGAATAACAATAGTGAGGTGGAAGGAGGTGATGGAGATGATCATCTACTACTCAGGCAAAAAATGTTTCTCATGGTTCAAAGAGCAGAACATTATCAAACTTCAGAGTTTAAAAAACAAAAAAACAAACAAAACCAGAAAAAAACACACAAAAAAGAGCCTGCAGCAACCTTACAGCCTTACCTCTAACTTTCTCATCTCATCCCTAACTCTACCTGAGATTCTTGGATCCAGCAGAAAATCCGTTAACAGAGGCAAAGTAAATTTTCCATTTTTCTTTTCAAATCTAATTGCCTCAAAGAAAGACTCATCCATCATCCAGTTTCTGAAGCAAATATGGACACCTGTAGAATCCCAAAAAGAATATTTGTCTCAAAACAGCCACCCTGACAAAATGGACATTGTGCTTGGGTGGGGTCCTCATTCGATAAGCCACCTGGACTCTGTTCTCTCAAGGAGAGACCCTCATCCCTCATTTAGGTAACCACCCTGATAAATGGGGCCCTATTCTCACAAGAGCAGCCCCTCCTTTAGTGGCTATCCTGATAAGCTGAACACTGGCCTTGCAAGTGAAGCCCCCATTGATGGCCACCCTGACAGGCAGGACACTGTCCTTACTCAATAAGGGACAGGGCAGGCAAGCTGTGCCCTGCGGAGGCAGAGTGACATCTTGTGTGTGCCCCGGGTAAAGCCACTGGAGAGGGCACATGCACAGAAATAAGGGTTATTGCCCAGTCATACCATCTGGAGGGGCCCAAGGGAACACCTGGATTCACAAGTAATGCCAAAGCCCTCCCAAAAAAGGTAGGATGAGGTGGCATAAAAGAGGCACACTCAAAATGCTGGATGCCATCCAAGGACCACAACTTCCTTCCAAGATCATAGATCATTGCTGGCTACGAGGGTGGTGACATCTTTCCTATATCTTCTTTATTTTTATATCTCTCTCTGTGTCTCTGTTTCTAACCTTATCTTGACACATGAGGTTAACATAGTTTCTAACTTTGTTAAGTTTTACTCCCTGTTGCTTTGTTTTGTTAGTTGTAACTCATGTCTTGACAACTTTCTTAAGTTTTGCCGAATTGTAAGCCATTGCTTTGAAAGTACCATCATTTGTAGTTCTGCTAGTTGCAATCAGACATGCTTTATATTCTTAGTCACTTTTAAGTGAAATTCTGTTTTTACACAAACCTCTACTCCTGAGTACTGTGCAGAGAATTTCCAAACTTAATCTCACTGAATGGGTTGTTAAAGAGATTAATTAGAGGATGAGGAGGATTGGGCCCAGATGCACCCAGGCTAATCTCTGAAGGAGTTTAGAAAACAAGGGGGTCCAGTCCAAATCTCCCTGGATCCACCCACACTCAGGGGAACTCTACCCATACCCACTCTGTGGGGTGTGATATTTGGTTTGGCCCCACCTCTGGGGAGCCATGGTCACTCTGTGAGAGGTGGCAGTGTCACACCCACCTTGTGGGGCATGACAACACCTGACCGAAAAAGTGGAAAATAACTTAAGAAACATATAAGAACTGACTCAGGAACCCCTGGGCCATGAGTCCCTCCCACAGGTGCAGTCCCTCAGGCACAGACTGCTCCCGCCTGGGCTGCACACAGAGTCACGGCTGCTGCGGGAGCAGTCACCTCCTCTCACACGGGGCCCTACACGGCTACAGAGACACAGCTGCCCCACCATGGTCTTCCATGGATGCAGTTCCACATCTGCCCCTCCATGATCCCTCACAGGCTGCAGATTCATAACTGCTCCACCATGGTCCTCCAAAGGCTGCCCCACTCTGCTCCTCCATGGGATGCAGGGGGACAGCTGCCATATCACCACAGGCTGCAGGGAAATCTCTTCTCAGGTGCCTCCTCCCTCCTTGCTCGCCAATCTTGGTGTCTCTGCTCAGACATTGCTCCCACCTCCTCCTCTCCTCTGCTCTGCTGGTGTTTTTTTGCAGTTTCATTTTCCCTTTCTTGAATAAGTTACTTGCAGAAGTGCACGCATTTCCTCTCATCTGCTTGGTCTTGGCCAGAGGCAGAGCCAGAAATGGAGCTATTTTATTGCTATTTTGATTGATTTCTTAAGTAATTAACCACATCTATATTAAATGCACTTTAATAATGGCCACCAGGACACATAAAAGGAACTGTGACTTGACAGGAAAAAACTGAATGGGGTCACAACTTAATTATTCAAGCTTTAAAATACATATTCTTTCTAGAGGGGAACAAAATCATCAGGACCCTAACTCCAGCTCTTTCCAGCCCCTTTTCTCCTACAGCTGCCAGTGGAAATCATTCATGTTGGAGGCAGTGGACACTAGAGCAGTCCTAACCTTCAGGTTATCAGTTCAGCCAGTACTCAAATATCACGTCTTAGAGGGAGAGCATAGCCATTCCACAAAAATGACTTTTCTTGACGAGCCTTTTTTCATAAACTTTACCTATCCTGATGAAAAAAACACTTTTCTTCACTTTCTGGAGATGGTCTTCAAGTATTTAAAATCTTTTGAAACCATAAAAGGAAAAGATCTTAGGCAATATGAATGTAAATACCTGAGACCAGGAATTCTGAGCAGCATCCCAGAACTGATCAACACAACTTTCTCCCTGGATCAGCAATGGCCTCCTTGCCAGTTGAACACAGTGCTATGGGGAGAAGCAAGTGAGTGAGTGTGTAAGAAAATCAGGTGGGGAAAAGCTCTGATATTGTGTATTCTTAAGGAAATCTCAGGATCCATATTATTAGTTCATGTCACAACTGCAATATCTTAGCCAAAGTTTGTACCAAACAAACACAATTCTATGCAAATACAACAATGTTAATTCTGCAGGTCTCCATATCATATCCTTGTAGAATCCTGAATAAGAGTTTGCTTCCTGAACAGCACTGTCATACTTAAAAAAAAAAGGCATTGTAGCACCATGTGTCCCAGTAGCAAGGAGACCACAAGACTCAGTGTTTTCAAGGAGTTACTTAGTGTGTTGAATGCCTTGAATTCATCACACTTATTGTATATGAAGTCAATTTATATGAATTAGGCTTTATCTTAATCTTGTCATATTTCTACATGCCATATGTTTTAGTTTATGCAGCTTAGCTTACATGTAGTAGTCCATATCTTGTCTATACGCTTTTAGTTTCCATGTCCAAACTTCATTTCAGCTGTGTGTAATCTAGGATGTCTTTGTTGCCCAATAAATCTTTTCACTCTCTCTGTCTTTTAGAGAGTTTTTACTCTTACTCAATGGCTGAATTCAGGTGGCTCTAGTGTCTTCTGATAACATAAAATTAGACTGGCAATGCTGACAGCTCCATAGAAATGCATCATTGACATTCAACCATCATGACATACTGAAAAACTTGATGGAAATTATCACACCTATCAACTCTCAGCTCAGTAACACAACAGGCAACTCTTCTCCAATGTCATATTGGAGTCTGTTTTCAAAAATGATGGAAGAAGCCTAAACCCATAGACTATTCATATAAATAAAACTCCCTACAAGTTGAGCTCTACTATGTAACTGTTAAAATTGAGCTTCAGTCAGTTGCTGGCATATGCTCCAGGATTTTAAAAAGTACAAAGGCAATTCTCCAAATTGCATACCTACTGACAGATGACTTTCTTGAATTATTCAAAAGCAAAAGCCTTTGGGAATCAATGCATCAATGCATTAAATATGGAGTGCTGAAACTGTGAGATTTAAAATGTATGTAACCTTAAAGTGTATCACACCTGTGCCATAACAACAACGGTTGATACAAAAAAGTGTAAGTCAGTGTCAGAACTGAGGGCATCTGGATAACTTGTAGTCCATAGAGTGCCAGACTGAGGGTGGGCAGGATGGTGAGGGGCAGCTCTACACAATTCTTCAACTTTAGCCTGACTTTTCCACTGGCTGCCTTTATTTTTGTTTTTAGAAATCCTTTTCTGTATTACTATTTCTCCTCCTACATTCACAGATGCTCAGTTTTACCCTTCAAGTTTTGGCATGGGAATCTGTCGTACCAGAAACCATGACTGTCTAAGATAAAAAACATATGTGCAATTAAGATATATTCATACAGCTGAGACCCTGTGAAAGAATGTAACATCTAGGCTTTCAGTCATATCATGTGATGATAACTACATAAAAGATTGTACTTTAGCAGCACAGAATGCTTATTGGTACAATTTTATTTAAAATAAAACAAACAAACAAAAAAAAAAAACAAAAAAAACAAAAAAACAAGAAAAGCAATCAATCATCATTGTCCTATAGTAACATATTTTAGCTATGCTATGTATGAAGATACATATTTATGCTATGTATGAAGATACATAGCATTTGGGAGGAGTTTTTTTTCCTTTTGGTTACTGCTTTGCCCCCAGGTTCAAAAATTCTCCAGTGTTTCACGTGCAATTAATTCATGCCATTTTAACCAGTGCTGGTAGTAAAACATGATCTCATTCGCAGCATAGATTTACAAATGATGTGAGGAGTGTTACCCTCCATGACCCTGAATTCAGTTTGAAGTTTTACCCTTTTGGGACAGAAAACAATACACAAAGAAGCAGTAATGACATGTGAACACCATACAGTGGGGATTTACTTGAAGATTTCTTCCTTTTTCTTAAAATATTGTTACTTCTATTGTCACCAGGTAAATACATTAATTAATGGGTATACTTTCATTGATCTTAAAATACTTAAAATATCTGCAAGTATAGATCAATATAAAAGTAGAAGATAACTTTCTAAGGTTTGAAATTCCCCCTAACTTTTTCTTTTCATCACAGAAATTGAACTGGGCACCCATGATCCTCTGTCTCTGTTTTTTGTGTTCTCACAGTCCTGTAAAGCACCTGCTGCCTGTACATGCAACAGGTAAAAGGAGAGCAGGTGTCTCAGACTGGCCAAGGCTCTTAAAAGCAAACAGCATTTTAAGGAAAATACTATCTTTCTCTTAGGTGCCATCCTGTCTGGCGTGACAACTACTGCTGCAATTCTAATACATCAGCAGCTGTGAAGCTGCCAAAAGGTGTCCCAAGACAAAGTTTCTTGCATCTGTTTTTGCTTAACAGGAACAAAAATTATTACAAAGGATTTGTCAACATGATAAAATGCTACAATTATCCTAACAAAGTAATACCTATAGGCACTTTAGCAAGGGAAACAAAGGAATAATTCTCAAGAAAACCTCAGTATGTAAGTTAGTTATATTTATCACACATTCACATGCAGACACAGCATCAGCCCCACCAGGCCACACAAAAATGGATCTCTCAGGCCATGCACAGACAGCACAGTGTTCCTTGTATTTGTCTCCAGAGAAGCCTCTGATCCCTCCAGAAGTGAACTCTCTGCCCCTCTGGTCCCTCCAGTATGTGGCTGCTTCAGCTCCCAAGCCACTTATCCATCTCACCAGCTAGACTGACTTAATACTTTCTAGGAATCACACACTGATAGATGCATCCTCACATGCCCCATGTGCTGGTACCTTATGATGCTATCCAGTTGCTGGAGCAGAGTTACACACACACACATGCAGAATGAAGAGTCCTTTACTTAGGAAAATAGCGAGACATTGAATTTGGTGAGAAGCCAGGACACACTGTCCTGACCAGGAGCCTGTCATGACCAGATAGCATACTGACCAGAAACCTTTTTACATGGAAACCCTATATTTCCTTTTTTTTTTTTTTTTCCCTCCCCAAATCACCAAGACCCATCTCTTTGCCCACCTTTAGTTCTTCCCTGAAACACCCCATAAGAACCTTGTGTGGTCCAAAAATACCCTTTCTGGCTTCCCATATTAAGTTCCCTTCCCCTATAGGCTATCCCTGCTGCCAAAAAGTACTCTAGAAACACTTTCCATGGTGTCATTGTGACGGCTGTCACACTCAGACCATGGGGCTGGTTTTGCTTCCATGACAGCCTGAGAAGAGATTAGAGACAGGTGTCATTCCGGTTCCTCATTGCCATTGTTCCTCTGTACTCCTGTGTGGGTGTGAATATAAGCTTTTTTTACCATTACCCAACAAAACCTAATAATGCCATGTCATCAGAACACACAAGGTGTGCAAGATTAGCAACAAGAGAGGGAATAAATGCTGTAGGCTGAGACAGAAAAGATGTTCAATACTGCCGGCTGTGTGATTAGTCTGTATTGATCCTGCAGAAAGTATACAAGATGCAGCTGGCTCCATGTTGATAAGTCACTGAAAAGAATGCAATGCTATACAAGAATCAATGTAAGACTTTACTTTTCCCTACATGGCAGCACAACAGTATCACACTCTCTCATACCTACTCAGCTCTCCTTCAATCACCTACCTTCACTTCCTAGGAATAATCTTCTCTTTGTCCTCACACACAATTCTCATCTTTTTTCTTTTCACTTTTCCCACATCCTTCTAAGATACATGTTTCACTCTTGACTGCTCTGAGAGCTAAGAACTATATATTACTGTACCCTGACACAGTGGCAGCTACCCTTGTCTGATCACTAGTGGTTGCTCTTTTTTTTTTCCATTTGTACTGCTGAATTATGTACAAACCTAGACAAGTTTACCATATGTCTGGGTCCATACCTAACATCTATCAATTTGCACCTATCAGCCTCCACTTCAGGAAAGGACCACAGTATAAAAATCTGTGGCAAAAGCGAGTGCTTGTAGGTTTGTAGAACTGGTAGGTATGCAGTACTCTTGCCTTAGCAACTTAAACTTAACAGAACAGGTAAGAATTTTAACATGTCTGGGGAAGGAATAATGACTAAGATAGATTATTAAATCAGAAAACAGAGTTTTATACAGAGTGAGTGGTGTAACTTCCTGAACAGGTCATTATGCACTGGTCACCATGATCCTTTTCTACTGATGAGACCACACACACTTCATCCATGTTCACAGAAATTCAGATGTTATGTCACATAATGAGAGAATCAGAGATTTGCTGGTTCAGATGAATTATTACTGCTGCATATGCTCTTCTTCAATGATGTTACAGCTGCTCAGTGTTCCTTTTGGCAGGAATGAAGCAAATTCTGGTTTTATATCTACCAACAGTTCTTTACCATTCCAATAGGTAAGTATATATAAAGTCACATAAGGACAGTGGACAGAAGTGCTTTGGTTGTAAGACAGACACACACTTCATGTCATGAAAACTGTGATGATAGCATTCAAGAGACAAAAACTAGATGGCATCAAAACTTGGTGTTATTCTTCTGTGAAAAGGAACCCTCTGTTCTCCTTGGGATGCTGCATTTTTAAAGCTGTTTCTCCACATTTGGCCCCTTTCTGAAATCAAAATTGACTTTCTATCTAAGCTTAAATCAAACAAACATTGATCCAGGCACAAGTTTAAAATTTCCTAGACCAGGTCTTTCTTCCACTGTTAGCCTCAATTTCATTTTAAACTAGACAGTGTTTTTTTCTCTTAAAAGTATATAACTTCTCATAAGCAATAGTTTTGGAGGGGCACAGATCTGACATTCTGTTGCCAGAACAGGCAGGCATGTAGACTGGCACATAACTTTTTGGGCTGAGAAAATAATTCCCCCTCCACACTCATTCTTTCATTAGCTTTCCTCCTGTGACTGCCAACAACATTTCCAATTAGTGCTAATCATGCTATGGACACCTGTCCACAATAAAGAGGCTGAGAACAATTACACAGTCATTTTACAAAGCTCATGGAGCAGCTGTCAAACAGTAATGACTTTCAGTCACTGATGGCTTTGGTTGTATTACAACAGGTGGCCAAAGGTGAAATACCATTTATGCCATTATCTGCTTTCTTAGTTATTCTAGACTGGGTTTTCATTCTTGCCTCTACATTCCATGGCCCTTAAATTTGCAGTGAGGGCAATTGACAGCTATAATATCTATGAACATATATTGCATACTCTTCTACTCTAAAGTAAGAACTTTGTAAACATGAAAAATATATTCTTCAACACTTCAAGATGAAATGGTGGAGATTTAAGCACAGGGAGTCTTAAAATGGTAATTGGAACCTGTAAAGTGGAAGTCTATTTGAGTTTCATAGGAGGTGATTTTTCATAATCTCTACAGTTATGTAGCACCTGACATGTTCCTAGCATCTTCTTTTTACGGACACATTCCAGTGAGCTCAGGTTGTGCTTCTCATGCAAAAACCTCTGGAAATCAGGAATCACAATCACTTCAAATGTGGGCTGAGAAAATTCAGATTGTGCAAGTAGAAGCCAAATGCGAAAATCCTCGTTTAAGCAATTTTTGCATCACTGTAGAGGACTTCTTTGGCCAATACTGAAAATTCATTTCTCCAGGACAATGCACCAACAGTTTCACATCAGGAGTGCCCTGTCTCTTCTTGCAGTGCCTTGCCTCAATTGTATACTTTTTCTGACTTTGACAAGTCCTACAGACAGCCACTTCTTTAACATACCTGACTCATTGCCAGGGCAGCTCCATATGTATTGTATGAGCAGAGATTCTGAGGAAAGATAATGTGCACAAACAGTAGGAGGAATTAAGCTTGCGAAGAAAGACATATTGTGTCCTATGGTAACCACTACTATTAATCTTTGCAAAGTTAGTGTTCTTTCCACAGAGTCTGTGTGTGTGATTCCCAATACTTTTTTTAACAACTAGATTGCAGTAAGCTGCTGGCAATCATGCAGTGATTATCAGCAGGGTCAAAGCTATTAGATGCACTGTAGAGATCTCTGGAAACCTAGGTGGTGGGACTCTTCTACTATGAATTATCCTCGTGAAGTGGGATCTGCACCAGAGAGAGGCAGAGAAGAACTTTTGTCAGACAGTAGTGGTTTCATTCCAGATTCTGAGGTCGGTTACCCCAAACCTCAATACTGGACTCTCCCTGGATGGGCCCTTCCAGCGTCATCCCCTCTGCTCTGGCCACATCCCAGATCTGCTTCTTTCCCACAGCACGGTCACCATCAGACGACGCCTGCCCTCCAGCCTCCCCCACTTTCTGCAAGGCTCATCCCAGACACCTTGTCCCACAAAAAAGGCACAAAAAAGGCTCTTCCTTACAGCCCAATCTGCAGCAGCAGCAGTTCAGAGGCCTCAGCAGTGGGTTTGCTGACCTTTCCTGCCAGCAAACCCCACCGGCTTTGGTCCTCACCCCGTTCCCTGCTCCCTCTCCTCCCGCCGGCTGCGGCGCGCCCCACGCTGTCCCTGCTGCTGAAGCCAGAAGCGGAGCTGCTCAACCCAGAGCCTGGTGCTCGGGTACTGGCTACTACACCCAGGCCCAAGTTCCTTCCTCAGTCAGAAACTTAGACAGGTCCAACTGAGAGAAATATAAATTCCACTACAGAAAGTGTCCCTTTTCTACTATTGACAAGGAAACTTCAAAACCCAGATGATATCTGAACTATCCTAGAGGCAGATACACAGACATTGTTAAGGAAGAAAGGTTTTCTTTCCTCTACCAAGGTAGAAAAAATTGAGGATTTCCCTCTCCAAGGCTTCTAAAACTAACTCTATAATCAGACCGTAAATTCTCTTTTAGAAGAGTCATGGAAACAACAGTTAATTTTACCATATAGAGGACTTCAATGTACAAGCATGTTTTTAAAGTAGTATATCCCAATTTGGCAAAACAATAGTGACTGTATTCCTTTAAACTTCAATCAGTTCAATAAAATTATCCAATGAATGGGTGGGGGTAAATGCAAATTTCATGACTGCTAAAATGATATAAAGCCTAAAGCTTTTCAAAATGTGGCTGCTGGCTGAAGACCAAAGGAAAAAGTTCTGATGAGCAACGTGATTTGTTTTAAAAGTTCAGTTATTGCCTTCCTCTAAATTCTCTTTGAAACAAAAAACTATCAAGCAGAAATAGTAATTTCACAGCTGACAAGATTTGACATTCAGTAGCAGTTCTTATAGAATCTCAGAAGTACAGAAGCTGACTCCTCGCATCCTTATACAGCACAGGCTCACGCTTCCACACCCAGCATCTTCTCCTGCCTTTTGGCTGGGTAGGAATATTAGGGACCTCAGTTTTCCAATGTACTTCAGAGTGAGTTATGTGTAGCCTGAATTAGCAAAAGAAAATTTCAAAGCTGCAGCTGGGTGCGATCAGTCATTCAAAAATGAGCGGAATACTGACCAAAGGCAAGAAGTCAGTTATTCTTACAGTTTCTTGCTCAAACACTTCATCCTTCTCTCATACAATGATGGCTGCAAGATAAAAAAGGTCAGTGACAGCTGTTCAGGTGACAGATTTATGCCACAATACACCTGTTAGTTGTACTCCAGAAGGAATCAGTCAGGGAGTCATCCAACAGAGCTTTGAACCACAGCCACACATATAAAGAAAAAACAAAACAAAACCAAAAAAACAAACAAAAAAGAAGATCCTGAGATCTTTCATCATCACATCATTTCTTGACCCATTGTTTTTCCTATTGTGAGTGAGTTTTTTCAGATACAGTGTATTTTCACATGCAAATATGGCTACTTCTGGAACTGCAATGGTAATATTCCTCAAAAGGATGCATTCATTTGATCTCTTTTAGGTCAGTTTTTAGAACTAAGTCATTAAAGTGTGCATTTCTCACAAAGGACAAGCAAAAGTAGTTGAGGTAAAGCTCAGTCCTAGAAGGTGAGGTAAAGACAGACAGACAAATCCCACCTTGGGATCCTTCAGCCTGGAAGTACTTTGTTTCCAATCAGATCTAAATCTGCAAAATGTAAAACATATTACAGAAAAATAAAAGCATTTTAGATCACAAGGATACTACTGAAACCTCACTTTTTAATAGCAACTCCAATTTCTGTACAACAAGAATACAAATATGACTACACAAGGAAAGGCAGAAGCAATAGGACTGCTTCTGTGCTGCTTTCCTGCACAGCATCGAGTTCTTGGCACAAATCAAATATTCAGCAAGGCCCATCATTCATATTAACTTAACAGCAAAATTCCCCTTGTCAATAAAGATCTCAAGATCTGATCATTCTGAATCTGCACAATTGTTGGGAAAAGATTTGTTTGCTCAGTGCATTACCAAAGAATATTTGAACCTTTACCAAGCATTAAGGCAGTAATAGAAATGAGATTCTTCCCTTTCATGTCTTCCAGTACTGAGACAAGCCCCTCCCAGTCTGAGAAATTCTTTATAGGTTCTCTTGATGATGTGCTAAGCTCTTAAGTATAAAAAACCTATGAAGCTAAAATTTATGACCTATGCCAGAAGGACTGCTGTGAGCTTCCACTGAGCACTAAAACTCAGCAGCTGAGTGGAGATCATTGGGACCATCAGCATGGTTTCAACAAAATAAAACCGACCAAAATGGAAGGGGAAAAGTATCCAGAGCTGCAAGTCTGCCTGCAGAGATCCCTGAAATGGTAGTACACTGAAGCAAAGGATGCCTTTCTTCTTGAAATTACTGGAAGCTGTCCTTAGAATATGAGAAACACAGCAGAAAAAATAAAAAGATGGCACTCCACATAATAGTAACACACAATATTGAAAATTAGGGAGGGGAAAATGCAGTTACAATCACATTCTAACCACATTTTCCTCTTTGATACAACAAATAACTTACATTTTCAACAATGGCAGCTACTCTCATACAACAAATGGAAAATAGGCCCCAGTCTGCTGAGAAATTGGTGTGAATGGAAAACACAGATTACAGGAAGCAGTAAAATATATTTCTACTGATAGCACACTTTTCTTTTGTTGCTTTGGTTCAGAGTCAGGATATATGACTCTGAATCTCTTCTCTCTTTCTTCTGGGGAAAAGCATATTTTCCATTTTTTTCTATATAGAATTTCAAATTCAAAATAAATACATTTGGCATCTTGCCAAATCTGAACTTTCAAAGTTTATGGACAGAAAAGTGGGAAATATCAGCTTTTTCATAATGAAGCACTAGAAAAGCATTTAGTATATAATGGAAGTCAGTATCCAAATGCTTCAACTTACTGTTTGTACTTCCAGAATGTAAACATCCAAAATGAAAGCAAAGTATCCTTGAAAATACGTAGGTTTTGTTTCAACAAAATTTATATTTTCCATGAAGTATTTTGATTTCATCTAAAAGTTCTAGCTGTAGATTCACAGTGTTATGTATACAGTTTTTAATGAATATTGTGATTTAAAGGAGCACAACTGAAATAAAAATCCTAGCATCAAAGATTAACAGATTATGCTTGAATCTTCCCTTTCCCAAAGAGAACCCTGCAGTGAAAAACATATTAATTTTCTCTCTAGGGAGATGTCAAAGTCTGGAAAGAGCTTTTCAGGAACAAAGGCAACTTGGTGCAGACAAGTGTACAAGCCAAGCTCTCCTCTCTGCTTGCTCAAATTCTTTCCTTGCCTTCCTCAGACTTGAGCATATCTACCCACAGAATTTGCTCACAGGATCGTCAAGGAGACACCTACTTCCCACTCTGGAAATGCCCACTCCCTCTGCTCTGATGATGACACAGCTTCAACACTGAACAGTAAATATCAGGTGGAGAGCAGCACGAGACACCCCATTGCTCAGCTGTCAGAAATGAGACCTCTCTCTGACCTAAAAGACCATAATTTTTTTAATGTAAATACACTTAAGTTTAAGTTTTTCTGTAGTCTTACACCTGTTTCAGTTTGTATGTAGCCAGTTCTACTTCCCTAAGTACTGTGCAACATGCAGACTTGTAAAACCACAAGATACCCAGGCTCAACTAAAGAATAAAATCTCTTTCCATTAAAAAAAGAAAAAAGTCAAAAACAACAACAAAAAAAAACTTAGGAAATATTCCAATTAGCTTTAAGCTTCAGAAATTTTCTCAGAAGGAACCTGAAGTGTTGAGCCTCAACTCAATGTTACAGTGCCTTTGAGTGTCATTTTTAATGATTTATAATTCAAACTTCCTCACAGTCTCACAAGATTCAACTTTATTTTATTTTTCATTAGGTCATTCAGACATTTCCTGTCTTGCACAGTGGTAGACTTGACTGAACTGTCAAATCTTTTCTGCTCATAGTTTCCACTCTGTTTTATTCCAAGAAATGCTTAATCATGTTATGACAGGCCTGTGACCACTTATTGATGAGGAAAGGAGAAAGAATTCTTCTGGTCACAAGAGAGAAGAGTATAGAACAATAGCTGAGAGCTAAGTAAAGAAATCTGCAACAGAATAAATAAAATTAAAAAGAAAGCTTTCTAGAAAACTCAAGATGAAGAAAAATTGCTTATTCTGAAGTTTTTCTGTTTCAGCATTTTATTGCTAGTTCCTTGTGGCTGTCCATACAATTGCTTAGAGACCATGCTTTGTAATGGATAACTTGGCTTTTGTTTCCATAAATCTTAATTATTTTCCAGTCATAAGTATTTAATATAACTGATTAAACTATTCCAAAAGTGTATTGATAAAGAAAAAAAAATGCCATTAATACTTTTGGCAACACCTTTAAAAGAGCTGCAATGGCTTTTTAAGGGTTTATGGTTGTCTTTAAACCTACACCACTAGTGAGCCTTTATATCATGCATTAACTGTGATCACTAATCAGTCTTGTAAGGTGAAGTTTTAAATATATCAAGAATAACAATTGTTGACAAAATCTGCAGATTACAGAAGGTGGGTGGTGGAGTCGCAAAGAAAGAGGAAGATACTTGCCCTTACAGAAGGATTTTAATTGTATGGCAAAGTGGTTCCAATGCATTGAAAACATATATTGAAATATCACAAAATGTGGGATGTAAACCCCAGCTTCTGGACAGGAGTACAGAATCCAGGGATAGTACAGGGGGGTTGTCAGACTAAGCAGCCTGAAGGGTTGCTTCAGTCACTGACAATCAAAAGTGACTTGATGTCACTGACATTAAAAAAGGGGGATATCAAACAGTAGAAAAGGGATTTTGCTGCTGAGCAATAAGCTAGCTGGTTGGGACTGCCAGACCTAGTACAGTTTAAAGTGATGAGGAGCATGTTCACAGGAAGACAGAACCAAAGGCTCGAAAGCAAATTTTATCTCATAAGTTTTATGGGTTCAAAACATACCTTAGAAGAAACAAAACATAGAGGATGTAGGCCTGAAGGAGGAAAGAGCACAGACCTGGTAGAAGGCAACTCTTTACCCTTGCCAGCAGAGAAGCTGTTGACTAGAGACAGGGTCAGACGAATTCCACTTTGAAGTGAGATCTGCCTTGATGGTCCAAGGCTGCAATTAACTATCTGAACAGTTTATTTTTAAAATGAGATGTGCTGGGTTTCTATATTACATGTTGAAACAAGGAGTGTGATGAGTGTCTAGTATGGTGTTTTCTAGTCTTGGCAGTCATGTTAGTTCCCACACTTCAATGGTAAAAGCAGAACCAACTATAATAACCTTGTTGGTAAACACACACAAATGGCATTGTTCAAAATGTTAAGAGATTTTTCCAAGTACATAAGCAGGCAGACAGACAGGGAGAAGCAGACTCCACACTGTGGTCTGAACTTAATATCTCTCAGCAAGTGTTGGGAGGTTCAACATAAATTTTTGAATCACTGCCTACAAAATGAGGTTTTAGAGGGCCATATCCCAAGACACAGCAGCAAGAAATAAGCAGGCCCCGAAAGGAGAAGTCCAAGGATACTGTAAAGTATCATTGCTGCTTTTTTGCAGACATATGCAGAATATTAAACCAAATGTTTCAAATAAAATCTTCTTGTTCATCTGAAAAGAACAGTCATTTCAGGGCTTATCCATTTTTTTTTCACCTGCGCGAGGAAATTGAGAGCAAATGGCAAATATTTTTGCATTGTATCATTTTAGATGTCACACTCTGATGGCACTCAGGATTTTCACAAAGACATGAATTTGAAATCCAGACTAAAATAGCAGTTACAGTACAAATTAATTTGGGGCCAATTTTAACTTAATTTTTATATATGGCATAAGCAAGCAAAGACAGTCCCAGCAAGGTGACTGAGGTTGATTTTCTTTGGCTGACATTACATCCTGCATCCTGACAGTTCCCTTACAGAAGACCAATAGTAACACTCAGTCTCCCTTATCCTTAATCAACCTTAGCTATTAACATAGTAAACTCTTCATTGAAAGGAAGATTACAGGCCTCTTATAAACAGGCTCCTGGAACATATGGGCTTAAAACCCTAGAAATAATTTTTAATTTTTAGTTTTATCACTCCCCTGGATTAGCCAGAAGATAGTTGCAGGAGATGATTGGAAGGAAGAGATGCATATGCATCTCTAGCACAAAGTAAGTGGATTGCTTACCTTCATAGCAAGGATCAAAGACCCTCCAGTTGGGATTCACCTCATGGAGCCTGAGATAATAGCTACAGAACAGACATTCACCTCTGACCCACTTGCCCTTTCTCTGCAGTCTTTCTAGAGCAAGATTCCCCTATGCACATGTAATAGCTGCTTATACCACAGAAGTGCTTATTTTTTACTTCTGCCTTCAAGGAGTGCTGATGGTGATTGGTAAACAGCATGTATGTGTAGTGTGAAGGGCTGTATTTGATTACAAGAATGCCATGCCTTGTGACATTTAGGTTTATTCTTTCAGATTTGTTTTCAAACATGGTCCCAGGGCCAGGAGAATGCAAAGGTCACCAACCCAAACAAGCATGTGGAAGGCAGAGTCATTCTGAAAACCCCTGTAATAAATAATTACCCTAGATATACCTGCTTCTATTTAGGAGTAGCAATCTCCAGATGAGTTTTCCCAGTGGGAAAGTGATAAATTCTGCCCTGGCTCCTCTGTGTTAGAAAATTTGTCTTGCATTTAGGCATCTCTGTTTCTACCTCAAGGAATAATCATGATTTATTATGCCTTCTAGCCAGGACTATGCAAACAAATGTTCACAGTCATATGTAGCATGGACCCAAGAAGCCAAGTATGTGGCACTCTGATCCTGTGACCAGTGAAAATGGAAATGCTCGCCACCTTGCAACAGAGGCCAACCAGTACTGCAATACCCACACAGCTTTTATGGCATTATTACATCAAATCCAGAGTGGGGTTTAGTAAAAATTGAAAATTTGATTAATGATGTTTAAACTGGAGTTCTATTTTCAAAAACAAGTGAAAATATCAATGATCCAAGGACACAAATGTATAAGGCAAAATGCCCATGTCTTAGCAAGAGAAGCAGGAACAGATGACACTAAATATGCTATAAGCTGTTAGTTAGAAGAGGTTGCCAACAGCACAATGTGTTACTACACAGGAAGCCTGAGTTCAAAAGCAACAAGAGCTTGTTGGAATTGTTCAGCTGAAATGGTGTTCAAAAGAAAACAGCTTTTTTACAAAACAGACCTTTTTGCAAAAAACCTACCAAATTTTCATTTTATATTTAAAATACAACAGGAATTTAGAACTGTTCTTTAAACAGAGAGAAAAAGGCTTTGGTAGGCTGCCAAAGATCAAAGAGATGGGGGATTGTTGTGTTTATTTGTTTCCTGGCTTGAAGGCTTTTCTTGTCAGTGATGCTGCAGAAATCAAAAATATTTCAGCTTTTTATTTTTGGCAAGTATCTGCTCTGGCAATTTGCTTTCCTCAAAATATTTTAACAGGAAGAGGTTAATTTTCAAATAGTTCTAGAAACATTCACATGCCCCCCTCCTTTCTCTTGTTACTGGATACCACAGTAATACATAACACTTAAACCAGTAACAGCACCAAAGAAAAATTTTGTGTATCTCTTTTTCTTCAAACTACTTTCAATCATGGACAGTGTCATATGGATTTACAAACAAATCAGTCTTTAATTAACCACTTTTAAAATACACCCTGCATTCAGAAGTTCCACTTAGCTCAAAAAGACAAAAAAAAAAGCCCAAAACCAGCATCTTCATGTTACTTTGTGAGCCTGCCAAAAGGAATGATGCACCTCCTGCCTCTGTATATATATTTGATTTTCTAGGTTTTACACTGCATTCTGATGAGTGGCAGCTTGCAGCACCTTTATAAAGGTTGGTAAGGATAAACTTAGCTACCCGAATCTGCTTCCTGATCTGGATGGACCCAAGACACCTCTGAATGAGGAACAGACAAGAGCAGTAGCACAAGCAATGCCCTCATCCAAGACACCCAGGTTTAGCTATAGTGTTTGTGCCCATGTGGCTTTTGTATGGGGGCTGGCAAGAGCAGAGGTCTCCTTCAGGCCTGTCAAGAAATCCCAAAAATCAAGGTGTGATGATGGGTCAACCCAACCCTACCCTACCACCATCCCATCCTGGGGTCTCCAGCTCCTGGGGTGGCTGTGCAGGGAGGGACCCTGCTGTTTGCTGCCTGTTTCCCTACTTGTGGTACCCAGTCTGCTTCCCTGAGCATCTGAGAAAGCCTACTGGTCAGACAGAGATATCTGTAAAAATTTGGGAAATGCATTTGTTAACTACAGATAAATAATACAGGTAAACGGAGACCATATCTGCGTATTACTGGAATATGTATCAATTGTAATGTACATCATCTAAGACAATGAGGGGGTGGGTGGTGCACACGTGTGTGTGAGCATGGTGGGTTTTTGTTGGGTTTTTTTGTTTGCTTATGTGTTGGCTTTTTTTATTTGAAACCTGTTGTCTAGAAGTATGTTTAATTGTATGGTAGAAATTCTGCTTGCTGTAGAAGCAACAAAGATACATTCAGATGAAGAGGCAGTATTTTCTGAAAACAAATGCATTAAAGATGATTATTTCATAATCCTTACAATGTGAAAAATAGTAAGCACTTAATGGCCTAAGTGTAGGTGACAGAAAATTAATACATACAAAGCAGGGAAGGTGCAACCAGAGGTAGTGTATCTTGTTAGCAACTCAAACTGATTCAGAAAAAACAACACACAAGAAAAGCGTTCTGACCCCCTACGTTCCCAGAATTGCCAGACTACACCTGTGAGAAGAAACTGCACTATCATGGTTTTTTTCCCAGTGAACAGCAGTGTTCATTGTTTCAGGAATTAAAAAAGCCGAATCAGGAACAAAATACTACTTTTTTTGCTATTTCCATTTCATAGATTAGGTCTATATTTTTGCATCACCAAAAGAACTTTTTCTGTTGAAGACATCTTTTAATTATTTGCAAGCATTTCCTCAAAGACTGTTTAGACAAAAAAAAAAATAAAAAAAAAAAAAAACAACAACAAAACCAAAACTGTTTTCAGGCTCTGATTAAGTTTCTGTTTCCAGGGGCAGCATTTTCAAGATTAAAATGAAAAATGCCATTTGGAGCCACAACCATGACAGAGATATGATCCCATCATTGTAGCTTGGCTGCCCTACTCAGGGCTGTAAATCACCAGTGTGTAGATTTCCTGCAGAATGCTAAATGATAAGGAGCATTACGGGAAGAGGTTGCCAGTTTGAAGTCAGTTGCCTGCTGTTCCACGATCAGCTGCTTGAACCTCTGCAGCATCCTTTTAACTGGGCCTGGGGCTTCCTTGCAATCCTACCACCAAGAAAGTATCCTCCCTCTGATCTGTTAAGCCTATGAGCTTTAGAATTGCCCCCATACTTAGGATACCTCCTCCATGGTTGGGAGATGCTGGGCAGCCACAGCACCTCCACTGTTCCTGAAACAAGCGGCAGGTCCCTTCCATGGAAGGATTCGTATAATGGGCTTTTCCAATGTAATGGGATTACAGGATTTTTTTAGTGTCCTTCTGTGATTCTATCAGGCATATGGTGGAGATACTGATAAAAACTGATTGAGCTTCTAAGCTGGGGACATAGAGCTCCGAATCCTCGCAAATATATTTACTGCATATTTATAAGATAGCTTTAAAGAAGTGAGTCAACAAAATCTATCCCCAGCATGCTTATTACGATGGGCTGATTTAAAAAAAAAAAAAAAATGGCCTGGGAGAGAACCTGAGGATTGGAAAGCAAATTGTACAGAAATGAATAGGTCTGTTTAGACAAGTAGATACAAGGTGCATTTGTGGCGATTTCCTTCTACTTGGGCCTAGGCAGGTTTTCTTTCCACAAAGAGGCATATATTCTTTTATTCTCTCCTTCATTCAAGTACCTGTGAACCCAACTTGTCCTTTAGTATTGTGTGACAGCCTGCTGAGGAAATGGCCCCAGAATAATGAGGGATGGGATTCAGTGAAATATTGTTCATATTTATGCTGCCATACAGATCTACACAAAGGCTCCGCAATAGCAGCAGCATTCTGCTGATCTACTGATTTTCTTCTATGTAGACCCCGCAGAGGCAAAATAACAAGAGAAAAATAATAAAGAAGCCATTTAAAGAATAGAAACTGTGCTTGGTATAAATGTTTCTTTAAATGAGGCAGACCATGAGAACATAATGTATCCATACGGTGCTGCATTTCATCCTCTCAGAGAAAAATAATTCATGAAGACAGCATTTAAAATCTATTAAAATATTGCCTCTTCCTCTTCTACCAGCTTCAGTTAAGAGTAGCAAGAAAGGTTGAAGGTTTAATGGATGTCAGGATTGAACCTGCTATCCTTTTCAGACCCTCCTGAGCAGAGCAGAAGGCCACAGATCGTGCTGTGTGTTAGCACTGTCTAAATAAACTTCCTACATTTTGCCTGACTTTTGAGTGAACAAAGGCTTTCAGTCCCCAAGGTTCTGTATCTCCAAACATGAAAACACTGTGGTGTTTTCTTGTTTTCAGTAGCAAAAATATATTCTGATTTATTCCCCTCTTCAGCCTCAAGAATTTGATTTTTAAAGCTGCATTTCCAGATTTTGCAGAACAGAAAAAACTCTCAGGAGCACCCTTAACAAAGGTATCCTTCCATCTCCCAACAAGGCATGAGATTCAACTGGAATGTGAAAATTTCAAATTTTGAAAAAATTGCCAGCCAATTCAGAATTCTGAAACTGGAAAGTCTGATATCACTCTGGTGAGTTCTGATTCTACAGGATTCAAGAAACTGCTGTCACATATTCTGAGCCAGCCAGGGACACTACTTCTACCCAAAAAGGAGCACAGCATTCCCCTGAGCTCCTTTCTCAAAGCAGGTTTTGCTGGACTTTCAAATTCATGGCAATTCTATCTGGAGCAAATCCCAAAAGCAGAAACCTGCCTGTAACTCACTGAAAATGTATCAAAGAAGAGATACATCTATAAAGCATTTAGATTTTACAGACTGGAATTTTTCAGTGAGGACATGCTTTGTCAGGAAATTCCTGGCCATCTCTAATCAGGAATGCATCTGGGAACCAAATGTTTTGTCAGATCTATGGGCAAGGTGGATTTAGCCAAGGAACAAAGGGGACGTGACACTCTGATCAGCAATCCAGAAGATCAAAGTACACGGCAAATCAGAAATTAATCAGAATTAACCAGCTAAATTAGTGACTTGTAATTAAACTCATTTAATATCACATCTGATGAGACTTTCTGCAAAGCACAGTGTTTACCAGTGATTAATACAGTTCTGGATGAAAGGTGCTGTAGTACTGGGAGCACCACAGCACAGAACTTGGAGTACAGTGTATGCCAGCCAGCATCACCTATGGTGGGTAATGGGACGAAAGAGCGGATTAAAATCCCCCCTTCGCCACTCCCAATTAAATGCTTGATTACCAATGTATGGGAATATTTATCCTCAGCAAATTTAAGTTTGCAAAGACAGTTTCAAAATCAAGCCAAATTAACATGACTCTATGGGTCCTGGGCAGCAGCCACAGTTCAGTAGGACAGTAAATTTAATTCCTCAAAAGTAATGTTGTTTATATTAAGTCTCCACATAAGTCCCTCCACCTCCCCCCCAAAAAAAAAAGAAAACTGAGGTCCCCAGGGCATCATTTACAGCAGAGCACAGTGTTAACAGGAAATAGTTCAATTCCTCCTCGGAGCAAGAGGATTTAGAAATGCATCTCCTATTTTTCCAGCCACTAAATGGTTGACATTTCTGAAATAAGGCTGAAGATGTGTTTTCAAAAACCTGCAAGGAGAGAAGGAACTGAACTTGGTTTGTTGACTGCCTGCCTAGGTGACTGGCTGAGTGACTGCCCTGCTAGGCAAGTTACAAGAGAGAGCACTTTTGGCTTTTATTGCTACAGTGGCACCCCAGCCCCAAGGCTTTAGCCACATTCTCAATAAAGAAGGCTCCAAAACAATCATCTTCCCCAGCACTCCCCACTGCCCACCAAATTCCATGCTCCCTGCTTTCACCCAGTGCCACCCAGCTCTCTCTGCCTGAGAGCAAGCCACCACCTAACAAGCTGGTTACAACAAGTTTCTGGAGTTCATTCCCCCTGCTGAGGCATGTACCTGAGCCACAGCATAAACATTTCCACTCTGGCTATTTTTGGCTGCCAGAAATTACTTGCCTCAATTCAGTGGTCCTGCCATAAATTCACAGGCCAGAGAAGACTGGTCTGAAAATCTCCCCATCCCACCAGAGTTCTGAGACTTGAATTGCAGCAGCCAAACACTAGACCCACTAACTTGGTAAGGAGGAGAGAAAAAAAATTCAAGATAAAATAATAATTGTTTTAAACACAGGCTTAAATGTTTTCCCACATGGAACTTCTGATATACCAACACTGCTGATACATCTGCAAACTAAAAATGGTTTCTTTAAAAAAAAATGTGAATGTGGCATTTTCATTCAAGCAATTATCAGTTGTTATAAAGACTTGAGGGAACATACAGAAACAGGGAGGTAGTGTGCGTTTTTCCTTCTTTTTTTCCCCAGCCTTCAGAATGATATAATGTCCTTTATTATGTGCTCAAGTAGCTAGAAAGTCCAGCAGCTGAACTGCAAGGAGTAGTTTAATTGTCTGTCAGCTATTTAGCAATTCTGGCATTCTGGGATCTTCTGGATCACAAGATTCACAGGTACCAAGTTTCTGGTTTGTCACTTCTGGAAAAAAGGAAGTTTTGTACTGAACTGTGTATGAATAAATGCAATATGTGATGTGTAGAAACTAGTTGCTGCAGAGCCTGTGCCATCTGGAGAAGCAGGGATTTGCACAAGCTTTTTGTGGAAGCAGAATGAAGGGGGGGGGGAATCACAGTAGGAATAAAGCCGAAGCCACAGAGGCACTCAGGTTTCAGATAAGCCTTGCAAGAGAAATGCTTCATAGGAATGTTTGTAATTATGAGACTTAGTGCAGCACAAGCCATCACAGGTACCACTGTCATGTATTGAGAAGGACCTGGTGTGAAGAAGCAACTGTGTACTCACCTGCTGGCTGATGGAAAGGATGGACTCTGGGAAACAGACAGTAAACTCAGTTATTCACATCTCTTGTTTTGCATCTAACCACACAGCTATAGGCAGACTTGGAAACCTGAGAAAGTTTGGACTTAGTTTTTAAACATCTGTTTAAACTATTTTTATCTGTCACTGGGTAGAAAAACCTTAAAAGAAAAATCACTGTTGTATTTTCAAACAGACTTAGAAGTAATGTTTAAATATTATCAATATACACTCTCCTGATTGCCCACTTCCATTTGCTACAGCTCTTTTCACCAACATTGCACCTCCTCTAATGCACACAAATGTCACTTGAACCAAGAGCTATCTGGGGAATCAATATATTAGCAATCTTTTTTTTTTTTTTACCGCAAGAGGATTGGTTATTCTCTCATTTATCTTAGCTCTACCCTAGCCAGACATTGGGCCTTGATAATGAGTTGAAAATGAAAAAAATACTCATCACTTTTGTTCCTGTCAGCTATGTGTCTATCCCTGATATTCCTATTAATATTAACACCCGTCACCTATCCACATCCTAGAGTACAGTGTTCCAGGAGACTGATAAAAGCCAGGGAAATTATAAGAGGGGTAAGACTTTCTGGAGCAGATCTCTAACATAAATAAGAGGTCAAGAACAGGTATCGAGACACCAAAGATGAACCAACTGTATTTAAAATAACATTCCCTGGCAGAGAGGAAGCAAGAATAATGAGGGAAAGTCTACAGTATACCTGTACAGTACACCAGTGAGGAAGGATAGAGTACAGGCAACTGGTGCTCTCACCTCTTGATAGGACAAGGGATAATGGGTGTAAATTGAAGCATAGGAGGTTCAAGTTGAATATTAGAAAAAATTTTTTTACTGTAAGGGTGGCAGAGCCCTGGAACAGGCTGCCCAGGGGGGTTGTGGAGTCTCCTTCACTGGAGACATTCAAAACCCGCCTGGACACGTTCCTAGGCGATGTACTCTAGGTGGCCCTGCTCTGGCAGGGGGGGTTGGACTAGATGATCTTTCGAGGTCCCTTCCAACCCCTAGGATTCTATGATTCTATGATTCACAGCAGCCTGCCCTGGCTCTGAGACAGCATGGTAGAAGCCACAAGACATGAACGTGCACATCACCTTCAGAGGAAGAAAAACTACGTAGGACAATATCAAGAAGAGATACAATCCCAACCTGCCAAGTCTGTGCCCATAGAATATCCTGTGGGTGTTTCTCAGTTTGGCACAGGGCTGGGGCCTCTGGCTGCCTGCAAAGGGTCACTGCATTGAGAAACAACTGAGTGAAGGAGTGGCTACTTGCTTCATCTGTCATAAGTCACCAAAAGAGGGCAAGCCACGAACAACACAGATGGTCTGGGAAGAGGCACACTTCAGCTCCCAGCACAACATGGGGAGCCACATCAACTGTGAAGGGACTGGAGGACCATGTGCTTGGTGCTGTCGTGCTGGGGCAGCCTTCTCTGCAGTCTCACCTCCAACAGCAGCCACATGGTCCTGCTCTGCACCCAGGGACACACCAGCAACAACCAAGGGAGAGCAGGTGGTGCCAGCAGGGAAGCTGAGGGGAACTCAGACACTGGCAACTGGGGAGATGTGCCCATCCTGCACAGCCAGGGCGGCAACCAGTGCTTGCTATCAAAGCTGCTGCCTTTGACACACACAGAAAGGGAAGATGATGTTGATGACATTTGCTTACTCACAGCTGTGGGAGCTTAATCAAAAGCAACAAGAAATGCTGTTCAGTTTTGCTTCTTATTCCCTTCTGTGTCATTCCATTTACTTTAAAAATAGATGTCCTAGCAAAGATTTATATTTAATGCTTTTCTGCCACAGAGGGAAAGACAGAGCTGCTGAGAAGTGAGAAACTCTGAGAGTGAGGAGGGGGATTTATCCAGGGATGAATCCCCCTGGATTCATCTTTAACCCATTTAAATAGAAATGAATTTGTTGCTCTGTGCTCAGTCAGTGCGTGGATCATTCTACATATCAGATCTTTCCTGCAAGACTGTGGGGAACAGTGAAACAGTCGCTGGAGGAACCAAGGTGAAGGGGATAGAGGGAGAGTGTCCGGTTAATGTCTCTTTAGGCAATTTTCCCAGTGGAACTGTTTCAAGAGGCAGACATTATGTATTTCTCCAGTATAATAATTCAAAGCCATTATTTATGGGTGGTTTGCTGCTGATGAAATACATGTGGCAGCATTAGAAAAGTAACCGTGACATTAAGTAATTTGTGAATAAATGCAAAGAGGTTTAATTTCTGCCATGCACCTGAAGACCGACTCCAGTTCTTTGTTGTCCCTTGAGACAAGTTATTGCAGTGCCCATAATACAGCATGACCCACCCAGAAAAAGGGCTCAGGCAGCCTGATTTATGTAGGTTAAGACTGCTGAGGATATGCTGCTGTTCACTTCCCTGTTCTTATATCTATCTATCTCTTTCCTCTTGCATGCTTTGGCAAACTTTTTCCCACTTTGGATTTGACCTCAGCTGCACACTGATGGGAAAAATATTTCAGTCCCCCCATGTTCCTTTTAGAAGTAATTTCCTTGCACTACACCACCAGTTTCATCCACATTTTCAAGAACATGGTGTGGAGCAGGTTACCTAGAAATCTCCATCTTGCCCCAGAAAAGACTGTTGCTTTGTCACAGCCTACCTGTGAAGTCCAGATAAGCTTCTCCTCACTGTTCAGAACAGCACATTTCCTCAGGTACACTAATGGCCAATGACAGTTCACCTGTGGTCTCTTTCAGACAGTTCTGCCTTAAAATGTATTTCCCACTGGCCTTGTTTTGACTCATATACACAGGCTGCTACTGAGCCAATGCTCTTGGCCAGTGTAATGCTCTGAAACAGATACTGCAAGCAATAAAGGAGTTATGGAAGGCTTTAAAATAGAAGCCTCGGGGAAAAGATCCACAAATAATGAAGGCTTTGCAAAACCAACAAAGGATATGTTTTTTAGTGAGATACCCTAAACTTAAGATGCTGACTAGGAAGACTGTGAGCTCTGTGACCTGGCTTTCACAGCTATGACAAATAGAGTAACTACCGAGCAGGTTGTCCTGTACCTTATTCCCTTGTCCTGTCTGCAAGATTGTTGCTAATTTCATTTTAATATGATACTGGGCTAGTTTAAAATACAACTTGCACCTACAAAGTATGTATGAGAGGGCTCAAGGTTGGTAGTGCTCACAATGAATAGCAAAAAGCTACAGTGTTGTAGTTTCCTTCTGCTCCTCAGGAGTAGCACTGGGTGTGACAAGGCAAAAAACTTAATGGGAGACCTGGCTCTACCTCTATTTAATTAATTCATTGATTTATGTAAATAATATGTATAACTTTAAAAATATAAATAAATAAATAAATAAATGATGTCACACTTTGAGCAACGTGTATTTTTCTTATGGACTACTGTAACCAAGTTGCTTAATCCTCCCATTCACTCATCTGGAAAAAAAAAAAAAATACAATATTATATTAAAAACTACCCCAAACTAGGTCACTTAATGAACAGCAAGAGAAAAAATGCACCTTGTTCCATAAGGGTACCAAGCAGTAATGCAACGTGCTTTGCTTCGATAGCTTTCACAAACCACCAAGTGACAAGCATTCTCTATTTTCTCTGTGCCATCTGGAAGACTTTTATCTCCATACATCTCTCCTGCAGCAGGAATAAAGGCAACTCAGTGGCACAAAGTCAGAATCCAAAGCTGAGACGGGCAAAGCACAGCCTAAAGCAACTTCACCTCTCTTTCCCTCATGACTCTGTGAAGCACAGTCATCAAAGCAGTGCTAACACGACGGCCCGACTGGGGGTGTGCAGAGTGCAGTTCAGCTCACGTGCACGCTGTGTGCTCTGAGACCACACAAGGACGTGTCATCCAAGGACCTGAATGAAATGAAACTAGGGAAAAGAACACAGCGAGCTCTGCTTGTCTTCCTGCAGACTCAGATCCCCAAAAAACTCAGCTCTCTGGGGGAGATTTAGCTCAAAGCAGTTGTTTTCTGTTCTGTGAATTTTCCTGTGGAAAGGCAGCTCTAAACTAAAACACCAGTGCTGTGGGACAGGACTGCCTGCAGAATCAGCCCTGGCCACTTCCTTTCTCTGGCCTCTCCTGCCAACTTCTTAGCCTCTTCTGGCCACATCTAGCCCTTTCAGAGGGTGGACAGCTCTCCCACACCATCTGGGGCAGGGCTTCCCGGGGACAGAAAAGCAGAGGAACCCGACAGCACCCCAACAGGCATGAAGGGGACAAAAGACACCCCCTTTGCACACAGAGGCTGTGACTCCCCACCACCAGTCACTATGTCTCACAGTACCTGCAGGTCCCACCAGCTGCCCCCATACCCCACTCCTCTGGGCACGCTGGTCCAACCAGTGAAAAGAGCATGAAAGGACTTGAATCTGAATACCTCAAGGCAGAGGAATAAAAAGAAAAAGAAAAAATGGGGGACTTTCCCCACTGTCAAGGAAAATTCATCCTCTCACAGAAGAGTTAAGACCAAGTGTGAGACTAGGGCTGCAAGTAAAAAGAGATTTGCACACAGCCGAGGAAGAACAGAAAAGTGAGTAAAACCAGAGCACCACTAGACTTGCCTTCAGGTAACATTTTTTTCTGCACAGCAAATGCCCCCAAGCCCCAGGGAACAAATGTGAATGAGTGGATTCTGGCCACTGCACTGCCCTGTAGAGTGAGATGTCCCCATAACAATGTGTCTCTTGTTGGAGTGACAATGTCTCACAGTGATGGGACAGTGCTGCTACTTCTAATGGATGTCCACCTCGAACTTCACTTGATCTCTGCTTCTGGCAGGGCTTAGAGCAGCCCTTTGGATGCTGTACCAACCTGGGCACCATTACAGCACAGCTCACAAAACTCCCCCAGCTGAGGTGGCTTCTGCTCTGGAAAATTCTGGATGCTTTTCAAGATTAAACTCCGAGTCCCACAGTGATCTTTCCTTGGGGATTTGGCTCAGGTCCCAGTCAGATTCTGATCTCTTATCAGCACCTCAGCCTTTGAGAATTGCATGGTTTTAACTGTTCTGAGGTTGCAGATTCATAGTTTCCATTTCCACCATTCTTCTCTTTTCTTATTTTTTTAGATTCATTTTTCATGTAAAGAGTCTTCATTACCCCATAATGAGGTTTCACATGTAAACTCTTCTCCAGCAGTAAGCTGCACAGTACTAAAGATTTTACACTTCAAAATCAGTGGCAGCCAGAAGTAAAACTACCTCCTAAATATTCAGCATATGTTAAGTTTTAGACGTAGAATGTCGAGCTGAGACATAAAACTTTCCAAAGTGGAGGAATCCACCACTTCCCCTTGGAGAACATTCCAATGTTGTCATGGTGAAAAAATTCACCACATTTCTGGACATGACATCAGGCATAGCCCAAACAGAAAATTGCTGCTTTTTGTTTGTTCTGCTTCTGAGGAGTTCAGCGTTCATGGGCTGGCAAGAGTGAGATAGCACAGGGGCTTCTTCCACCTACAGCCCCCTCAGACCCAGCTAATTCCTCCAGGCCCCCCTGGCACCTGTTGCAATGCTTCCAGTTTCTCTTACCACAGACCTGAAGTACCAATTAATGTTGCCAGACACAGAGAGTGTCTTCAAATCCCAGTGATTTTGCTCCACAAAAGCCATCCTACTGACACTGCAAGGTTTGGTTTTGTCTCTACTTCTGTGAATCAAATATAAGATGTTCCTTTCAAGTCTTCGGTGCACACTGACCACGTGGATGTGTCATAGTGGGTGGGCCATCTGCACATCCACTATAAACTTCCATATAACATCCCAGATACCCTCCCACAAAACACTGATGTAGGATGTTCTCCATGGAAATATATTAGCTGCAGCACTTAGAAACTTTTTTTCATTTTCTTTTTTTTCTTCAGGCCTAGTTGTGAACTTGGAGCTGAAATATAAGAGCATTTCAATGTCACTGAAAAAGCCAAATACTGCACATACATGCATGGCTCTGCCTGAACATGCTGCACTGCAGGGCCCACACTCGCAGCACATACAGCAGAGTCACTGGGTGGGCACACACCGGGACAGATCTGCAGCTCCCACACAAAGGCCAACGTGTTCGCTCTCAGCTGTAGTGGTCTCAGGATGGGGAGCTCACAGCCTGACCCCTCCAAGCCTGTCCCTGTAGACACTGAATATAAAACAATATTGAATAATTTAAATATTCACACTGTGTGATACTAAAATGCTCATAAAGGTACTGAAAACCTTGAAAGGAGTGACCCTCACTCAGTTTGAGAAATGCACTTCCTTACCCTCATGATCTCTTATTATTTTAGCTATGACTTACAATAATTGCCAACTAGATATCCTATGGGATGTGCTGGGATGAAACTTTACCTCTTTTTTCCTGCTTCTTTTGCCACCCACTGGAAGAGAATGAAAGCCCAAACAAAAAGAAAACACTCAAGAGATTTCATATCCAGCATGTTAAAATATGTTGCATGAATTAAAGTAACAACAGTCTGCAATATGCTCCAACAGTTTAAATCAGTTTTCACTAATTCAAAATGTCTGAAAAGATGAAACCAAGCTTGTTTATCTTCTGGACCAAATTCCTGCAAGCCATTAAACCAATTTCTTTTACAGGAGAAAGGCAAACACTGTTCAGGGATGTATTTGAATTTTTCAGACACTCATGACATTGTACAGGGTACAGAGAATATCTCATCTAACATAGTCTATCCACCTTCAGTCATTGGGAGGTGAGAAAGCTAAACCAAAATAGGTTTGGAGAACCTTTTAATCTTCTGTGAGGGAAAAGCTTACTTGACTGAGAAACTACAAGAACTCATCTTGTTTAGTCAGGCAAAATGAAAGCTGAATGAGAATATTTCTCCTCCCAAACATCTCAGGAATATATTCCAAGGGAGTAAAGCCTGTAAGACAATGTTGACAGTGATTAATAAGTGATTGTAAAGTTAATTGGGCATTTATTTATCCTGAACACCAAGGAAAGTTTGATAGCATCAAAGCCCTCCAGTAGGATAGATAATGGCTGCGAAATCTACTTTTTTCATTAAAAAAGAGCTTGAACCGTTTCTCAAAGCCATTGTATGAGGGGCTTGTTTGCAATAGCAAGGCATCACATGTATGAACACAGCCTCATATTTCTGTATTTTTATTGAGGAGGCGTACCACATTCTAGAAAGAGTGCAAACAACAGGAAGAACTCAGTGTGATAGAACCATTAAGAAAACAGCATTTGGTTTTTGGCTGGTTTTTTTCACCCTAAAAATGAAGATGGAACAACACACAACAAAACCTGCACTTGAGACTCTCTTTAGTGCCACCCCCAAAAGGCCATTTTGAGTAACTAGCTATTTAAAGTACCCACTAGGTTTCCAGCACAATTTTATTTGACCTTTTAATGAAAGAATAACATGTATAAGGCAAATTATTTCAGCTGATCACCTGGGTGACTGCTTAAAGCAGCCCTCTATATAACCCAACCAACCCCTTGTCCGCAGTGTAATGTTAAGTTTTGTCTACACCAAATGTATGCCTCAAGTGCACTTTCTGATTTTAACATTTTTTTGCCCAGTGTGACTGCATATGGTTTTTAGTGGACACACAAGGTAAAATGCTTCAGATACCTAATAAGGAAAGCAGACACCCCCAGAAATTAAAAAAAAAAAAAAAAAAATACAGTAATAAGGTTACCGATTGATGAATACTTTTATTCTTCTATCTATAGAAAATATAAAGAACTGCATAAAGTTCATTATTTTCCAAATGTGATGTATCAGATACTGTTGGAAAACATAGCTGAGCCCTTCCTGTTACACAAAATTATTAGGATTAATAAAACTTTTTCCAGCTTTACTGTAATACAGTCAAGTAGGGCATTATGTCTCTGCATGTGTTTATTATGACATATGAATTTAATAAGGCTTCACAAAAAAAATACAGCTAAGCAAGCCACACATTCCCTTGTATCATAATATGTATCATTCATTTTAACCAACTGGAAGAGTCCAGAACCCCCTTCCCAAGGTGCAAAAGACCAAAATTCAGGGCTTCCAGTGTCATCTCAGCCCCAGCTGACCCCACTTGAGCACAGGGATTGTGATCCAAAGCCACTGATATCCACCAGAGCTTTTCCATTCATGTTCTTACCAGCCAAGGAGGTATATATTAATATATTATAGAAATTATTAAGCTTCTGTGAGAGGCTCATGAGTGCAGAAGAAAAAACTGCCACAGAAGTTAACCTACCTTTGCAATAATTACTTTCAACACACCACTTTCCAGATTAAGATTATTTTTTGACATGCATTTTCCCTTGGAGAGTTCTCTGGGTGTATTTCATTACCCACCATCAGACAGAGCCAATCTCTGTAGCCAGGAAGTATCTCCACTTTACAAATATTTTAGAACAACCATAAACTTTAGCAACAGGGAGCATCTAGATTTACTGACTGTAATAAAGCTTCAGGACAAGAGCTCCAGTGCAATTGTCATGATCCTCCATCATCCAAACAAAGGGTCATACTGGTTGAACAGCACTGAAGCTCTGTCTACTTTAGCTTGCAGTGCCACAAAGACCTGAGGACCAAATAATATTGAGCATCTAATATCCACACTGTGTGTGTTTATGGAAGGATTCATTTGGACAAGCACAAGCATACCCATGTGGACTGAGCACCTCTGAGCAGGCAGATCACCCCTACACACCAGTGGAAACCGTGTCCTGGAACTGCAACCAAGGTCAAACCTCAGCAGAGGGAGACAGAAATGTTCTGCTGATCCAAAATTAAATGGTAACAGAAGTTTCACTCTGAAGCTCTTTCCTCTCTCCCCACTGTCTTGTGCTCACTTGCAACATAACTGATCTGCTCCTGTTGTATACATTTCTTCATTAGCAGCAGTAAATTTCAATGAAAGCCTGATTGCACATACACCCATCCACCTCCACACACGTTTGTCTTCTGAACTTGAGTTGTTTAAAGTAATGATCTCTACAATGGAAAACTAGGGAAAACCTAGGAGGACCAGAATCTTAAAGTCTTTGTTGCACTATAGGTCTGTCTCAGAGTTAATCTTAGCAAGATTAATTTCATTTAACACCTAGCCATGCCACTGCTGCCAAATTAGGTAAGTATGTATATGAATTCAACTGAAGAGAATGTGGGAGCACACTCTACATGTGACTCACCCATCATGCATAATTAGAGGTATTAAGCTAATAAATGTTATTTTGAAATATGTAGAATAACTGTAAAAACATTTTTAAAACCTTCAGTTGAAAATGGTTATGAAAAAAACGAAGAAATAAGAGGAGGGGGAAAGACTATTGTTCATTTCAAGCTCCTGGGATAAGAAAAAAAAACAATTTTGTTCACCTCGATTAGTTTTCAGCCTATTTGTTTCAGCACCTCAGGTCAGCCAGCAACCCCTCTTCCTAGGCAGCAAGTCCAGTGGTGCAATCACACAATACTCTCTCTTTTTGTTCTTTCAAGAAGGAGAAAAAGCACATAACATTTTAACTCAAGCAGCCTACAACGTAGTGTCAGTATTATTATTAATAATAATTATAATTGTAATATTAAAGAAGTCAACCTAAACTGTCAATTAAAAGAACAAACATTTTAATAATGTAGGAATACAATAAAATTGCTCTTGCTTAAGTTTTCTTTAAGACAATCCCATAGGATCTTTAGAAAGTGCTATGATGACCATCAAGGATGGTATATTTAAAATTAATTTCAGCAGAGCTCAGGGCCAGGAAACTGCAGGTTTACCTTGAGTGACTTGAAAAGACACTGAGCCTCGCCAGGAGGGAGACCCTGAGTTCGTCTACCAATGCATGCACCTGCCAAGAATAATAGAAATAATAATAATAATAAAAATGCAAAAACATGGAAGTTAGCACTGTGTTGACAGGGCTTCAGTAAAATTTCAACCAGAGGGGCTCTATCACTAAGTCTTCCCACTGAGCAACATTTATAGTTATTACTTTCTTGCTGCTGGAAGTAAACCTTTATAGACATTTTGAGAATACATCCAACATAGGAAGTGGCCTGTTGTTTTTTCTTTCTTCAAGCAGCATTATTGATATTTCAGGAGAGTAATTGAACTTCTCAGCACCATCTTGTTTTCTCCATGAGCTACTATCCCTTGTAGATATGTGTGTTTTCAGGGCATCTGCTGAAGTAACTGTAAATCCTGTGCTTAAATGGCACTTGTATTTTATCAGCCTTTGTAGGATGAAATGGTGTCCTAGCTGTAAAACATCTGACAGCATTCAAACTGTACTATGTTTCATCATTTTCTCATACTTATGTACATTCTCACACATACTTCCTGAAAATCTTTTCTTTAAAAAGATGTTCATAAGCCACATTATCACCACCAGATCTTTGTCCTCCACCCAAGACAGCTGTTTTCCTCATTTTGTCATGAACGCTTCATATGAGAAGCAACATTTACTATCCAAACAGCTATTCACAATAACAAAACTAAACTAAATAATGGGAAAAAATCATGGTGGAAAACACAGTCTGAAGGATCACAAAAGACATGGCTCCACTCTCAACAAGTCTCTTCTGCAGTTTCAGGCTCCAGTGGGTGCAGGACAGTGTTGATAGGCTCTCTGCTAAGACAGGGTCACTCGCTAATGCCTGCTCCCTGTCCTGGTTTCTGCAGGCACTCAGGCTGGCATCACAGTATCTTTGAGCATGTATCCAGGCAGTATAAGTGAGGGATAAAGGCCCCATCAATAAGTATTGATACATTCACAGACATCTTTCTGCCCCAGTCACTATATATTTAGAGTGGAATAGCCAAGGGACTAGTTTCCTTATCCGTCGTGAGAGAACAGGAACCCTTCCAGGTCACATTGAAATATAAGATAGGGTTTCTACTGCAAAGAAAAAGTTTGAAACTTTCTGGTCAGGTCAATTTGTTACATGCCATGGCTGAGGTACAGAAGGATTCAGTATCAGGTGCCTGTGAAAGGCAGGGGACACAGGGCAGTTTGAGCATCCGCATCTCAAAACAGAGCATCTGTCCACGCAGATGTTATCAGTCTAGACAGTGCCAAAGAAAATTGTGGTATGGAAGCATCTTACCTAGCATGTTCATTTTGAGGATTAATTGATATTTTCATGTTAGTTTCAAAACAAGAATCTGCCCCTAGTTTGCTAAGTCCAGATAAATGCATTTAAATATGTATCATGAATTTTACAAATCAAAATGCTTGACACTTCACAGTAGGTGTTCCTGCCTCAGTTTTTAGGTATCTGACTAAAAACACACACACAGAAAAAATACAATTATTCAGAAATACTGTCCATAAAGAATAAAACAAATGCTCTGTTTATTATCCTTTTTTTTTTTTAAGGTTTCCTTTTGTGCTTGGTCTCCATTAAATTTTCCTAGACTGATGCTAAGCACTTATAGAAAAAAAAATTTACAATTAAGTGCATAAAAAACCTTTATAACTCTTATTTTCAGTCTGCATATGCAAAGGAAGAGTTCGCACAACTGTCCATTAATGGAGTGAACCAACTAGAAGATTTTAATAATGAACACAAGGACATTCTGAACTAATCCTGGACTTAATGTGAGCAGATTATGAGGTTACTTACTTTTTAAAAAGTATTCATTCTGAATTAAACATTGATCTGTAATAGAAATCTACCACGATCAATAATCTCTCACCTTGAAGTAAATCATCACCTTCCTAAGTGAGTTTCCTCTGCAGTGAAGACCTGACCTTGCACATGTGGAACACTGTGGCAGCCAGTGAAAAGCACAGTTAAGTGTTGCAATTTACTCAACCAGTCTCTTAAGCACCTGCCAGGAAGCATAAATATAAAAAACATAAGCAGATTTTCTTGGAGAGGAAAAAACAAAATAACAAAACCAACACAAATAAACAAACAAACAAAAAAAATGCTCAGGGAGAAAATGCAAATTTAAGAAGTTGGGAGTATGAAATTCCATTCCCATCCTAGACACTGAGAGCAAAGGACACGAAGCCTGCCTAAATCCCTCTAAATCTTGGGGACTGCAGCCATTAAGGATCAACCTGGAGCATACACAGGGCAACAGGGAAGCCTTTGCACCCTGCACCCCTTTGTTACAGTCCCATGCCATCTTTGGGAGGTCCTAGCCACACGGTCAGCATGGAAAACTCACCAGGAACAAAGCAGATATATGCCAGTCAGATGAGGCTTCACCTAGGGGTTATCACCCTCTCTCATCCACGGAAGCAGTGAGAAAACCTGAGACAAGATTTTTGTTTAATTTCAAAATACTTGATCTCATTTAACATCCTCCAAACCCAGGATGACCCCTGCTCCTCCTCCTCATGAGCCTGGTGTCTGAGCTGGACTTGGATTATTACTTCTTCCTGGCTTAAAAAATACTCAGGCCAGCACATCCAAGACACCAGATGAACAGATGAGGAATACACAATTCATAGAATCATAGAATCATAGAATCCTAGGGGTTGGAAGGGACCTCGAAAGATCATCTAGTCCAACCCCCCCTGCCAGAGCAGGGCCACCTAGAGTACATCTCCCAGGGACGTGTCCAGGCGGGTTTTGAATGTCTCCAGTGAAGGAGACTCCACAACCCCCCTGGGCAGCCTGTTCCAGGGCTCTGTCACCCTTACAGTAAAAAAATTTTTTCTGATATTCAACTTGAACCTCCTATGCTTCAATTTACACCCATTATCCCTTGTCCTATCGCTGGTCACCACTGAGAAAAGCCTAACTCCATCTCCCTGGCACTCACCCCTTACATATTTGAAAACACTGATAAGGTCACCCCTCAGTCTCCTTTTCTCCAAACTAAAGAGACCCAGCTCCCTCAGCCTATCCTCATAAGGGAGATGTTCCACTCCCTTAATCATCTTAGTAGCCCTGCGCTGGACTCTTTCAAGCACTTCCCTGTCCTTCTTGAACTGAGGGGCCCAGAACTGGACACAATACTCCAGGTGTGGCCTCACCAATGCAGAATAGAGGAGGAGGAGAACCTCTCTTGACCTACTGACCACACCCTTTCTAATGCACCCCAGGATGCCATTGGCCTTCTTGGCCACAAGGGCACATTGCTGGCTCATGGTCATCTTCTTGTCTACCAGGACCCCCAGGTCTCTTTCACCTACACTGCTCTCCAGCAGGTCAGCCCCCAACCTATACTGGGACATCGTGTTGTTCTTCCCCAAATGCAAAACTCTACACTTTCCCTTGTTAAATTTCATCTTGTTTCTCCCTGCCCAACTCTCCAGCCTGTCCAAGTCTCTCTGGATGGAAGCACAGCCTTCTGGTGTGTCAGCCACTCCTCCCAGCTTAGTGTCATCAGCAAACTTGCTGAGGGTACATACAATTGGGTGATAAAAGAATATGCCAGCCAAAACATCTGCTGCTGCCACCTGGTATGTCACCACAATACCTCATATCCATATACCACACCTGCCAAGTGAGCACAGAGACACCAGAAGCAGAATTGAACCCTGCACACCAGGTAGGACCTCCGAAATCATCAAAGGTGATGCTGTAGCAAAGAGGATAGAACAGTACCCTGCCTTGTATTGGAAATAGTGTGGCCAGAAGGACTGGGGGAGTGATTGTCTCCCTGTACTCAGCACTGATGAGGCTGCACCTTGAATACTGTGTTCAGTTTTGGGGCTCCTCACTACAAGAAAGACACTGAGGTGCTGGAGCATGTCTAGAGAATGTCAACAAAGCTGGTGAAGGGTCTGGAGACCTAGAAGAATCAGCTGGGGGAACTGGGGCCATTTAATCTGGAGAAATTGAGGGGGCTGGAGGCTGAGAGGAGACCTTATCTCTCTCTACAACTCCCTGAAAGTAGATTGTAGCCAGGTGGGGGTTGGTCAGTTGTCCCCAGTATCAAGCAATAGGACAATAGGCCTTGAGTTGTGCTAGGAAAGGTTTAGATTGGATATTAGGAAAAAAAAATCTTCACTGAAATGGTTGTCAGGCACTGAAGCAGGCTGCCTAGGGAAGTGGTGGAATTAGCATCCCTGGAGGAATTTAAAAGACATGTAGACATGGTGCTCAGGGACATGGTTTAGTGGTAGATTTGGCAGTGTTGGGTTAACAGCTGGGCTTGGCAATCTTAAAGGTCTTTTCCAACTGAAATAACTCCATAAAAACCCAAAAATACCAAGTAAAAATTCTTGGTCAAGGCTAAGTGCAAACTTCATAACATAAGTCATAATACTGCCCCGAGCCATCAGTCGCTGCTGTCTTGCATAGTCAAAAAAAGGAAGGTTGTTTGTAACATGGCAGCCAAAAATCATATTTGCTTTGGTTGTCAGAATGGACAACATACTTGTTAAGGACATAAGTACTCAAATCACATCATGGCAGGTTTGGGGTTGAACATGCCTGAACATCTGAAGCAGAGATCACAGGCTTCTTGGTTTTCCATAATGTCTTATGATTAAATTTTAGAGGAAAGTCACTTTCCCTTTAAGATGGTCTGACTTTTATTAAGGCCCACTCTGAGCTCTCTTCTATATTAAAAGAAAAAAACCATTCCTGTTACATTAAGTTAAACAAGGTGTAAAGGAGAGCAGAGTCAAGTCATTGGCTTTGTGAGTGTAAGACAACTTCACACTTGAGAGGCATGAAATTAATGATTAATTAGTTCATTCACTCTTTCCTTACACAGGAAAGCAGATACCTAAGTCCCTGCAGTGCACAGTGTAATGATACAGCTCCTGCTAACTAAATGCTAGAATACAGTCCCAAGGACCACCTAAGGACACGTTGCCTCTATGCCTTTCAAAGGACTGTGAAACTAAGCTTCCACACCAGTACATAGGGGAGCTGCAAGTACATACTCCATCAAAACACATGAGAGCTGCTGCTCTATGTTGATATCAGGTGAGACTGGCAAAAGAGAAAAAGCTGAAGAAAAACCCTACACATGGAAAGGATGGTTATATCTATGCTGCACCTACCAAACATGCAAAGAAAATTATGCTATTTGACAATGTTGCTATTAATTTGCCAAGGTTTCTGGGGAATGCCATTGCCTATCTTCACACCCAGACTCACTGATATAGTGCTATTAATACTTGTTGATTGCAACTGCCTGCAAACAGTGTGAATGTCAGCTCAAAATTTTGGGTGCTGATTTAGGGGGTAATGTCTTCTGGGAAATCAGTTGTATTCTTCTACATGAAAGAAGGAAACCCAGAGCTGGGGTAATCATTCTAAATACTTCCCTAAAATCCTCTAGCTCCTTCTCAAACAGCTTTTGAATCTTTCTGTGAGTATATAGCATTCAACCTGAAAAACCTCCATAGGTGAAACAGGGCCTTTCAGGCATGGCATAATTTATCTGATTTCAGCTCCTGCTATTTGGGCTGTTCTTTTGGGTAAAGACATACTGCATGTACACACAGACCTTAATGAAAGTTTCCATGTCCTGCTTTAGTGCTCCAACCATGCACTGATATCAGTGCCAACACTGCTATGCAGCAACCTAGATAAAGTCACCAGTTTCAGGCCCTGAATGTAACCTGCTGGTTGTTACTGGCAGTCCTTGGGGGTCTCTAAGGCACTACCCTTGTGCTGGCTTCTGGCAGTCTGTTTCATCCTAAATCCAGAGTAAGGAGCAGTAAAATTTCTGATTGTTTAGGAGCAGCTTGACTAGAACAAGCTGGATTCTACAGTTTTTGTATTTTCATGAGTGAATGATTGGTTGTGCACATTACTTCACAAGTGGGCAAAATATAGGAATTAACAACATAAAGAATTTGCCATTTTGAAGAACTTATTTCCTTCCCTTAATATTTGTTGGTCAGAAGAGTTTGACACTGAATATTCTGATAAAAATTTACTTTCTTGGCAAGAGAGTGGTTTGGAATAAGTGTTCCCCACCTGGAGAAACAAAACAGATATTTTTTCTAAGTGTTTTTTGTTGAACTGACAGCCCCTTAAACACTAATCAGAACAAGATGGATTTCTAAGCCAAATGTATGTGATGGAAAAGTGATGCTTATAGCAGATTTGCTACTTCTGCACAGGATTTTTGTCTCATAAAAAAGAGTATATTTATATTCTTTTATATAAGCAAACTCACCATAATGAGTATCCTCATAATTTTCATGAAGCAAGTCCTCTACAATTTCCACAGTATAAAAGAATCAAACCATAATATTATTTGGTTATATGTTTTAACAGAACTGACATGTAATAGAACCTTTTCTAAAATAGTTCAACATCCTGTCGCTATCATGTTTAACTGTTGCACATCCCTCCATTAGAATAAAATGTACCAAGCCTCCAGGATTTTCCATTAATCTCCTTCACTCACACAAAACAAAGTGTTTTCTGCCAATTCAAGCAACACTCCAACAACACCTCCAGACTCTTTCTTTCCCTCAACCCTAGTCCAAACCCAAGCCCTACTTTCCAGCTCAGGCTCTTTGTGACATGCAACCCACAAGGGTCCAGCTGACATTCAAAGATTTAATCATTTGGTATTGAATTTATGTCTAGTAATTTGGCAGTAATTATTCATCATGTGTCCATTCTGGCTTCTCTTCCACAAGGTCATGTTTATTCAACTACTGAGCTGAGAAAAATATTTACTACCATATCATTAATTATGAACAAAGCTCTGGCTTAACTTGAGCAACAAATAAAACTCAGGCTTGACCATCTGTGAAATTCTGTTATCAGCATCATGTCAAGAAAGTATCTTCTAGATCAGTTATTCGTGGAGACCCCTGTTGTGGCTGCAGTCCTTAAAGAATTTTGAAATAAACAACACAAATCACAGGCCAGAAACTCTAATGTAAATACATTGGTTTATACTTGCGTAACTTGCTTTAATTTTTGCAAGAAGTTACAGAGAAACTTCAGAAATTTAGAGGCTATATAATAACTAACACATGGCAGTATTTACAGATGGACAATAAAATAATAAGAAATAATGAACTGAGATGATAAATTAATTACTTAGCCTTAAAAAGCTGTCATTCTTTCTAGGGTTAGAAAGTGACTCCTGATACCTATCTTGCAGTAGAAGAATCAAGGGAGAAACAAAACACACATTAGTCAACTTAATGTAGGCAAAATCAACTTCATTAAAAATTTTGAGGGGGAGAGGGAGTGGTTTGGTCATTGCAAATTTCAAAAGTATGTTAGAAAAATTATTGAAACTGACATCCTTTGTGCCTGAAATCTCAGGCCTTGTTTTTTGGCAACAAAACAATAAAAACAGCAATTTGACATCTGTTGTTTTTTGTAAGAGTATAATGTTGCGTATACCTTCAAGAACAAAGTATTTGTTAATTTTTAAAAAAGAATCAGTTCATGATATCCCAGCTAGAGTAGTCCTTGCACAAGGAGTGAAATTTCCCAGACAGAACACTCAGCCATGGTTGAGCAGTGACAGAAACCTCAGTTGCAAAGGTCTCTGTTGCAGCATCTTTAGCTGGGTCAGAAGAGACTCTCCAAACCATTTCATCCCTACTGATACATCCCAGCTACACAGAGGCCATCTCTTAAATATTTTAACTATGTACAAATACTGTCCTAAGGAACCATTTTTACAGAAACCATTCAATTAACTATTTTAAAATGTCTTAACTATGTAGGATTAGATCACTTATTCACCTATATCAGTCTTTGAGACCTTCCACCCAGGATGTTGATCAACACATTTAAGCATAAGGATTGGACACCACACAGCAGAAGCTGCCTCAGGGAATTTCAAGAACTGTCTAAAATTCTTACCTAGTCAGGTTCATGTAACAGTTAAATACTCAGTTGTGAAGGTTTGCTGGCTTCAAGCTGGCCCACTGCCTCAAGCCATCCCATATCTCATCTATGCGAAGAATAGCTGAGATGTTCCTGGACCATGAGTGGAATTTATGAATTAAATGCTCTGAGTGTCCTTGCAAGCACAGTCTTGATGCCCAGCTGCACCATAATTGTAACTACAGAGCAAACTTAATTTTCATATTTATGATTCACCCACAATTTAAGTCCATAGGTCTTGCCACAATAAGTGCTCTGTTATTATCAGCAGTGTTTTCCACAACTCTCCAACTGAGGTTTCTTTTCAATTATCTAAAGGTGAAAGAATCCTCTCGAATTCAAGTGCTCTGCTTAATATACATGTCTTCATTTGTTAGTTTTCCATTTTCTCATATGGCTAAGTATCCAACATACCAGATTGCCCTTTTCCCTACTTAGCAGAATTCACTTTTTCTTTATCTTCACATTATACAGCTGGTTTATGTTTTCATAGTCTATTTTATGTGGTATTACTAGTCTTAATTTGTTTTTGTTGCATCTCTGCAAAGGGCAAGAGCAAGACTAAAAAGAGCATGGAAACAATGATCTGAAAGTTACAGCAAAAAAACTCGGTTTCTTTTCTGAATGAGATTATGAAATCACCACTTCTCTTCAAAGCAAATTAGATTAGTACTGACAATACTTTATTCCAGCTCTAAGGTGGGATAGATTAACTGAGCTCTTGAAATCCCTTTCTGTCCTAACTTATCATCAAAATCTTCACTGTAGCAATGACAGAAAACAGTCCAGCCACAGCCCCTTTCTGAGGCACACACCTGACTCTTTAGTAATTGATATATGTTTTTTGATAGACTGAAGTGCCTAACTCTGAACCCTAAATAAAGTTCACTGTACACCACTGGGATGTAGGCTCCCAGCTCATTTCAGGGAAATTCCCAAAGGCCAATACAGGATTGCTTTTAAGTTGAAATGGTGGTCCTAAGGATCTGTGCTTTTCAGTCCTTTGGATGCTTTTGAAAAACGTTAATTTTCATTCCTGCAGTGTCGCAGTGACATCCAGTGGTCAGTAAGATTACTCTTAAATTGGGCTCCGACCCTCCCAAAATTCAAGGGCATCCTTTCCTGTGTCCACTGCAAGCCAATGCATGTGCTTCATGCCTATTAGTTTTCACAGAGCTGATGCTTGATTAAGCATTGACTCAGCACTTGAAAAAGTCATAATAACTGTCTGAGAATAAAGGAAGTTTCCCCATAGTTCAGTATTATAGGTCCCCCTCCTTTCCTAAGTCCCTCTTTCCATTATTCCTGTTCAGGCTTCAAACTATTTGAGGCTGCTCTCAAATTCCCATTCTCCCTGAATGCTAATAAAGAAACTATCCTAATGTTTTTCACTGCAGTAGTAGTCTGGATGTCTGCCTAAGCAGATCTAGACTAAGATAAAAGCTAGTGCCTTTGATTCTGCACCAAACATGCATAACTAAACCACATAAACCTATCTTGCTATATCTGGTCAGCTACAGGGCTACTAATATAGGAGTCCTGGTAATAGTCACATACTCAAACAGTGTCATCATTATTAGAAGAGAACTGTGAATCAAAGGGCAGAAACTGGTAAAGTAACTTTGTCCAGAGAGAAACATAAGCTCTGAGGATACAGTAGAGCAATAAGGGGGTCAGTAACCTGTCACTGGAAGAAAGGGTAGGAAGCAGAAGAAAAGATTTTGGCACTGGTAGCCAAATCATCTTGGCAAAAATGCCAATGGTCAGTCTGATTGGTGAGACCGAAAAATGAGAAACTGATGATCAGAGACAGGGTCCCCACAATCCAGGGAGGCATTAAGAAAAGGCAGCTGGAGACTCAGGAGCATCAAGCAGAGAGGAGAGACTGAGGAAAAGGGCTGGATTACTGAGAGCAAAAGACTTGCTCTTGGGTAGTGCTGCTAGTGAAGAGAGGGAAGAATCAGAAGGAGGATGTGAGGCAGACAAGAATAATAAAGTGCTCAAACCTGCACAAGACAGAATCCCCCAAAAGTATTCTTTTAAAACTATCATGTATGGGGCTGAAGAAGCCTCAGTTTACACCTCACTCTGAGATTTTAGCAATGTGTCTTCAGAACAGGCAAACAGGGAAAAGTAATCTGTAGATGGGAAGGGCCTCCAAATATCAAAGATGCAATAAAACTTATAAATCCTCACAGTGCTGTGTCATCAACCAGACAAAGAGGATGTCCTAAGGAAAGAGTGAAGGGAGCATTTGATCTACAGATGGCAAAGTCATACTACTCAAGTTAAGCCCTCCTCCTTCTCCCAGTCTGAGAGCAGAAGCCAGAGGCACTCAATAGAACACAGAGAGGAAGCAGCTAGTAAAAGAGACTGAAGCTACCAGGCATGCCAACACTGCCAGAGAGAAATTTTATTTTTCAATATAATAATAACAGCACAAACTTTCCTATATTTCATTCCTACTGTGGGAATACATTCTTTATTTATTTTTTAATTATTTCTTCTGAAATCTTGCTTGCTGATAAAGCAGGGCCATGTCATTTGGTTTAGAAGATGAATACTCCTAAGATACACCGAAGAAGCACAAAGAGAGATGAGCAAAAGCTTAGGAAAAGCATTAAGAAAACTTAGTAGTAGGGACAAGGAAAGTAGAGTGGGGTAGTGGGACAGACAGGTTGGAGTATGATCTCAACATGATCTCTGCTGTTGAAGCAAGGAAAGAAAGAACACTGTTGAGTTGGTAGATGTGGGATTTGGACTTACATGCAAGAGGGGAGTGAGAAGGACAGGCAGGATAAGCACCTTCAACATCCTAAAAATATCTAGCTAGGGAAAATGGATCCATTCAAATGCAGGGAGAAGTAAGTGAAGGAAGAAAATCAATGCAGAAGCAGGAAGTGCAAAGAAGAAATGGTATGAAATGGAGAGGGGGAAAAGAAAAAAGAACTTACTCTAAAAAATTATAGATTAGTTCAGAACATGATGTTAGAATAGGAAGACTGAGTTGGGAATCTGAGTTAGAACCACAGAACAGCTGGGGCTGGAGAGACCTCTGGAGTTCATCTGTCCCAATCCCCTGCTCAGGCAGATCCACCTAGACTCACTTGCCCAGGTGGCTTTTAAATAACCCCAAAGAGGGAGACTGCACAACCTTCCTGGGAAATCTGTACCAATGTACAGTTACTCTCAGAGTTTTAAAAAAAACTGTTTCCTGATGTTCAGTGGAAAACTCCTGTGTTTCAGTTTGTGCCCATTGCCTCTGGTCCTGTCACTGGGCACCACTGAAAATAGCATGGCTCCCTCCTCTGTGCACCCTCCTGTAAAGTATTTAAAGTATTTATATAAATTGGCCTGGAGCCTACTCCAGGCTCAACAGTCCCACCTTTCTCAGACTGTCCTCGTAGCAGAGATTCTCTAGTTCCTTAATCATCTTCATGGCACTTCATTAGACACCATCCACTATATCTGTGTCTCTCCCATACTGAGGAGCCCAGAAACAGAGAACTCCCACAGTGGCCTTATCAGTGCTGACGGAGGTAGGATCATCTACCTCAACCTATTGGCAATACGTCATCTAATGCAGCCATGAATACCATTTGACTTCCTTGCAGCAAGGGCAAGTTAGTGGCTCTTGTTTAGCTTTGTGTCTACAAGAACCCACTGGTTCTTTTCTGCCAAGCTGTTCTCCAAATGAGAATCCACCAGCCTAAACTGCCTGGGCTTTCCCTTCCCCATGTCCAAGTTTTTGCACTTATTGTTGAACTTCATGAGGGTCCCATTGACCCATTTTTCCAGCCTGTCACGGTCTCTCTGGATGGCAGGACTTCTCAGCCACCACCAACCCTGTTTTGTGTCATCTTCAAACTTGCTGAGGGAACACTTTGCCCCATCATCCAGATCATCAGCAAAGATATAAAACAGGATTGGACACAGTACCAGCCCTTGGGATGCAATGCTGGTTACTGGCCTCCAACTTCATGCCACTGATCATCACCTTCTGGGCCCATCCCTTCAGCCAGTTTATAACTCACCTCACTATCTGCTCACGCAGCCTATATTTCATCAGCTTATCTATGAGGATCTTACAGGAGGCAGTGCTGAAAGTCTTACTGAAGTAAAGGTAGACAATATTGACTGCTTTCTCATCATCTACCAAACCAGACATTTTATCAAGCTGGTTATGCATGAATTATTATTGTATTCCCAGAACTGTTATAAACATGCTTTGTGCCTAGTTTACTCACTGGTAATATGAGCATAGTAATAATTATTTTCCTCACAAGAGTCCTATGTTAATTAACATTTGAAGAGATGCCTTGAGATCTTCAGAGTAAATGCTGCTATTCTAGGTATTTAAGAAAAAATTATTCTGTTCTCAAATGCTCTTTATATCACTTGGCTTTATAAATCTCTAAAGCATTGAATTCCTAGAATAGCTATAAAGCAAGATACATATAATAAAATTAGGATGTAAAACATACTTCTCAGACTTCTGTTAAATAAATCCCCTTTTATTAAATAAAACATGAAACTCAAGATTTTGTCATCACATCTTTCATTTTCGAATGTCATAATATCTACCCTTTCTCAAATGAATCTTAACTTTCTACAGGAACACTCAAAGGTATCAGTGCTGGCACTGTTATTATCAAGCATGTACTAACTCCAAGCAGAACAACACTAATCACTCAGCAAAGAGGTAGCCCTAGCACATTTCAAGGTTTGGCAGAGATTCCCAAGTTACTCAATGTTGCAACAATTATTTTCCACTGTAATCACAGTTAGCTTTGCAAGAGATTAATAATAAAACCAACATGCCTTTCCTTCCTCTTCCTTCACAGGAACTTCTTCCTCTAAGTCAGACATATTGGAATATCAAAGAAAAGTAAAGTTTGCAGAGCAGAAAAACTTAGTAGGGAATCAGGTACTGGTTTGCTTTATAGATTTGTACAGATTTCATTAAGAAATCTTCTCATCCATTTTAAAGGCAGCAGAAGAGATTAATGACAGAAGCATGAATAGGACCACAGAAAGCCCTCATGTTGAAGATCCTGCACTGAACTAATAGATGAAAACTCCTTTTGAGAAATGTGGTCACTTTGGGTAACAGAATGAACTTCTAGTACAGCTGCAGACAGGAATATTTATGTAAGGAACTTTATTGTCGCCCCCCCACACTTAAAAGACCTATTGCTCTTTTCTTCATTCAGTAACTATATATGTATCATCTCATACATGTATACATATGTATACATATATGTATACATCTCATATGTATATGAGATATATATATTAAATTATCTTTAAAATTACAAAGAATAAGGGGTTATTTCCTTAAAAAAAGGAGTGTTGATTGTGTTCAGAGCATTGTCCAAAAGAAGTAATATTCAGGCTAAATGACTTGCTGCCATCTATTGACCATGTACCTTACCATGTCCAAAATTTTCAACAGATGATGAAAAAGCAATAAGATCTTGTAGCACATCAATACAGGGAAACCTACCTTTGTGTAACAAAGTCAAAATAATTTGTATATGCTTTCTTCCTGTCTCAGCACATTCCTGAGTTTTCAGTAAAAGCTAGTGCCAGCTGTTTGCACGTTGCCTTTCTCAACATTTTAGATTTAAAGCAGCAGCCTCTCCCTCCAATTCAGAGTATGTAAGAGGAGAAGCAGTCTACTTTCAAGGACATCACACCGATGCTAGCTGAGCTTGACAAATTACTTTGTATAGATTTGTTGCTTATGCCAAATTCTGTCCCCTTCTCTCAAACAAAACAAAGTAGACTAGCATCATGTTTCCCTATCCAGAATTATTGCCACGTCTTCAAACGAACCCTTTTTTTTATGTGTTTGTTTGCCAAGGCTTTAAAAAAACAAATCACTTCTTTATAACAAAATTGTCTCCTTGGAATAATAGGCTTCAGCATGATTTCTGATAGAGCAATAGCTCCTCTGCATGATAGCAACAACTTGCAGCAAGAAACAGAAGCCCATTCATTCTGGAGGTTTCCATTACACAGACAGGCACTGGTGTAAGAAGTCAATTCACTTTTTGTATCATTGAGGTAGTTCATTTAAACAATGCTTCGCTGCCTTTGGAAGGTAACTGTAGTAAGTAACAAATTAAAAAATAACTTTCCTTAAGATCTGAGGAAACAAATTTCTCAGCATACAATTATGCATCATCCAAGCTGGTTTATAAAGAATGAGTTAAGAACACTAGAAAGTTAAGGCATTAATTTTTTTCCTATAAAAATTTCTCCAGACAGCTGTCAGCTCTAGCAATGGTGCTCACCAGCCCTCCTCATTCATCTCACCTCAAGCCTGCATCTAGAGATAAACAGTGGTGCAACAGACCAAGCAGGGCTGATTTGATATCAACTTTTTCTTCACACTCTGAAGTCAAGGATACCGATTCCTGGACCATGTCTTGTTCTTAGTGACACTCATCTTCACCCAAAGTAACACCAAGGCTTTTATCAAAACAAACATGTTTAAAAGCAGAATCTGTCAGCTTAAGTAAGGCCTCTGAATCTGTGCACTGCTGAAGTCAGTATAGACAAAAGGCATGTAAAGCAGCATAACAAAGGAGAAAATCAGGCTCAGAGATCACCAATCCAGTTGTGTTTCACCAACTACAATGCTAAAAAAAGGCAAATACACTGAATTTTCTAGAGTGGAAAAACTCCAGTGGAAATTAAAAATGGTGCATAATACAACAGACAATTCAACCTCTGAAAATCCAGTATTTCCGTTGATCAAGATGTATGCAAAAGTCGGACCAATTGTCTCAGACACAAGGAAAATCAAGGCTTTATTACTGCATGTCCCTGAAGTTTAGCAAGCCTTGTTATCCCCTGCCCTTCATGTATGAATGCTTGTATGAAGAAGGCATGAAGAAGTATGAATGCTTGAAACACGTTTTGACTTCAATATTTGGTGTGATGAAGCCTAAGCACCAAGATCATAAACCACTCTGCCTGCTGCATTTACAATACAATTAATAAAGCAGAAACCCTCTCTCCCTTCTCACATCTTTAAGCCAATGCAGGATATGTAAGGGCATTTGGAGCAAATGAAAAACTTTCTGTTGGCACAAGTGCCTTGTTTTCCATCCTTTATCCTGTTTCATAACTTAAGCACTCCACACATTTGTCCCTCACAATACTTTTGAGTAGAACTGTCTTCCCAACTAGTCAGCTGCAAACACTGCCTTCCCTGATAAAAGAAAATAAAAATCTTCCTCTTTGGACATGGAAGATACCATCTCCGCTGATTTTAGCAGACACTGAAAGCAGTTTTCATCCCCAAAAAACAGATAGTCAAAGATGATCTTCTAGAGATAGAGAGATGATTATGGTAGCTGAATATGGGTTTGTTTAAAAGCCTCCAAGGGTCCCAACAAGAAGTAATTTCATAAAACAGCCATGTGCCACTAAAGCAAACTGGGCAGTACATATTCATTGTCTCTTAAAGCCAAGATTATCAGTATCTTCTTGAGAGGAACTCTTGGAAAAGAAAGATCTTTTCTCAGCTGCCTGCCTGTTTTTGAGGGCACATACTTTTTCTCTCAACCACCTTGTAGCTTCAAAGGAGCAAAATGGGCAGAGAAATCTCTCAAAGTATTGGCTTCAGTCCTGTAAATTTCACTGGGGGCAAAATGATTCCTAGCCAATAAACTGGACTAGATTTGATAAGATAGATTTATGAGACGTGTCAAAGATAACAACACAGATAACAAAATTACCTGCTTTGGTATATCAGCAGCTTCACCTAGAGTCAGAAATTTCTCAGTGTTTATGATACATGCCTTTGAGGTGATTGGGTTTTTTTTACCAGGAAGGCTCAATGTACCCCAGTGTATTCAGAAGCATCATAAGTCTGGTGTCAGGTAGCACTATCATGATCATTGTATGACTCATGAAAATTGCCATTTCCTTTCATTTGTTCTCTTCAGAAGTCATAGGCACTACAGAGTTTTCATTGCCATAATAAAAATGAATCCTGAATTGCCATGGCACCCAGGAGCTGTAGGCAGTACCCCTTTATTTGATGCCTTGATAGGAAACCAGCCTGTGCTGTGCAGCAGAGCAAATGGATACAATAGAGAATATACAGCAAACCAGTTCAGTTCACATTTGAGAAAAAGCTCTGTTCCTAAGTGGCTGGGCTGAAAAACATCAGCACTCACACTTGAATACTCCATACTCAGAGAATGCTAAGCAGCACAGCTGTCAAAATGGTTATAATTTAAAGTGAGCATTCAGAATGTAATGTTCTATATTGGTACTATTGCTGAGGCTAAACTTTAGGTGCTAATTATAATGTTGATCATCTGAAATTAAATTGTATCATAAAACCTAGTCGAAAAAACAAATAATGTGTATAAACAAAATTCTTTCTAAAGCTGCCACAAAGAAAACACAGATATAAACATGAAATTTTTCCTTAAAGTCAGAAAAATTAGCTTCTAAATGCTTTTTAAAAAAAACTCAGAAATTAATTGTTGTTTAGGAAAGTATTTTTAAAGAAATCTTGAATTAATTTAATGAAATTCTGAACCACAGAGTAAAAAGAGGGGAAATGTAGTCAGGACACATGCAGCAAAAACTGCCAGTCATGTTAAGTGAACATTAGGAATGTTCATGGACCCCAGATGAGATGCCACTAGACCGGATGAGACTCCAATGCACAGCTGAGCCTGGAGAATTTGGCAGCTCATATAGTGGAGGTCCTAGTTGGTACAAACAATGGCCAAACAATCTGACTCTTAATGACTTTTTTTATCATCCATGTTTTAATTTATCTATTAAACCTCATTTTGCCAGCCACAAAGATGGTTCAAAACTGCAAGGTAAAAATTGCCTAGTAAATTAAATTAATAACAGCAATAGTCAGTAATGTATTTGAAGGATATTTATCAAGGCACAACAGACACCCACAAGTTAGTTCCAAAGGACAATGTTTTTAAAAGTGTCTAAGTGAATTAAAAGAATTCACTTCTGAAAACTTTGAAAATACTTAAAGAAATCAAGATGTCTGATACAGCTTCAATGTCCATGTATTCTGTTGACCACGGTGGTGTGGATATCAGCCTATCATGATTCAACAATAATACCAGATTTGCAGATATATGTTAGAAGGGGCTATATGTTGGCTCTTGAACAAAACGGGGTTCATGAGAAGTTCCAGTGCATCTCCCATGCCAGAGTCCTGCCACACATTTGGGATGGTGCCAAAGTTCCTGTTAGTCCCAAGCCAACAACCGTGTGGGGGAAGCAGGAGAGCAGGGATGTATCCACATCTTCCATCTCTTATCCACTGCTGGACATCCTTTAACAACAACAAATATGCCTTGTGCATCTTGTGAAGCCCTTGGCCAAATGAAGATTTTGGTAGGAATTTCACAGACACAGAGTTTCCTCCATGTCTCTAGTGAGCAGATATCATAGAATCATTGAATGGTTTGCATTGGAAGGGAACTTAAAAATCAACTAGTTCCAAACCCCAGATCAATCTCATGTATTAAAAAGGCCATCACATTAACAATGAAAGGCAAATACAGGTGGGAAGAGCCAATTGCTCTCTATATGAAATCCAGATCTAGCTATGTGGTACATGCAAGAGTTAAGGAAGTGAACTGGCCTTTGCAGGAGCTGGGCTGCAGGACTCATCCCTTGAACCACCAGTCATGCTTTTTTCTCTAGGTACGTTTTGCCTTTGTTGTCACTGGTGTTAATGTATAGGGAATCAGTTTTTCAGTTCAGGGGAACAGAAGAGGTGAATTTCCAGTCCAAGGCTGAAGTCTCTCCACTGTTAATGAAGCTGAAGGAGGGACTGGAAGATACGGTTGCTCCAGTCCAGCTTTCCATGACTTTTTTTCATATGAGACTTGCTTTACAGATACTGCTGGAAAGATATCTGTCTCCAGAAAGCTGTGTCTACTTACAGGCTCCATTGCACCAAGACAAGCTTGTGCTCCAGTTCTTCCCAAGAGGTCAGATGAGCTGCCATCCAGACCATGGGTGAAGGGAGCATAGTCCAGGGAAGAAGAGTGGATGCTGGAATCCTCTGTTTATCTCCCATTTGATAAACAGCACAATCAGAATTTTAACAAAAGCCTTTTATTGGGCAACAAATAGTGACTTCTTACGGTGGAGCCTCAAGGTGTTTATAATTTTATTCCAGTACATTGTATTTCTTTGGATTTGTCTCATTTGTAAGTTCCTAAAGAAGAGACATGCAGAAATCCTTATCTTGACCAGCAGGTGATTCTTATTAATGAAACAGTTCACCCTTCTGGTTAATCATTTCAAAAGCTTTCAAGTGATTTAATGTGGCATTGAGCTTGACTCACTCTGGTATTTCTGATGGAAGACCTTATTTATTTCAGAGCTAATGGGTGAGAGTTAACTCACATTCCTCTCCATCTGCAGTGACAAGAAAATAACTCACAATTGGTTTATTTAAGAAATACATTGAAAACAAAAAAATAGAATGAAGTACCAAAGTATAAATCCTGAATAGGATTTATGTCACAGAAAAGTGACGTTCTTGCAAAAGAAAAAAAGAAAAAAGAACCCACTTGACTCCAGTAGCTAATACAATGTAAGTGGTATTCAGAGAGCAGTTATTGCCTTTCTACCTGTACTAGAGCACATCCATGCACAGTCTGAACCTATATTCTACTATAAGTGCCTCAGAGATTAAAACCCCATTGTCCATAGAGCTGAACAGCAGGAGAGGCTGGTTTTGAACATGTAGATAGTTTATCTGTTTGACAACAGCTTACAGTGTGTAGCAGACACAAATTATTACTCCTTTAGTATTTACTGTCATGAGAGTTACTGCAAAGGCAAATTATTTGGTAACCCTACACATATGATTATAGCATCATGTTAGAAGCACTCTCATTACAAGATAAGTGCTTTCTTGATCATAAGCCCTTATTTGCAGATATTCATGGCACTTTGTTGGGGTGGGGTGAACCACTCAATGGATTGAAAGTTACAGTTCTTCACAGATTGATGGCAAACTCTTTTTTACAGGTAGCAGTGATTCTTGAGACATACGAACGCCCAGATATTTTTTTCATTATTTTTGATGAACAATATTATGTTTTGTTATTTTTGTACTTGAGAAGACAAAAACAGCCTTAAAAGTTCTAGGTCCGATTCTTGGATCAGTCACAATGTGATTTTAATTTTGTTCCAAATATGCAACGAAGAACTGCTTTAGCTTACACAGAGCATGAGATGGAGAAACATGATAGGGGGAAAAAGACAAACCAGGCTGTTCTGGTTTACACTGGTGACAGCCTCCAGGCAGTGCTAGATTAGAGGCAAGATTAAGAGGTAAACAAATAACATCTGCATCCAGTGTGTCAGGAACATCAAAATCAATTCTGCCACATCTGACAAGGCAACTCTTAGAACTGGCCAGAAATTCAATACCATTCAAGACTGTTTTCTCAGTTACATACTAGACACTGATTTCACTCATCATGGCATCATTTAGCTCTGAAACACTGTGTACATGTAAAATATATACATATACAAAAAATACAAGTATTTAAATCCCATTAATCTTCTCAGTTGTCCTTTCATGAAGGGCATAAAGTAGAGAAGGTAAATGCGACAGTAGCAAAGATGAAACACATCTTATTGGCTGCCCTTAAAAGACTTCTGGATTTGACAGCAGCAGACCAGTAAAAAATTAGTACATCACCATTATATTAGGATCGTTGCTGAAAGTTACCTTTAGGTTATTAGGATCTTTTATTTTTTTTGAAAGCTTGAAAAGCATCCACAGCTTTGACTAAAAGGACAGGGTTAAGTCACCACTATAGAAATACACACAGCATCTCCATGAAGAGACCATGCTTTTACAGGTTCTGGGTCAGTATGGAACAATAACACTCAAAAATGTAGATAAAAAGAATTTTTTGTAGTCCCAGAAAAGACGCATGTACCAGTGTGTGTGTGCGTATGTGTGTGAGCCCACATAGGTGTACTGCGGTGGGGAAAAATATATTCTCTCTTTTCAAGCTAGTTAACTCTTAGTTTTTGGGATGCTGCTTTCTATCAACTGTAAATTTGTCAAAGGACATAAATGTAACCCAGGTGGCTTTTCACCACAGAGTCCACATATCTTAGCATTTGTGTAATATTTTCCTGCTAAATATCCCAGAAGTTCTAATTCTTCTGTTCTGCTTCCCTTCATTTCCATTAAATTATAAAAACCTTTCTTATGTAAAATGTCATACATATGAAACTAAGCTCAGAACAATAAGAGAAATTATGATAATTCAAATGTTCATTAGCAATATAATTAATAATATGATTCTATTACATAATTGTGTCTGACTGTACAGCAAAGGCTTAGTTACTGGTGGGGAAGTGTAGGAATAGGCTACAGGAATAGGCTGTGTGCAGAAAGAGTAAGAGCCACTGCTATGAAAGGCAGACACAGCATGTTGATACTTCAGGTAGCTTTTTCCAACATGCATATGATGTATCCTGACCTTTCCTCTGCCAATGGAAAGATTTCACTAGCATGGTGGTCTGATGACTTGGATGCAGACTTATGTCAGCACTGGCCTAAAGCTCAGTTTTTTCATTGTTTCTAGTTAGTAATAAAACCTAGAAAAAGGATAAAGAGCAGAGTCTGATTTCTGGTTTTGACTTGTGGGAAGATAGAATGTCTGCTTCCAGTTTCATTTCTCAAGGTAATTTCCTTATTAATTTTTAATACAATTTCTGTTCTTGATTTAGAACTACAAAAGGAACTCAGATCTTGTTTCTAAAGATCTCAGAGTACTTAACAAGTTATATATTCACCATCATCTCCACGAATGCTGCAGCTGAGGCACAGCAAGGGGACAAGATTCCAAAAACCTGGTCATACCAAGCCAAGTTCCATCACAGCAGCTGGAGCTAGATTGAGAGCATGACCATCACAGCAGGAACACAGCCGGTACCTGCCACCTGCCTGAACACATTTGCTTGACTGCATTTCAGCACCTAGGCTGCTTGTCCCAAACACAGGTAGGAGGGAGAGGTGTTCATATTGTTCCAAAGGGTGCCCAACAATCCCTCTCTCCAGCAGGCTTCCTGAGCAAATTCTTCCTTGTCTTGTGGCTAGGAGTGACTTCAGTCTATTCGTCTACCCATCAGCAATGTCAATACTTTCAAGTCATGTGTCTGTTTTTAAGAATATACAGTTTACTCTTAGCAAGGTTTCCTAAAAATAATTTTTAAATATTGTCATTTAATTGAAATTTCACCAGATGACAATAGCATGTACATACCCTTCTTTTAAATCAGCCTTTTGCACAGACAGATGCCATAAATCACTACAAGATGCAATGCTGCAAAATTGAACTCCAACTCTCTCTCCCTCTTGTTTGTAGAAGGGATTTGCCTCTTTTCTCAGTCCTTTCTTAAAGGGCTGCTTGTTCTTCCACTTTAATAAAACACTCTTTATGAACTAAAGCTAAAAAGTGCACCATACTGAGCTTTGCTTTCTGGCATGTGGACAGAAGGCTGGGCAGATAGATTTTGTAGAAGCTTTGCTATCTAAGAGACATTTTATGAAGGGTGATAATAAATGACATGGCATATAGAAGAGCAAGCAGAAACTCTGGTTTCATGTCATGTTCAAAATGCATCTTTAAATCTGGACTGCTTCAGCTATGTAGATTTTCAGAATAGGATTACTACAGTAAGAAATGAATTGCAGCTTGGCATGCTGTGGAGAATAAATATCCTGAAAAAACAAATACATGAAAATGTGTCAAGCTGCATATTAAATAATTTTTCCAGCTTCTTACATCTAGGATGATTCATTTTAGTGTGAAATGACCAGAGGTACAGCTACCACATCATTCTTTTCACAGGCGTACTGCAACAATTAATGCCTGAGAGACAGTATGATTTTGCTTCTGAATGCACCCTTGACACAGATTTGCTGTTCTCCAAGACCAAAACCATCTAAGACAGCAGGTAATTAAATCATAACAGAGAAAAGGGAAGAGGAGGGAAGGGATACTGGGAAGTCAATAATTTTAAAAAAGTCTGAATTTAGATGCAGAGTCATTGAGACTCCTGCTGTGGAAGAAGCCTCATCATAGATGCAAAAGAGGAATATGGCAAATCCTGGGAAGTTTTACATTATATTTGTCAAGTTACTGAATGTTTTTCTCATTTGAGACCATTGCCAACTGAAGAACCATGGCCGGTGGCTTCCCCACTATCAAAAGTGTCCATCACATCAGTGTACAGTGCAGTACACTTAATTTTAACAGGAAAATCTCACAAAGAATGGGAAATAAACATGACAAAAGCATGTATCCAGCCTATGGTTCACATGTACCAACAGCAGCAGTCAATATTCTTTTATTGTTGTAGTGCTGTGTAAAAATGGAGGCAATCTTTTCAATTATAAGCATGGGTTCCTGGTCCAGGGTCAATTTTTAATTCAACAAGTGCTGCCAAATAAAAGAGATCTCATTACATGAATTTTAAGTTTGTTGCACAAAATAAATAAAAGCCAGGAGTCTGGGACTGCAGGAGTGTGATCTTTCAAGGCTTTTGAGAATAAAAAAAAAAAACAGTTGCTATAATTTTGACAACATAATTTAGAGGCTTTTATATAGAGCAATCTACACCTCCACCCCTCTCCACCTCGCCTCCCCCTCTGGTATTGTCTTGCCTGTCAATTATTGGAAGAAGAGCCTGTTCTTTAAAAGGCTTTTAAATTATTAGAAATTATTTGGAATACCATCTAAAAGCTCTTGGAAGAAAGAATACTACCCCCACACATACACATTGTAGAAAGTATTTATTTGTATTGTCAACTTAAATGTGTAGAAGTAATGCGAGAGCTTATCTGTCTTAATGACATCAAGAATCATTATCGGTGCTGACCTAGGTTTTGAGCTGCAGTGATACTGGAAGTTAAATCTACTGCTTCAAATGCTTAATAAATGATATAGTGATGGCCATTTTCTTTGGTACTTATAACAATGTGAGGGTTATATATAAAGACTGAGTGAATATGGGGCCATGGCAAAACAGTAAGCAGTATTGCTATTACTCTATGCATACCAGGTAGCAAAGCAAGACAGCTGCACCATTTTGCCAAGTAAAAAACTTTGTTGTTAATGTAGGGTTTGTTTGCTCTGATACATAACAGAGACATTTGAGTTCCTTCAAACCATCATTCTGACTGGCATTGAAAGATATTGTATTATAAATTTTACATTATAATAGTGTTTACTGGCAGAATAAATTGCATACCTGTATTGAAGTGATGGAAAAAAGACATCACTCATTATCACATTTCAGCATGCTGAATACAGCAGCGAACAGTGATAATCATGCCAGCTAAAGTGATTTTACCTGTGAAAAGTTGTTCAGACGTAAGAGTGAGACACTGCTAATGTGTTACAGGCAGCACAGTGATTTCCTATTTGTTTCTGAGAAGAAGCTTACAATCCATTGATAACTCTCAAGTTTCCTAAATGCAGTATTTGTTAAAGGTATAAAAATTATTTCTCAATTTTCTCCACAGCCCTGCTTTATCTCCATAATACCTATCTTGCATGTTGCCAACTCCTGTTATTCCACCTTTCAAGTGACCTCACACAAATCAGGAATAAACATTTGGTTCAAATACCACTATATAGTTCACTCCCAGTCCCTCTGATCTCTCATGAAACGGTTTCTGAGAATGCTCCTCTCCAGGAAAATCTCTACACCATCAGAGGAATTGTCATCTCTGAATTTAGCTTTCAGTAGAGAACAGGGGGAGAAGAGCTGATTCACTTGTCTTCATTAAAGTTTTGTTTTCTCATTGTTAGTGTCCCTAGATGAGCTTCACCTTGCTACTTCTGCCTATCAGTAGATATTTAGGGTGGGCTTCATCATCAGCAATAAAACCTTATTTTAGGTACCAGTATGTAGGACTCTATAGGTCAGTGAGTTTTCTTAGCTCTTAGTACAGTCAATGCAGGTCTAGTCAGTGGTGTCCAGATGCAGTTCATCCAAAGCAGGTAGTAGGGGCACCGTAGCACGGGCTGCTTGGCCTCCATCTCCTGAAGGAAATACATCTCTCTAGGGCCTCTGCCATATGTGTCAGACTCATGCAGAGGTCTTCAGCAACCTAGAGAGGCTGGAGCAGTTCTTGGGGCGTATGTTTAGTCAGCTGAATTAGGTGCTAGACCTCCAGTATGCACGCCAGGGCACTCCACTCACTTCTAGACAGCCATGCACATATGTTTGAGTCTCCCCAGGAAGCTGAAGAGAGATGAACCCCAGTCACTGGCCTCTATTTCACTATCCAGCTACATTTTTGAAGTTAAATCTAACTATACAGCACCCTTCCTCCAGACCTTTTATGACTCAGTTCCCATTGGTTTTAGTTGGACTTCATGCTATTGAGGGTCAGGCCCCTAAAAGCTCTGCTATACCTGTTGCTAGGTCTAGTTCCCAAAGAGCAGGAGAGCAAACACAGCTGATATTTTTCATTGTTTCAAAGAGGGCTGAGTATCTGTGGACGCATAGAACTATTTCATATTCACCCTGCAATTAACCCAGGTGTAGTGGGTGCTCAGCCCAGGAAAGAAGGTCGGGGTACCCAACCTAAGTACAGTATTTCTGAGGAAACACTGCTGCCACAGGAAGCAGATGGACAGAGGGACATGACAGTGTAGGACATGGTAGCTCAGGCTCTGCCATATTGCTCTACTGACTGAGTAAAGTGGCTCCTGGGACTGGCAATCTTCTTTGCCAAGGAAGGGATTTTTTGGGTACAAAATAGGTGATATCAGAAAGGGAATGAAAAGGGCTTGCAAGGGTCTCATTGTATAACGGAGCATGCAGCTAGAAGTGCAAGCATATTGGGAGTTGCTGTTGTAACTAAATAAATGGAAACACAGATTGTGTGAGGTAAAAAAAAAAAATTTAATGAGGGGTACTAATCTCCCCAGCATTGCAGTTCTACATAAGAGGGGGGAATTTCTAGATGTCTCTCAGATTCTTTATATTCTAGCAGAGTACCCTGCCATGTACTCACTAATATAGCACATCTGCCACCTCTTAAGAAAAAAAGGCTTTTTCTCATACTAATTTGTTCTGTCTCCTCAAAAAGAATAATGAAATATGAAACAGAAAGAGGAGACTAGTAAATAAAAGAAGCACTGCTCTCTGAATATCCTTTTACTTGGCAATGTTAGAAAAAGGGAGGAGAGTGTTTTCAAAGATTGATGACCATCTCCATGCCCCTGCTCAAATGACACAGTCTTCACTAGAAGCAGTTTGACTCACCTGCCATAGGAAATACATTTCTAAATTCAAATACTACAGTTCAAGCCAGTTACTAGCCCTAATATCACATTTCTGTTGACAAACAATACAAAGCGTGGCACTTCTGTATGACTGAGCTGATGTTCAAAACAAAAACACTCCTCCACAGTCACAAGACAGACTTGAAATTAAAATAATTTTCAAAGGAAATTGTAGGTGAAAAACAAAAGGAGATAGATTGAAAATTGGAAGTAATGGGAAAATAAAGATGAGGTGTTAGTGCTACCTAATTGTTTTCCTTTTTTTCATAATAAAAATTATTATCACACTAAAAATATGTCACCCATGCATTTACCTACCTTTCTATTTGTCTATCACTTACCTGTCTTCCACCTGCCTGAAAGTAACAGCCTATTTGGAATAGCAAGTTAAATTGTCTTCCTCGGTGAAGGGAGGGGAGTGAGATAAAAACAAGAGAGAAAAATGATGAAAAATCTTGGTGTAATATGAATAGCAATGAAGCAAAAGCTACTCCTTGATGTGCCTATGAATCCTGTAAATGAAGTGGCCCTTGAATTAAATTAATTTAAAATCTGGAAAATATTACTCAACATGTTTGTCAATGTGCTGTATAATTATTAATTTGTTCATTGAGGGAACTATATAAATAAATAGAAAGCAGAATGCCATGATTAAACTAACACTAGAAATCCAGGGTCAAGGAGCCCTGTTATACAGGGATCTAAATAGCTTTCCCAGGTCCTATTTTTACATCTCCATACAGATCTGCAGGTCTGTAACTGCGAATTAATTGGCACACATTTAGATGCCAACAGAGCTTTTGTATTCTCAGTGCACATTTTGTCTTCTCAGAGTGAGATGTTAGTAATGGAGGTTTTAATATTACCCCTAGGGGAGCACCAGAAAATCTTAACAATTTCCTTCACTAGAGTATTTTCATTAGAGCTAAATGCTGTGCAATTTACATTTGAAATCAGGTGTAGGGGAAGTATAATGTGACAAGACATGTTGCAATGTTAGGGGTCTTTTTGTTCACATGTTCCTTATTTACTGCAATATACCCTCACAAGATAAGCATGCAATTAAAATAAATATCTTGATTTTTAACCATTCTTAATTGAACTGTTATTGGAGAAAAAATAGAATAAGACTTAAAAGAACTCAAAGCACAGGATTAAAATATTATTCTATTTAAAGAAAAACATTTCAGGCAATATAGGTTCTGTGCAGCAGAAATTAGTTCATCATAAGTACATCAGACACAAAACCCTTCCTTTGCAGTACTAATCCAACCTAGTGGTGTTTAAAATAGCAAGACCTCTACCTGACTCACAGCAAAAAAATAAACCCTACCTTTTCCAACAAAAGCAAACAAAAAAGAACTGATTTGGTGTTTTTTAAAAAATACATTCATTAATAAGGGTCTGATGCAGTGAAGAGCTAGAAAACTAGAGCCAAAACAGGACTGACACACAGCAGAGGTGTAATTTGAGGTCTAATATGAAATTCTGCTCTGCCACTGCCCACATATGAAGGCACCCGTATTCCACTAGTCAATTGCTTTTTTGAAACAACAAAAGAAGAAACTAAAGGGTTACAAGAGCTTCAGTCAGATCAGGGACTCCTTCATACTCAAACCAAATAACAGGGTTGACATTTTAAATGTTTCTCCACCAAAAATCCCTCTGCCAGGTGTGAGTTATTATTGGAGAGGGTCCCTATAGAAGGGAAAAGTTGCAGCACCTGCCTCTTAGCCACCTAAAAATGAGGAAACCATTGGAGAAGATACCTGCCAGCAGCAGGAAGAGAAGCAGAAGCAGTAATCTTAGCAGTCGTCTGTTCTGTAAAATTACAGACAGGATTGAGTGCACCAGCAAGCCACGTTATGGATGGAGGAAGTCTTAACACAAGGATGTCAGACCCAGAGGGCTGTAATGGTTACAGGAGTGTCCAGACATATCCTGCATGCAATACAGCACCTTTGGAGCTGAGTAAAGTAACAGAGTGAGGTAACCTTTCCATTGTCTGCTTCTTTATATAGCCAGGCACAAAAATACCAAATTATTTTAGGGGTCAAAAACTCATCCCACTTTGTGGAGTTTCCCAGGTTAGGCACATGGACACTATTGTCTCTATACCATCAATGAAGAAAAGAAGTTCCTACAAAGGGTGCTTCAGATGATAGCAGGGTTAATCATTCTTCATGTTGTTTCCTTCTTGTCACTAGGAGCCTGAGGTAAATTGGCGGCTGAGAGGAAGAAGAACCAAGCACAGAGCCTTATAGCTTGGCTGAATAGGAACAGATTTTTAAAGCTTAGCAATTGCTCATAAAAACAGTTAGCAACCACAGTAGTGTCTCATATGCTCAGACTGGAACTCAGGAAAATACAGACTTTCAGGTGTTACTGTAAAGTGACACCTACTCCATGAAAATAAGGGCTCTGTGAGAAGCCCTTTATAAATTTCCATTAGAAAACTGAGTACAAGACAGACTGAATTTTTTTAAACATTGAAGGCATTTCTTTTAACTTCTGAGGAAGGGTCATTACAAAAGTTCAAGTTGTCCCTGAAGCCTTAAATAAAAGCAGAATTTAGTTCATGAGCCTTTTAAAGACATTTGCTAAATACCATTATTTGTGAAAGCAGCAATGCATGTTTATGGAGTCTTCATGTCCCAACAGATTTTTATGAAATGTTCATAGTCATCTGAATAACCACAAAACCTGTGCAGAGCAGGAAGTAGGAAAGCTTAGCATACGATTTTGTCATTGCACAGCAAAATGGTGGGCAAGGACCTAGGAGTCTGGTGAGTTTCCAGGTCAGCAATCAATACCATGAAGTGGTAAGCAGGACAGGATAGTAGTGTGAGCAGTTAGAAGAAAAGCAGACCTTGGAAATTTTGCAAATATTAAACAGCAGCGAGAAGAAGGAGGGAAAGGAGGAGGACTACAAGCAAAAATATTCCCACTTCAAAGAGAGATGAGGAAATGAGGACTCAAGAGGTCCTGTACTTTTCAAAGACCCCAAGCTCTAAGGTATCCTGCCTCTTCAATATGTAAACAAAACCAAACCAAAACAAAAATTCCAGGGCATTATGGGAAGATTTTTGGATAGGGAACACAATGAAATTGTATTTTAAATTATTAAGCACACAGTACAGTTACAACATTAAAATAATTAATATAATCTAAATTCTTCTGAGATTTGTTAAATAAGTGTTTGCACATGGAATTCCATTTGTATATTGGAGAAATAGTTCTAATACTGCTTTCCACTTAGTCCTGCCCACACCTTAACCACATGTCCATCATAATCCCACCTGTTTCTCCAAAGTTTATGGCAAATATTTACTGTCTTTGAAATGCAAGGAAAAATACAGTCAGATTTTTCAAGCCATTTGGAAGAACAGAAAGCATGGAAAAAACTTTCTTCCTTAGGGACGAATATCCATTTAAGAGAAAATGACAGAGAAAGGAAATTACCGCCATGAATTTTAGAAACCTACAATGTAGATTCTATTCTAACCTATTTTATGGTCAAAGGCAAATATGTACATTTCTAGGCCAAAATTATTCTGACTTATTCTACATTTTTGCTCCTAGGCTGTGTATGCAGAAAGCATGTGCTAGGTCACAGATAGCTAGAATGAAGGAATAGAGTGTCACAAGAAACCCAACCTCACATCATGCTTTTTTTGGGTGAGTCTGTTGGCTGTGTCTTAAAAGTGGTATCAAAATAACTGTGAAAAAGAAAACTACATTTGTGATGTCAACTTGCAAAATTTTCTGGTCCAGCTTTTTAGCTTAGATACAAGATACAAGAAAATAGCTGAGTTAATTCTTCTGCTGTTTGACATAAAAACAATTTAATCCTTAATGTTTACCACTAGCACAAACAACAGAAATCCATGTTAAAGTGAAATATCTGTCATGCATGACCTCATTTGAAAGTACTGTGAAAACAGATATGATCACAGCTGATACACAGGACTATGGGTGAATAGGTGCCCTGAACTACGGACATTTAAGGAGAATTGTACCTCCAAAATACCCAGCAACACAAGCCTCTTATTCAGATGTCTTGGCTTACCAATGCCTTCAGTATCATCCGAGGGAGCTTCTACCCCTGTGAATGCTCTCCCAGGACCATTCAGACTTACAGACTGCCAGATGCCTCATGACCTCTACAACCAACAGAAGCCATGGCTTAAAGACACCAGTTGTCTCTGCATGAGTAGGAGTCAGGAAGGAAAATCATTCTGCTCCACTGTCCATTTATCTAGTTCATACTTTGTCATTTTGTCTGTGTTGTGGGACAGTGTTGAAAACCTTGCTAAATTCAAGATGAGGAACATCTACTAATACTTGTCTCTCAGTCCCTTTATCACAGAAGGCTATCAGGTTGGTCAAATATGACTTCTTCTTCATAAATCCATATTCACTACTTCTAATTACCTTCTCTTCCCTTATATGTTAAAAAAGTCTCCATGACCAACCCAGAAACCAAGGTGAGGATGTAGTTCTTCAGATCCCCCTCCTTTCTTTTCTTGAAGATGAGAGTGACATCTGATTTCTTTCACATAAGCAACATGAATAGAGTAAAGAAGAAATCTGACCCATCTCATCATCTTCAGCACACTAATGGTACTGTAGCAACCAGAGAATTGCAAATTAATGTAATAAGGATCAATTAAATCAAAACAGAATGTGTAGTGTTTCAAATTCCAGAAGTGTTGTGTGGTTTGTTGTTATTTTTTACAGTTTCACAGAAAATTCAGTGTTGGATTGTTCATTTAAAAAAACATCAATACCTATCTGAAATGTGTTGTATTTGTTTTTCTGCCACTGATATTTAAAAGTGTCATCAAACAGCCCTTCAATTTAGCTTTAGGAAGTGCTGTGTAAAAGCATTCTAAACTTAGGAAGAGTGTCATTAAAAGCTAAGCCAAGCTTAAGCACAGCTAAGCCAAAATGTTTATTTACTTTAGAAGGCTGTGTTAGGCCAACAAGCTGCCAATCAGAATTTGCATTAGTCCATCCAATTGACATTACATCAATAACCTAACAACCTCATCCTGTCAGGTCAATAGTATTGCAAAGTTTCAGAATGACAGCTTAACAACAGGAAAGTGTTAACACACTCTTCACATGATGGCTCAAAGCAATTACAAGGAATACTGAAATCAAGAAAAGTGACAGTGATTCCCATGAATCAATACAGAAAAAATGTTCTGGAACCTTAAAAGTTGCCACGGCCAGTCTTGATCAAAATGAGGACTAGATGTAACAAGCAAGGAAACCACTTCACACAGCTGAGTTTGTAGCAAATACATATGTCCTTTGTAGGTAGGGTTCTCAATCTAGTTCAGCAGAAGCCATTGGGAAAAGTTACAAATTTCTATCCAGTTAATGTGTGTGTCAACCAGCTAACACTAATTTGGTATTTACCGATGTATTTTTACTACATCAATTGAGAGGGGACATAAACAAAGCAATTGCAAGTTTTTTCTGAGACAGAACATGTGGCTTCTGCATGGTGAGCTGCATGACAGAGGTGAGAAGACAACAACGAAATTGGACTACAGCCCCTGAGACAGATCTGATAAGGCCAGTGAGGGAACTAAGGACACAACATGACAGGCTGCCTCCAATACAGGCAGGCTGGTCTGCAGCCTGGAGATTTTTCAAGTGGTCTGAAAGTCCACAGAAGTACAGACATATAAGGAAACCTCCATACTGTCACTACAAACCTAATTCTTTGAAGGGAAAGTTGTTAAGAGCTATTGAGTTGATAAGAGTTGACCTATTGTCATGATGGGCAGAGGAGACATAAATTTAAAATTGAGCAGAAAGGAGATAGGGTCAGGCACGAGACCTCAAATGCAGATGAGCTGTGGGCTGCCATGGCTGTAAGCACAAACCATGTTTTTGCCAAGAAAGGTGTTTCCATGGTTGATGCTGGTGAGGATCAAGGAACCAATTCTATTAGAGCATTAAAGTACTGGGCAGATGATAGATACTACAAGTGATTTCATTCTACTTGAAATTAAAAACCTGTTAGCTCCTCAACTCCTACAGCCTCCACAAGCAAATCAGAACCATAGCTACAGCCTCTCAATGTTGATTTTTTAAAATTGACTGGGGGTAGAGGACACAAGACAGGTCATAACAGCTGATCTGATACCTGCTGGAGAAATGAGCAATAGGATGAAATGAAATAGAGCAATGACAGAGATGCTTGGATGGGGCAGAGCAGGGTGGTAGTAGAGGGATGATGTGGACACTGGTTGACAACCTGTGCTTGCAAGGACTAAATTTCTATCTATCCATCAGCAATCCATAATGCCTCCAACACCCCAGTCTCAGAAGAGCTGCAGCCTTCCTGTGAAAGTACGAGTCTTGAAGGTAGTAACAGCAGGCCTTTCAGTGTCTAACAAAAGCCAGCATACTGACTTTTCATAAAATTCTTGCCTGCTGCCTTGGTTGTAAGCTACAAAAGATCATCTTTGTGCACCATGACTGTGATCCTGAATCACAGTTTGGACTCCTCAAGGCCATAGTAATACAACCATGACAGAGGTGAACACACAGAAAGCCTGTGCAGGTACAGGAGCATTTATAGTAGCACATCCTCTCAACTGTGTGAAGCTATTTACAGTATGTTTGTTGCACATTGAGCAGATATGATGTCCCCAGCAGAACACAGGCAACCATGCAACTCAACAAGAAAGAGAGAAAGTGCTCCCTCCCAGCTAACTGGTGAGACCAGCATGGGCTGTCAGAGGTTTCTGAAGCCCACTGCCCTAATGTAATATTAACCAAGGCATCTGAAGCCACAGAGGGACCACACTGAATGTATCTGACCAGGAGCAGAGCAGAGAAGCACACGTACTGTTGAACCCATTTCAACTTTGACACAACTGCTAAGGCTAATCTTCCTGGTTCCAAATTGCTGGGGTTTGGGGTTCTGGTCTTGTAACTCTAATAATGCACCTCCCCTACTGGTTCCACCTGCAGAAAAGGAGGTGGCTTTGTATTCATTCATAGAATCATAGCATCATAGAATCGGCTGGGTTGGAAGGGACCTCAGAGATCATCAAGTCCAACCCTTGACACATCACTGCGGTGATAGACCATGGCACTGAGTGCTACATCCAGTCTCTTTTTACATATCTCCAGGGATGGAGAATCTACCACCTCACCGGGCAGCCCATTCCAATGCCTGATCACCCTCTCTGTAAAGAAATTCTTTCTAATATCTAACCTAAACCTCCCCTGGCACAACTTAAGACCATGCCCTCTTGTCTTGTTGAAAGTCGTCTGGGAGAAGAGCCCAACCCCCCCTGGCTCCAGCCTCCTTTCAGGGAGTTGTAGAGAGCGATGAGGTCTCCCCTGAGCCTCCTCTTCTCCAGGCTGAACACCCCCAGCTCCCTCAGCCTCTCCTCACAGGACTTGTGCTGGAGTCCCTTCACCAGCCTGGTTGCCCTCCTTTGGACCTGCTCCAGGACCTCAATCTCCTTCCTGAACTGAGGGACCCAGAACTGGACACAGGACTTGAGCTGTGGCCTCACCAGGGCTGAGTACAGGGGCAGAATCACTTCCCTGGACCTGCTGGCCACGCTGTTCCTGATCCAGGCCAGGATGCCATTGGCCTTCTTGGCCACCTGGGCACACTGCTGGCTCCTGTTCAGCTTCCTGTCAATCCAGACTCCCAGGTCCCTCTCTGCCTGGCTGCTCTCAGCCACTCTGTGCCCAGCCTGGAGCTCCCCATGGGGTTCTTGTGGCAACCCAATACTAGATGGTCATGCAGGGTAGCTTAAAACACCACAACTCTGCAAAGGGGGAAATGCTGGATTAAGCAAGAACAAGCACTAGCTGCAAGTCTAAGAGTTTACTGCATCAACTTCTGCTTCTCAGGTGCTTTTCCTTCTGCCCATGTTCAAAGTCATATCATCTAGCCTAACTAATCCACTTGACTTAGTTCCAGAGAGATATTATTCTCCAGAAATGCACTGAAAAAAATGCCTGTGCAATTTTTCTTCTTTCCTGTGAGCTCATTTGCTTTATTTTAGTAAAAATCCCACACTTTTGCTCTGAGTTTGTGCTTTCTTCCTTTGAAATTACTTGGAGTTTTCTCATTGTCTTCAATAAAATGAAGATGGGTGCCTACCCAAACAGAACTCACTGGGAGCTGATTAAATATTTAAGCAATTCTAGATAGAATGCTTATTTTCCAGGAACTTAATATACCCCTCCTAATTAAAGTTAAGGGATTCCTCCATGTATAAGTCTTCTTATGTGAGTAATAAGGACACACAGTTGAGGTTAAATAATTCTTCAAGGTCATCTGAAATGTGGACCCATTAGTAAATAATACAATATTTAGTTAAGTGAGAAATCTCTTGAGGACAGAAACTTCCTTTAGGAAAAGGAATGTCTTGTACTATAGGCAGACTTGGTGTGATTTGAAGTTTATTTTTTACTGGAAATTTACTTTTTTTTGTTGTTGTCCATACTAAGGTTTGGCAAAAATATCTAACCAATCTCACTTTCATAGGATGACAAAAAGCCACTAGTTGGGAATGCTGACTAGAAGAGAGCAAAGGAGACAGAGATGCTGGGACTGCAGCAGACACAGGGTGGAAATGCACCAGAAATTACAATGGAATTTGGGATTACAAGAGAAAAATCTGGCTGAGATTACCCAGATATTATTATCCATTCATCCTCCCAGCTTTCCTCTCCCCTTCCACTGCTCACAGCCCATAGGAGAGGTAGCAATACAGATACAGAATATTTTGAAATATATGTGTGTTTGTGAATTAGAATTGAAGCTTACCTAATTGAATCTTACCACTGCATCTAATTCTAGATTATACACAGTTCATACTTTAACTATTTATATATTGCTACTTATTAAGTATCTTTTGTTTTCTTTTTCAATGTGGTTGTTACAAGAAAGTTTAATGAAAAGAAACAGAACATAATTCTTTCCATCACTGAGTATTTCATTAATTTCGAATATTATAAATCTTGAGTTTTCAAAAACATAAATATATTTCTTTCCTTTCAGAAGAAAGAGCAAGAAAAAACATTGAAAATTCTCTTCATATATTTGAAAGAAGAGATCTGTTTTTTCAACTGACAATGAAGATTTTTTTCAAGCAATAAAGAAAACCAAACAAATACAGTTCTAGTTCAAGTATTTCTGTTTCTTAAAAAAAATTCCATTCTCACTCCGTCTCTTCCACCAGTACCATCAAAAAACAAGACCTAAGTTTTGCAACCTCGTCCTAGAAAAGTATTTCATTCAGAATGAGAAGGGAAAATAAAATATTTTTTGATAGTGTTAAACTGAGTTTTCTAAAATGTTGAACTGTGGACATAGACAAATAAATCAGATAAATATTTCAGTGCTACAAAGGACATAATCTCAAATCTCATCTAAATAATAAACAGTCAATACACACTGTGCTCATGTTTCCCAGTAAGGTCCTCAGATATTATTGTGCTGTTCCCTGCCTTTCTGGATAATTATGGTTTCTCGTTATTACACATTTAACTCTATATAGGAAGACTTTACACAGATTTTTTTTTTTTCTGTTTTAGTACCTTGAGGTAGAAGTCTTTTTTTAATTTTAAGTGATGGGGATATTTTGCTTGTGATTGAGAGTCCCATCTTTAGCCTAGGTTTAACCATTTCTCGTGGGCACAAAACTTGCAGGCACATTTTGCAACGTAATTGTTTGTGTCTGCAATCTAGTTACTTAGATGTCTGAGTCCTTGATTGCATCCATAAGTCAGGGACTTGGACATCTAAGTGATTTAAATTGCACTTGCAACAATTTGCACCTAAAATGTCCAAAAAGGATATAGTAGATAGAAGAGTTCAGCAATGAGTGATGAGAATAATTAGGGCCAGGGAAAACCTCAGAATGTAACAAAATGGAACAGAATTGGATTATTAACCAAGAGATGAGATGAAATGAATAAAAAAGGAAACTATCAAAAGTAGAAGAAATAGGGAGCAAGAGAGAAAAGACACCTGAGGTGCTTTTATATGGCGCACACACACACACATCCCCTTTAGTATAGTGCAAGAGCATTTCACAAAAATTAAGCATGGAAGATTCAAAATTTATACAAAACGACACACACTTTCACACAATTAAGACCTGAAAAGCCCAACAACATGACATAGTGAATCCAGCAGTAAAGGGTTAGGCATTTAAAAGTGCCGAAAAACATTCAAAAGGCAGCAATTTTAAGAGAAAAACTAACTACCTTCTTGATTTAAGGCTTCAACTACTTTTTTTCGGGTTTGTTTTAGGGTTTTTTACTAATATTTGTAATGAGAAGTGCAGATTATTTTATACAGCCCAAACACAGAGTTCCTTGACGTCTCCCCTGAAGCCTTTAGGTTGCTTCTGGTTTGTGAGAGGTTGTCGGGCAAGGTGAAGCCTCCAGAGGGAGCCACACCTCTTCAGCCACTCCGGGGAGGGCACACAGCCACAGAAGCCCTTTCAGAAATTGTAGGACTCAGTAGGGCTGTAGACTGGAACATTTGCTGCCTGGGTAATCAGAAATGTGACTGGAAAGTTTATGGATTTCATAACAGACTAGGGAGAGTCATTACACTGTTTGAAGAAGAATATGATCTAGTATTTTTACCAGAAAATATTCACAAGGCAGATTATTGGAGCTGCCATCAAATAGGTTTGGCTAAAAGATGCATTGTATTCCACAACACAGAGAAAAGTTGTTAATCTACTTTATTCTCACAGTATTTATTTTTTTTACCTTTTTAAAAAAAGAAAAAAAAATGTGAAAAGTACACCCCCTTCATGGGCTTGGCTAATACTTTGTAGGCCAAAGAAAAACAAGGAAGAATTCAAGAAAATTTTGAGAGAAAGAGAGGCAGCTAGGACATTCAGGGGTACACGAAGGAATATATTAGACACTCCACCAGTGCAGGGCACCAGTGTCTGACCCACTGCCTATATTCAAGTAGATCCAACTTTTCCAAGAAATAACATCAACAAACCAGTGCATCTGCATGCCAAAAACTGTTTTGCTAAAACAAAAAAATGCTGGTCTATTATATGAGATTTTCTGCTTCAAAGTCAAAGCTTACCTAGGCTGGTATGTCCTCCCATACAGTTTAATAAGGTGGTAGAGATGTGCTAGTTCCTCAGCAGGACAGACAGAGAGACACATGCCAAAAGAACAGATCTAGCTTGGGAGTCAGGACATTTCCTGAGCTGCAGGACATGAGGGTACCAGGCTCAGCTGAAAATCCGGCAGGATGCAGACTTGGAAAATGGTCTTTCAGAATCTTAGAGGATGTCCCTAGAGAGATGAATGAGAAATGACCCATTGCCTATCTTTTCAGGACATGGTTCCAGGCTTTACCACAAGAAAACACAGGACCTAAAGCCAAGATATTTTCTTGACCACCTCGGCCCTACCTGGTTTCCCAGTCACTCTGGCAGTTTTCAGAAATGTCTTGTGCATACCTAGGTTTCCCCTTGTACCACCAGAAGGCTCTGGATATTTGAATCAGTTTGGTATAATCTAGGGATCCTCCCCAGTGCACAAAGAATGTCTTAGCCTGCATGGACTTGGTATTCCATGTGCTGGTTAAAATGTAAAAAAAGGCACAAAGTTCCCAGCTAAATACAGTCAATCTTTCTATGGTCATCCACAACTCTGGATTCAAGAGTGCAGTAAGAGTTTACAGGGGTTATGATAAGAAAAGAAGATGTACATTTGGTTGAAGATGTGATAGTAAAAATTACAGATAGTGAAATAAATAGAACAAGAAGAAATAAAGGAGACATTCCAAGAGCTGATCTATACAGTCAGAGTGGTAGATAAAGAAATTTCGACAGACCCAGGGTCAAGGAACAAGTAAAGGAAGAAAAAATGCAAATTGAAAGTCAGTGCAGTGTTCAACTGCAGCTGAGACAATGATGACAAAAATACACACTTTAGCTTCTGAAATTAAGATTTTAGACAGTGTATGAGATCTGGAAACAACTAGCGGATTTTGGCAACGGTTTGGATTTCATAGTCAAGGAGATTCAATATGCAATATTTACTTCTTCTGATTTCTTCCCCTTTGTATGAGTGAATAGGTGCCAGATTGTTTGATCAGCTTAAACTTCTTTGAAACTGAAGGGCCTAATTGACAACTTTCATTTAAAGGCAAGTGTAAGAAGCCAGGATGGTCCTTTTGTCCACTGAGATGTTGAATCAATAGCCACGCACTGACAAAATGTGTGACAGTCCAAACAAAGGGGTGCTTCCAAGGCTGAGGAATTTGTTCTGATTCTGGGGACATTTGAAAGTCTGTGAAACAGAAAAGAAAGCACAGTTGTTACAGCAACCTGCAAAGAAACACTAGACACAGCCTACATTTGCAGATCTCAGAAAAATTGGGAGAGAAAATATTCTCAGTTGATTAATAGTTAAAGGGCACTTGGACCTGAAAGCAGAGAAAGAGTCTAAAAAGAGAGAATGTTAGTAATCCCGGGTCAAAAGTGGGCCAGGAATCATTTTCTAAATTTAACAGCACAATTGAGCTCTGGTGTCAGGAATGTTCTTGGTACTATCACAAGCAACTAGAGCAGGTGTGCCAACTCAGCAGCCCCTGAGTCTGGGGCTGCTATCTGTAGATCAACAAGGCTGCAGCTTGGGCTTGAAATGGAGGGGTGTAGTTATTTCTTTATGTTGGGAGACAAGTATTCAAACTAATCATCTCTTCTTGTACTCTTCCCACCAGCTGTACAGAGGCATAGGCTATTTACTAGAGAAACACACAGCAAAGTGGAATATATAGCAAGCTGGACACTCAGATCTAAGTGTTTGTTACATTAGAGTATGTTAGAGCAGTATCAAAGAAGGCACTCAGCTCAGCAAAACTGACATCTTAAAAAGATTTCAACACTCACACATCTTCCAAGCACTATCACTGGGTTATATTAAGTGGCCCCCTTCCTCTTTTGTCCAGACTTCAACTAGTGCAGTTACAAGAAAACACAGTCAGGTTTGTTTTCTCCATCATGGCCCCCAGAAAGAGGAAAAGCTAAGTCCTTTTTTTTTTTTTTTCCCTCGGTACATTCCCTCTTCCTCCTCTTTCCTATTTCCCATTTTCTATTAGTTCCCACATTTTTGCTTTGTAAGCACTTGTCTTTTCCAGTATTTTTGGAAAATACTACCTCTTGTTCTCTCCTCCTCTATTCTTACATGTTTTTTTCCTAGTTACTGTTGGATGGCCAACGCCAGATAAATGCAATGCAGATGTTTACATCTGAACTAGCAGTCTATAGTCCTTCCCAGGGAAATTTCACTGAGTTACAATATACCTTATCCTAATGTAGCAAGCAGGTGAAAATGGCACAGATGAATCACATTCTCATTCTCTTCATGTCTCTCTTACTGTGGAAGAATTTTAGAAAACAGGCCTTTTTTTCTGGTTAAAGAGCAACGCAGACAGGGACCTGTCCTGGGCCAAGTCTCTGTTACGATAAGGAAGCAAGTTTTGAAAATCATAATGGGAAGAAATGTGGCAAAACCAGGATTTATTCTTTAATCTCATCCAAAATAGAAACAAGCAACTTAGATTTTTTCATCTATCAAAATAAAGCAAAACCACAAGACATGATTCAGCTCCAGGCAGATCAAGTTCTTCCTCAGGAACTGCGTTTGAGAAAGGCCAAGAAAAAGATTAGCAATATGGTGCCTTTGAATGCTGTTTTTGTTAAACAAAAATAGACTTTTCCAATACCTATGAAATCAGCTTTCATTTCTATTCCTTTCTTGGATGATTCTAAAAAAAAAAACCAGCAAGCAAAAACATGGTTCATGAATGGTTTTACTCACTCCCATGTACACTCATTGCTCCATGAACTTATATTACATTAAAGCAGCAGCTTAGCTGGTCACGTGGGAATTGTATTTGCCCTAGCCTCCATCTCCCATTCAATTCCAGAGATTTTTGAACATGCCAAACAAACTCAAAGTCCTAGGAGCTACCTGTCTTTCTCTTGAAGTCAAAGGTTTGTCCCCAGGACCACCGGGCCAACATGGAGAGCTTTTGAAAGCCTGCTTTGAGTTAGCTGATAGTTGTCTGAGAGAGATAAGTACAAATACCAGTCACCTATGAAAAGAGGAACACCTTTTCAATCCTAGTGTGTCTGAAATGGGAGAATTTCTAAAAACTGAGTGAGACAAGTATAAGCAACGGCTGCAGGAACTTCTTTCTCCATAGAAAAACTGATCAGCAAATTAACATTGGCAGACAGACCTTTTATTGAGCCAATTCCCTCAGTTTTGACCTACATTAATTTTGTCTTGTTTAAGTTTCTCAGCTGTTGTTCTTAATGTGAAAATGCAGCTACAAATCTGTGTTGCTTTCACTGAAAATGTGAAATAATGCAGCAGAAGTTAAAGAGTTTATGTTGCAAAATATTTCTGTTATGGCATTAATTTCATATAATTTTATTCTTCTCAAACTTATAATTTTCTGCTCCTCATACATTTTTATGGCCAGAAGTGATTGTTAGCATCATCTAGTCTGACATGCAGCATAGCAAGGGCCAGAGAAGTTCATTCAGTAATTCTTGCATTGATCCCAACAATTTACATTTGGATTAGAGTATATCCTCCTCAAATACACACAATCTTCATTTAAAAACCTAAAAGCAATGGGGGAAAAAATTGCCGTAACTCTTGGCAGTCCATCTGAATAGTTAATTAAATGTTTCACATCCACATCCTATTTCCAATGAGAATTTTCTTTTGCCTTAACTTTAGCCATTGGGTTTCTTTGCCACAGTCAAGATATCTCCAGCAGTCACCGCATTTCCCACCACCACTGAGCCAAGCACCACACAGTTGAGTATTTTTCCATTAAATATTCTTTCACTCAAAGGTGAGAGTAGTTCACTGGAGAACTGCACATGTTACATGGCTAAGTTCTGTCCCTGCAGTACCCTGTCTCCCTCGGAGCAAGAGCAGAGGCACCTTATGGTTATTACCTCCTAACAATGTAGCTGCAACCACAGCATAAGGGATGCTAACCCCACAGATACACACCAAGGGAGACAAAAAAGGTGACCAGATCAAGAGTGTACAGAAATAACCAAGCTGTAGTTTAGAAGACCATGGCACATGTAAGCACGAACTTGAAGCCCCATTTGCTATTTACTGGTGAAAAATAATCAGGTACTTGCAAGCTGACCACCTAAAAAACCAACTTTCATCCACCTTTCACATCCTTGCTTAATATGTGGATATTTCATCTGTAAAATTATTTCAGGCTCTCACAAAGTGGCCCTAATGTAACCATCACTGCTCATCCTCCCTCCCCACTGCTCTTCCATGAGGCCTGCTGTGCTACTGTCATGCTATTAACATTCTTCCGAAGTCATAGAAATGCTAGGATGTACCTGATGCATTCAGAAACCCAGCAGGTGCTTTCTGAAGTACCGCGCATCCAAGCAATGCCAGGAGGCAGTCATAAAGTTAACACAGTAAGCTATGTAATTTTTAGATAACATCTACGTGCATAAGTACAGAAATTGCTACATTTTATATGTACAGATTGCTCACATTCCAATTATGGACCAAGACCCAGTGCATGCAAATAATTAGTATGTAGGAGCAATACACTATTTTTTTCCCCTGTATGCCACTCTGTGAGCTGAAATTGCTGGTCAACTCCAAAGTTACTTTACATGTGCCAACACAATTTCCACTCAGTCCCAGAAGCTTCTGGAGAACATAAGTGATGTTATAATGTCACAAGGGCCCAATAATTGTGGCCAGGGGAAGCTTCCCATGCAATTTTCATCTCTCATTATATGGTTAACTTATTTATACATCAGTATCGTTTGGCAAATTACATCTAGAGTACATGGGGAGGATGAAGCTTAAAAATACACTCTTGTTCCTCAAGGCAGCCCCAGGTGCAATATATTATCCTTTAATGCCATGGAAAGTCGCCAGCGACCTGAGAGGAGCACGGGGCACACTGACGCTGACGGAGTAATTTCACACAAGCTTTTTTGCAATACCGATGCGCTTGCATTCAAACAGTGGCATTTTAAATTCAAAACGGGTATGGCAGCTGGCGCTGGAAAGGGAAAGGCCACAAGCCTGCCGCTTGCCCCACTTGGCTCCTCGGCGGGTAGGCTGAGCTCAGCTCCCTGGACCTCCCTCGACTGACGGCTCTCTAAGGGGCACAACGGGCTCCCCGGGCCGGGCTGGCTCCCGCCCTCCCTCCGAGCCACGGATTTCCCCTGACCGAAAGCCGACTAGACGAGGGGTCCGCCCTGCCTCACCGCCCCGCTCAGAGCCGCCACAAGGCCCCGCGGACGGCGACAGGCTGCGAGCGGGAGCGGCGGGAACGCTCCGGATCCCTGGCGGGGTGATGGATCCAGCCGTGCCCTTGCCAAGTGGCCAGGGCGCCGGGGCAGAGCCGAGGATCCGGCCGCTGGCCCGCCCGGGATGCAGCGGGGCCTGACGCGGGGCAGCGGGCGGCAGCACGGCCGTTAACGGCCGCCGGGGGGCAGCGCGAGATCGCCCAACCGCCGACGACGTCCCCGCCGCCTCCGCCGCCGCTTCGTCTGGCATCTACCGCACGGTACCGCACGGTACCGCACGGCCCGGACAGGTAGGAGTTCGGCTCCTTCCTGCCAGCAGCGCGGGTGGGCGTGGGTGTCCCCCCTCCTCCTCCTTCTTGTCAGGCTGCCGGTTGCTGCCGCGGACAGACGGCTGATGGCAAACGGCCCCGACTCACTCTCTTTCGGCTGCCCGGTGTGAAGCCCGCGTCCCCCCGAGCTGGAGGCAGCGCGGTTTATTTATTTAAGACGATTTCACCTAGGAGCAGCTGATCAAAGCTAATGTAAAATAAATGTCTCCCTTTAACAGACTGGTTCTTCTAAGCCCTTGACCCTGGGAATGGGAATTTCCCAATGCTATTAGCACTTACCAGTGGGCGCTCCGGACCAGCCAAGAACAAGGGATTAAGAGGTATTTGTCTAAACTAATTTCTCTCTCTATACCGAGTCTATAGAGACTGGTGTTACTCTGCTGGAATTGTACAACACGGCTAATTGGCTACAAATTTAACAGTGGCAGGGCTCCCACCGGAGCCTGCCGTCTATTCATTACCCTGGCTCTCGTCTCAAAAAACACGGCAGAGTTGGACTTGTGAGCCCACCCTGCCCCGGGCTGGCCGGCCACTGCCCCAGGGAAACTGCCTCCTTCCTATGGGCTGTTCCAGGGCTGGATCCTGGCTCTGGGGAAGAGGAGAGCAGTCGTGACATCTTCGGGAGCCATCAGGGCCTGGCTAGCTTCTAGAAAGCAAGAGTTAATCAAGTAAATTTGTAATTAGTGTAGAAATGGGATGCATGTTGCACAGGACCACTAAATATATTTACGCGAATGACTTCTCAGGGTGGATGTTGACTTTTTTGAATAGAGGTTCTTTCAAAACAAGGGAGAAGAGAACTTGGCAACTTTGGCCATGATTACTTGAAATCCCTGCCTCCAGACTGGTTTGAGCCTCGTCTTCACAGGGTGTTTGCTTCATTATCACAGCCTAAAGCTAAAGTAGTGAATTTTGTATCATGCATGCATCTGACCAAGGGAAAGACTTAGGTGCCATTAAGGGTACACAGATGCATTTCTGTTTCGGTTTTAGGTCAGTCAAAAGCATCAGAGTTGCTAGAATCATCCTAGACTAAGGAAGAAATGCTGGGAAAGACCACAGCCCAATGTCACTGCTGCTGTAGAAGGATTCTGACAACCAGGGGTTTATTCCTCTCCCTCAAGCAGCACCCCTCTTCCACAGTAGTACCATTATGCTACTGTTTCTTTTTGGAGGGGAGATAGGATTGTCCCAGCAACATTCTTCAGTAGTACACAAAGACTTCATTTTTCAAGACAAACTTCTACATTCCTAAAGGCTCAGAGGAAAATCAGAATCACCATAGGAGTCAGGGAAGACCTCAGTGTCACATTCTTTCAGAGTTGTCTTCTCAAGATGAAGCACTGCATAATTATTGCCTTGAATAGAAAGATCATCCCAAAGTTGTGATGTTATCCACCCCAGTCACCTGGAAACCAGGGGCACAAGGAAATAAAAAGCAGTAAAGCTCCCCACTGGCTGTTCTGATTGATGGACTATGTCACACTTGCTAACACTATAGTCCCAAAGTAAATTGCTATTCTACCTATTCCATTTCAGGTTTCATCCTCCAAACCCAATGACAAAACTCATGGTTTGTGATTCGTTTTTTGAGTTCAGCTTCTTATAATGCCTCATGTGTAACATATACCCGTGAAACTCAAGTATCTTCTCTCACAGCCACAGTGAAATATGAAGACACTATTGCAAGAGCAACTGTTAAAAAGCTTTGCACCATCGTGTTACATCTCACCATGTGCTGCTGGGCACAAGCATCCTCTTACAGTGAGAGAAGCCCATGAAAATTCACAGTATTAAATTCTGGCTTGAGTAAGGTGGATGGGAGACACTCAGACTTCCAGCAGGGCCAGAGTTTTACCCAAGGAAGACACAGCTATTCAGTGGAGTGGTGTACCCTAAAACAGCCACAGGAACCCAAACTAGGTTGGTAATGTTGGTCCCTCCCTCTCTCTTACCTGCACACTGATGAAAAGTTGACAAATTATGTCTGTTGATGTGGAATACACTATCATGCTGCAACAACCCAAATACAGCATTAGATTTAATCTCATTGTACAAGATAACAGTAAGATGCTGGCCAAGAATCAAATGAACTATAGAAGGAGTATTGGCCCATGAACATCAAGGGTTAATTCCCTTAAAAAGCTATTAATTCCCGTTAAAAATTCACATCTAAGCTATCACTGATCAAACTTTTCAAGCTAGAGATTAAGTGGCTTTACCCAGAGCAGTTCTTGAGTTGTGCTTAGAGAATACAACAAATTCAGTGGGAGCATCTTCAATATGGAGTAACACAGAGATTCAGGAGGAGGAGGCAGAAAATAAGATGAAGATTATTCAAGGTATTCCACTTCTATACAAGTCATAACTGAAGCATCGTCATGGCTTACCAGGAGCAGAAGTTGTCTGATGAGGCAATAAGTACCCCTGCTAACTCCACACAGCAGCCAGAGGCCAAGCCTGTAGCCACCTCTCATTAAAGGAGAAGTGCCCTATTCAATGAGGCACAACAGTTGTCTACCTTTCAATGTGGAAGTACCCCATTAAATCTGGTGGATCTGGGCCAAACCTAATTAATTTAGTGATGCTTTGCATCAAAACTCACTGAAATACCTAGCACTCACAATCAGAAAGACAAGGGATTAATTAAAATAACTATTTAGAAGCTGAGCAGGTTAGGACTGTGTTAGGACTAAAGAGTGTAATGATATCCTTAGTGTAAACCAGTGAAGCAAATTACCCTTGTGAAACTGATAGGAATTTGCTGAGGATTTTCTTCTGATTTTTTTTTTTTTGGGGGGGGGGGGGGAGGGGGAGCTCATTGGTTTGGGTTTGGGTTTTGGGTTTTTTTGTGGTTTGGTTTGTTTTATTCATGTGATAGATGAATTGGCACTGGCAAGCCAGCCAATTTTGGGTCCAAGATGCCATGCACTTCTATTTAGATTACTTCTTTCATCCTGTCCCCACAAGCCAGGCTCAGCCCAAACTGCATCACGAGCAGCAGCTTCATAGTACTTCCAGGTATCAAAACCATCAAAGCCATAAAAAGCTTCTGTGGTTTGTGATTAGACAAAGAAAAAGGAAAAAAAAGGAAGAAAGGAAAGGAGCAAGAAAGAAGGCGAATCACTGTAGAATTCCAGACATGATTTAAATGTGAACCTAGATGCATTCAGAGTGCGTCTTCACTGTGCCCATCTTAGCAGGCAGGCTGGGCAGAAAGATAGGGACTTAATACACTGTACTGCAGTGGACAAAGTCATATTCTGGTAGATTATACACTCCCTAACAGAACAGGAAAAATACATCAAATGAAGTTACTGGAATTGTATCTGAGAAAGTAAAACAGTAATTGCAGCACTGCAGGCCCTCTGGTTGAGCCTTATTCTCTAAGCCTCCTTGGGGTGTATCAGCAACTCCGTCCCTCTTCTGATGTCAGCTGAATGGTACCAGTTTGCACCCACTGAGGATCTGGCCTCTAAACTCACCCAGCTTGTGTCAGGAACAGAGTGGCCTCTTACAGCCTTTCCACAAGACTGCAAAATCTTTAATGACTTGGCACTGCTCAAAATCATTTCGTTTTTTAAGAGCAAAGTAAGTGGCATTTCACCTGCCTGCAAGGACCCTTCTCTTCCAGCTGATTAAGGAGGAAAGACTGTCATAACCTCAGTTTTTCTGATATGACAGGCAGTAATGAATGGCTGAGGTGACTGTGATCTTTCCATCCTATGGCTAGTCTATTTCCTATAAGTGTTGCCTGTGACTGTAGGAAATTATGGGCAAAGCAAGAAAAGAAACGTGCCCGACAGTGATAAACACTCCAGGCTCAGATCAATGTGAAACCAGCATGCTTGCATTTGCTATTTGTTAGCAAATACATGATTTTATAAGGTGCTGTCCCAAGTGGCAGTCAAGAAATGCACAACTACAGAAGGCTTGGATTATTTTTTCCCTTTGGGAAATGCCTCTTGAGTGTATGGAAAGAATGCTGTACATAAATACATTGTGTGGACCATTTGCCAAACAAACGAGGCTTATAGGCATCTTTGCAAAAAAAAAACAAAACCAATTTTCTCTTTAATTTTAAAACACAATAAACGTTCATTTGTTGAGACAGGTAAGTTTGAAACAATTATACACAGCCCTATATAGGAAGCTATATAGTCTGATAAACCTCCAGAACTTCAGAAAACCATATGAACTGGATATAGGCTTTTGACACTACACGTGGGAAATTACCACCTTTGCAATCAGTAATGTCTCCATTCCTAAGATACCAGTTCCAACAGTCATGTACATTCATGGATGGAATTACCTGTAAGAACACTGACATGCCAGAATGTCTGCAAGATCATTGCCAGTTATTCACAGATACAGTCTCAGGCAAAATCATGCCTCAGAGGTATTACAGCCCTGCCAAAGTCATGGAAAGCCAGCAGTTTTCTACTGTGTGAGGAACAATAGAGCTGTTCTGGACAAGATTTATTCTGAAAAGCAGAGGCTGAGGATATTCATAATTTTCTTTTCAGAGCACCAAAAGCTGCTGCGTCTGATAATTAAGGCTGCCACAGGACATGCCCTACCCACCAGAAAAGCTAAAAGCACAGAAATCAGAGGCTGAAGGGGAAAGCATAAGATTTTCCATCTGTATTCGCCATTCCACAGGTACACTCCCATGGCTTGTACATGTTTCTTTTGCCACAGATGGCAAAAATGAGTCCTGAAATCACTGGATTTACAAGCCATCAAAAGCACTTGATACTGCATTGTAGTCATAGAGGAATCCACAACGTCCACTGTGTTCAATGACTGTACCTCTGGGCTGTTGAGGCCACTGTGAAGGTCTGTAGGGCAATCACATGCCCAGGAAAGGGGCTTATACAGCATTTGGTTATCACTGATTTTCCTCAGCAATGATGACAGCTCCACAGCACCTCAACAACCTGTGATAAAGACTTGGTTTTCCTCCTCCGAGTATTACCACTCAAAGGAACGCAGACTCAACTCATCAGCTGCACTCCAAGATGTCAGAGACTCTAGAGTAAGGACCAGGTTCTCCAGGGGCAGGTTCTCACCTTGAGGAATTTGAGCCAATGAAAGCAGAAAGCTCTTTGTTTCTTACACCCGCTTGCTCTCCAGATGACACGATGGACCCCTCTCCCTGATACCAACATTGATCCTCTCCAGGAGGAGGATCCAAGCCCTCTTGAATCTCCTTGCCAGGCACTACAAATCTACCATCTTCTTTCTCAGTGCAAGGACCCTGCTGCTCAGTGCCCAGTTTATGAAGCAAGAAAAAAAAATACAAGGTCAGAATAGACCGATATTAAAAATGCCTCTCTCACTCATGATACGTTAGTCAGAAGTACCCATCAGTGCTAGTAATACCAGCACTGCACAGGGGGTCATTGGCTGTCTGGGAGCACACCTCAGTCCACAGAATAAGAAACTGTCCTTGAAGAGGTGTCAAAACATTGGAAAAATTAAGTCATTTGGATCAGTTTTTAGTAAATAAATTAGTGCAGCTTGTAGTCTAACCCACATACCTACCTAATTTCAATTGAGATGTTTTTCTGACATTTACACATCAAAACATTTGGCTAGAATAAAGGGGTAGGAAGCAAGTTGCATAGAAGGCACTCTGACATCTAAGGCAGCTGCACAGAGGTACACAGCCTCCACTTAAAAAGGTGAAAGAGAAGACAACAAAGAGGGAAAACCCAGGCTAGATGCCAATGATCTAATAAAATTATAGAACGGTTGGGGTCGGAAGGGACCCTAAAGATCATCTCATTCCAAACCCCCATGTGGGCAGAGACACCTCCTAATAGTCCAGGTTGCTCAAAACCCCATGAATTTTGTGAGGAGAATGTTGCTATATGTATTCCACATGCTAACATAATCAGGGACATGCAATAGGATTCAAGACTGTCTGCACTGTCAGTAATAACCATGGAAGAAAAAGATTTTGAGCAGCATTTTATTGACACTCACCTCATTTTAGAGCTTAGCAAAAATATGCATAGTTGATATAGCAGCCACAGAAATCTTTGTTTTCTCTAAATAAGTCTGAAAAAAAAATAAAAGATTAAGCGTTATTTTTTATAAAGCTTGAAACACAGGCAAACAAACTGAGGGAAGAGAACTCAATTATATGTAGAGGAAGTTACTGGCAGTTGCACTCAGCAAAGCTAAATGATTTTCAATTACTCTGGAAGAAGAGGTCAACAAAATATGTTCCCCAATCTGTACATTCCTAAACCTGGACCTCCTAACATTACAAGCCCTTTGTCAGAGTAATTCAGTGGTGTGTTTTTCCCAGCATCCTTTTTCCTACTTCCTGCAAGTTCGTTCCTTAGGACACCTATGTTAAACTTATCCTAAATATATGCCTGCTATCACAAAATGCATTTGAACCTTCACTTTCTGAAAGCCAGACTTCATCACCATCACGGCCAAGCACTATGCCAGGGAGTTGCTACAACATGACTGGTGATGCTCTAAGTACCTCTCTGACCCAGGGTACCAAGGGTGTTAACCCAGCAAAATGAGGAGACCTAAAACAAGGCCCACATCCCAGAATTATCTGTGTTGGCATCTGAGCTTCCCTGATGTACTAGCATATCCCACCTAAAGCATCAACTTTTCCCCAGCAGGGGCTTTAGGGGCTCAGAATTATTCGCCAGGTTTCCAAGAACAGAAGGAAAATCTGGTACGTAGTATGGCTATGCCTCCTACCAAACAAGACCAAGGAGTTTTGGGTACTGAATACCAGATTTGGCATATCTTCTTGGCTTTGAGATTTTTATCTCTGCTACTTCAGAGTTTCTTACTGCCATTTTTCCTCTGCTTTTCTGTCAGCAGATTTTTAGGTTTCTTTATGAGTTTGTCCTTCTAGGAGGCAACAGGAATGGAGTTACATTTTATGTCACAAATATCTCTAGCACCACATAAAGGCAAGGAAACTTCTGCTTTGATGTGTAACTGTCACGGTTTAACACTGGCCCGCCCAAATAACAGATTTAAACCGAGTAACAGATTTATATATTAATCTCTCTCTCCTCACTGATATAGAAAAGAGAGACAATAAGAAAGAGAGACTTATGGGTTGGAAACTAAACTACACAACTTTAATGAAACAGTAATGATAAATAGGAAAAAAATTACTAAACATATACAAATATACAGGAAAATTGATACCACATTCCTCCCCTCTTTCCCCCAATAACTCTCACGTCACTCCTGAGGCTGCAGGGCAGCCCTGGGAAAGTCCAGGCTGGAATCCTGGAGTCAGCAGCAGTCGGGAGCTGGGGGTAGGAACACACAGATTCAGGCTGGCACGGATCAGGACCACAGGCGGAGGAACGGATGGAATCCTCTCAGGATGCTGAAGGAAGCAGGGAGAGAAGCAGAAAGGAAGAAGCTGTTTGACCCTTGTGATGCCTCAAATTTATACCGAGTATGACATGTATGGGATGGAATGCTCTGTTTGGTCAATTGTGACATCTATCTTGTCTGGTCCTCCCCAAAGGAGGGTTTCAGGTGGGACCTCCTTACTCCTTCTGGAAGGCAAAATGTTCCTCAGAGCTGAGCAGTGTCCTTGGCTCTGCATGCCAGTCTCTGGCTGTAACTATAAACATGGAGTGTTATCAGTCCTAGAAGCAGACACTGTCTGAGAAACTTGCTGTTAATTTCAGCAAGTGCAACTACTTACAAGAGACTTAGCTGAAAGCAAAAGTACAAACCAGAAAATCACCTTTGTCCTGGCCCAAACCAGGACAGTAACACACACATACATCTGTAAGAAACAACATATGTATGAAGGGTGGTAAAATTTCTAGCTCATGGAATGAACAAGGTACTGCTTTCAAGCAGCACCTGAATGCGGCAATTACAGTATCAGAAAAGATGCTCAAATGTTTATTTCTCCATTAGGACTTTACAATTCTGTCTGGTCTAAATGGAGCAGTGAATCCCAATAGAAGAAGGAGCTTTTATGATGATAGTGTAATTTTTACAGCAAATATAAGCTGCTGATTTTCAGTGGAAGGAGAAAGTAACTAAAAATTTACTAACCAACTTTTTAGTTAGAAAAGACAGGTTTTATTTAAAACTTTTGTGTGAAAGAGGCAATCCATTTACCCTTAAGTACCTGCCCATAAAGTTGCTAGTGTATGCAGAGAGAAGGTAAAAGAAGAAAAATAAATCCACTTCCTTATTTCCCACACAACTTGAAAAAAACATCCACTATGTATAAAAGATTTTGAACTGGCTAGGAATGAAATTGATTCTAGACAGCAGAGCTCCCTTATTCTTAGTTTTAGTCCTTCCTTGAAGGTCTGCAATTGTTGACAGCTTTCCAGTGGGGAATTTTTCTCTTTCTAAGCCTGGTCTGTATTTCACAGAGCCATAGAACAGCCCGGTTTGAAAGGGACCTCAGAAGATCATCTGGTCCAACCCTTCATGGGTAGGAAAATGTCGATGTGATTATCTAGCACGCTGTCCAATCCCGTCTCAAAAACCTCTAGCAATGGTGACTCTATGACAACCCTAGAGAGGTTATTGTAGTGGTTAATTATTCTCACTGAAAAAACAGAAGAAAAAAATTAAAATAAAGGTGATCTTGGAACTATGTAGGGACAGAGGTATGGATTTCCTTCCTTATTCTGCTACCTTTTGGGAGACTGCAAGCAAATTGTTCTGCAAGATGTTGTCGCTTCTTTATAAACTGGGTATAAATCATACCACCTGACATGGAAGGTATAAAAAATTAATGCTGTCAAGTAGCATCTTCTACTGGAACATTTCAGAGACCTTTCCTGGAAATCTTCTTGGAAGGGATGCAGCCACACTATTGCTTTATTTGTCATAGACCTTTGGGGACTTTTGGTTTTCCTCTCAGCAAAGGCAAATCTTATTCTGTCATCTCTTCACTGTGTTAAAATAGAAACAAATTTATATGTCACTGATAAGAGTCAGTATAACAGTCCTGCTGCAGGGTGATGGACTGCATTTGGAGGCATTGTCTATGTAAGAAAAAGTGAAAAATATGATAAATGAATAGGCAAAAAAACCCTTTTGAGCTTCGTAGACATAGTGTGTACTACAGTATCAACACAGTACATGTTTGTATTTTACAAAACCTTAAACATTGAATGCTGCTGAACAGCTCTTATTGCCTCATTTTTAAAATGTGGAAGAAAAAAATCACAGATGTACAAAAAAGCAGTGACAATGAAATGGCTGTTACCTCATCCTGTAGTCTCTCAGTTGCTTCCAAATTCAAATTTAGTATTCCTCTCCACTGCTCACCTTCACAACACACTCCACACCACAGAGTTGCCTTGATGTTGCTTTCTCTGCTACCTATCAAAACAATGAAGAGTTTAAGGTGAGTGGCCTATAGATTTCATAAAGAGAGTCTGAGGAACCTGATCCCTGGCTGAGTATTCTTCAGTGTAAACACATTATGTAGGTACTGCATTGCTGAAATTGTCAAGAGCTAGAAGCAAGCAAAGAATTCAGCAGCCTAATCTTAAAAAACCTCTTTTTGGATGCTCTTGCCTCTGCTCCATCTCTTAACACCTCCATGCAACAGAGGAAGCTCCTGGCTGAGCCTCAGCCTCTTTCCCCTTAGAGTAAAGGAGAAACCAAAGATGTGGCAACTGAATTATTCGTTGCCTCTGTTTTCTGAGCCTAGCTGTGCTTAGACCTCTGCAGTTTTGCATCCTCAGGAGCATGCTCAGAGCCTAGCTCAGTACTGTTTCCAAAAGGGAGGGAAATGGAGAGGTTTGTGGCTTTTGGGTTTGCAGCACTCAACAGAACAAAAAACGCTGAACAGTGACCAACAACTTCACAAGCGACTTTAAACATGTGGCTCCTTCATCTGTGAAATCTCTCATGGCCATCTAGTGTGACTACATCCTATGCATCACTTCAGTGGAATTTTATCTCTTTTAATTCCTGTTCCTCACCAAAATGTCTCAGTTCTTTTTCTATCATGTCCAAGATATTGGTATATCTTATTACTCCAAAAACAAGACTTCCACACTCTACCTCATGCCCTCTCATAGCTGACTGACACATTGGCACCACCTCTTAAGTCACAGGAGGTCAGATTGTGCTTTCATTGGCCAGCAGCTCCAACCTCCATCATGCTCTGGCTGCTGTCTTGCAAAAGATTTGAAGTCTTTTGGCATAGACCTTCTTGTTTCTCAGTTCATTCTCCACAATGGTATCCAAATCCATGGTTAGGCTCCAATTACTAGGTTAAGAAAAAGCAAAAGAAGATCATTTCCCAAGCTCTGTATGTATTATTCAAATTTTAAAAAAAAAAAAAAAAATCTGAAATTTAAGCAATAAACGTCAGGTCAAATTTAAGCAATTTCCTTTTATTTACTTCAATTTTGTTGACAATGAACAACTCTTAGCAGGCAAATCTCAAAATATACCTTCAATAACAATTGTTTTGCCTCAGGTATTTATGCAGCTTTTTAACTACAGCATCTATATTGCATTTCTTTTTCCCCACGCATACTAATACACACTCATACTTAATACATTAGCATTTCCACTCTACATTTTTACAGTGTATCCAGTTAAGCAAATTGCTCAATTAGCTGAATAGAATTTTTTCTTTTCATTGTGGAAAGACAGAGTCTTGCAGAATGGAACGGTGTTCTCGGTAAGAGGTCATTTGAGTGTGATTTTTGGAATAAAGGAGAGAGGATGAGTGGGTTGCAAAAGACTTTTTTTAATTATTCACATTTTATTGCCTTAGAAAGTCAAACAGGGCAAAGCAACACACATACTAGTTCATTCTGGGGTGTAACTGTAATGTGTTGTAGAAAAAGACCAACATACTAAAATTTTGTCATTATAGCATGTACCTCATGGATATAGAAAAGATTGCAAGACTGTCGAATACGAAGTGTCAAGGAATGGCATATCCAGTCGTTGGTAAAATAAGTCAGTTAATTTGTCAGGTAAGTATTAAGCAATCATATTGTCAGATCAAGGCAAGTGTCTAAGAAAGGAAGACAAAGAAGAAAAGGAAAAAATATAAATAGGAAGAAACCAAACAGAAGAGAGGGTAGAAAATAGTGGAGTTTGACAGCCAAATGATGAGAGAATAAAAGATCATAATCGATCTGTTCCAGATGGTACGGGGTCATCTTGTCCTCATGTCTCAACCTGGACTCCATTTATGACTTTCTATTGCCTGGGAAAATCTGAGCATCAACCCACCTGGGTTTTGTTACATACGGAACAGATGAGAAAAACTTAAGCAGGTTGGATATTTTCTCACCAGGTTTTAGAGATTTTTTTTTTTTAAATTTACTCTTTTCATTCTCTATGTATTTTTCTCATTTTTTTGCTTACTCAAATCTTTGCAAAATTTAGCTTAATTTTTTTTAAGTAAATATTGTTTCATCTTTATTTGGGTTTTCCCTTATCTGGCTTCTACAGAGCAAAATTTCGAATGAGCTGAACAAGTTTTTTTTCATTTAATTACATTTTACTGGGTAAAAATGTCTATGGTATTTTCCTAGGCAAAGCGTTACATCACGTACTTTATTTATGTTTCAGCGGTGCAGTGACTTTTAAAAGCTCACAGCAGGAAATGAAGAAAAGCCTGAACTCATAATTATTAAATAATAATAAAAAAATGTACTCTGCTAAGGCTGCATTTATTCAAAATGGTACAATTAATATAATCCCATGTTTCCATTAATATATGTTCCGGTGGAGAAATTGATAGGAAATGTTGTCATGGAATGAACTTTACAGCAGATTTGTGTAGTCTCTGCTGAGCAAAGTTTAATTGAGCAAAGCACCTTGGAAAAGGACTATGGTACAGAAATGAGATTTTCCATCATGCACCACCTCAATGATCAACATCTCAGTTCTCCGTGTATGGGCAGAGTTGGAAGGATGTTACTTACTGTGATCAGATATCACAGGCAACAGGGAATTTAGATGCTGCCCCTTCCCACAGGGCAAACCATTCCTCTGTTAACTGTCCTTCAGCCTTTATTGTAAGGTCTGAGATGAAAATGCCTGCAGCTCTCAAGCCAGCCCAAAAAGTAAGTCATGTAGGACCTCTCCTTCCAGCTCCTCTCAGCAGTTCCTGACACTGCCTGGTTCTACTTGTCTCAGGCATCTTTCCTGTGCCTAGTGCCAGGGGCTTTGTGCCTTTCTCAGCTGCTCACCCACACTGACTCCTGGAACAGCTCCTGACCCAGCAGTCACACTGCAGCAGAGATTTCACTCCTCACCCTGGCCTGCACTTGTATTAAGCCATCACACAAGCAAAACCTTCATTCACAAAACATCAGTGAGGAACCTCAGCCCCATTTGAGACATCAGTGGCAATATGACTTTTCTTGGATTCTCATGACAACCTTGAATTTCAAATATCTGTTGCTGTCTGTCTTCCCTCATTGACCACAAGTTTTCAGTATTCACCTTTATGTTCTTCATCACGTAGCTCATCCCCTGCATAGCACCCACTCTCTTACCTCATGGTTACTTCCTGCGGTGCCACATGACCACACTCTCATCTCCAAAGCACATCCAAGTTTTACTCCTTGAACATGAACAGCCTTTTCATCAGCTTCATCGGTCACTGCTTTATCTCTCTCTACTTTTCCTACAAAAACTACCTTTGTCAAAAGGGTCTACAAGGAACAGCCCTTAGACAAGGCTTCAGCACTCTGCCAGCTACGCATGCCGAGTACCATGCAACTCCTGTGTCTGTGATCAAGTATCTGTTTCCGATAATCTGTTCTGATACTTTGACAAATTCCTAGGCAGTTAGTTGTCATGCTCTGAAGTCTTAATCCTTGGTGGACTTCTGGATATGCTACTGTAGAAGGCATAGTAAACATCTAGAATCAACTTCATTGTCTGATCTAGTCTCCTTTGTTTGTTTTTGTCTACTGAAGACCATGGTGCAGAGAATGTCCTTAGATGAGATGATGCATGGGGCTCAAGAAAATACCAGAACTGAAGGAATAAGTGCTCAGACTCTCACATAATTGTGAACATATTTAATTTTAATAATTTTTTTTAATATATAAAGTACATGCCAAACACTCTGGCAAGAAGCAAGATTTAAAAGGAAAAAAAAAAGGTTTTGTTACGCTTTAACTTCCGATTTTGTTTATGCATGGAGAACAAATTCAAATGGATGTTTATTTCTTGAAAGCACAGAGAAAAAATATTGTGTTGCTGCTGTTGCAGACAAAGGATGAGATGTACAGAACTTCTACAGCATCTGGCAGAAAAAAGCATCACTTCAATTCTTTACGTGTTATTGTATGTCCTAACACAGCAAATCCAGTGGCTCTTCTACTCCTCAGACAAGTGGCACAGCATAAAATGCCCCAGTCCCATTCCCAGAGCTAAGAGCCTATTTCTAAATGTTCATCAAGATTGTGTGTGAAAATTAAATGTTCAGGTGATATTGAGAATAGTCCTGCTGCTATAGGAAAACTTCCATTGTGGCTATTCAAGTACATCATTGAAGTGCAAGAGGATAAGCAATTCTAATCATAATTTTATCTCTGTTATCATTAATGGAACCAAAGGTTTCTCCTTTAGGGTTACAATAAACAGACAACAACATTTTAATTTCACAAGGCTTCACCGACAGACCCTCTTGTCTGTAGCAATTCAGAACTCTGGCTACTGCAGCTCATCACTTTTTTTATTTGCCTCCTTCGGTGCCCAGGAGATATTTATAACTATTGCAGTCAGTCTTGAAATAAGTATACAGCACAAGGGTGCTGCATGTCACCAGTCAAGCAGAAGACAACAATGACAAATAAAAAGCAATGAAAAGGTATGCTATAGATATAGGGAAGATTGTAAATAGCAAAGAGCTAATGGTTTTCTGATGCCAAGAACTGAGCTTAGAAGAAAGCATATCAGGTATTAGAAATGGTTTTGGTGAAAAATTTCTTCAGACCATTAAAGTATTAAGCTGTTCTTTATCACAATCTCACTACCTCTTATTTTCTTTGCTAGTTGGGGTTTTTTCCAAAGTCTTTCTTCATATCACTCCTACTGGATTGAATAGCATTGAGCTGCCTTTACCACACAAAACCACAGATCGCTAGATATTTGTTTCATTCTAGACATAATTTGAGACAATTGGATTTGAATAGCAATTCTGTGTTCACATCTTTTATTTAGGGTCTTTGAAATGCAGGGAAAAGGGAAAATACAAAACCCAGTATATACAGGAAAAGTCAGAGTGGGCAAAAAGCAGGCACAAAAACAAAAAGAAAAACAAAGAAATATTCTTCTCCTTGTTTTTATTTCTAGAAGATGAAAAGCTAGGGAGACAAATTCCCTCCCATCCAGGGCTATGCTCAGTGTGAGAGGCTGAACGCATTACAGCACTATGCCACTCACATAGCTCTCACTGTCCTGAGCAGCTCTGGTTTAAATTACAGCTACAGGATACAGGCTCCCTGTATCCCTAACCAGTGAGCATGGTGTCCTGCTGAGAGGCACTGGAGAACACCAGTGTCTCCCATGTGGCTTGCATCCCAAGGAGGACCTGCAGCCACCTCAACCTGTTTTCCCCTATTTGCATCATCCCAGACAAATTTGAGGTGACATGATACAGGTGTAGTTAATGTTATGGCATTTCTGATATCTCAAAAGTGCAAAGGGAGAAGAGTATGGGATGGGACCTGAGCTGCTCCATAGCCACAAATTTTGATGCTGGGCTAGGTGAGCTTTTACCACAGCTCAAAGGAAGTGCATGTTTACATTTCTTCTAACTTTGACCAAAGTTTTTATTTCATAATTCCAAGCTGTTGTGCTGGATAAAGTAGCCAGTATCTGTCAGAACAGCAGACACAACTCCAAAGTTAGGCTACCCTGTACCACCAGAATCTGCTGGGAAAAGGCAGTGCATTCCATAACTGCTTTCTGTTATTAGCCCATTACTATAGTCCTGGATTAAAAAATTACTTCACATGAAGGAAAATATATTCTTCTTTCTCTATGGTTGGATTCTCCTCCTTGTGTCCTTTTGTCAAGCTAAATGTGAAAACAAGTTATGGGTATGGATCCCTTTCTCTGAAGAAATAGAAGGCAGTTTTGCATGAAGTTGTAGGGTAATCCTCACTTTGAAAATATATTTCAGTAGTGGTAGATAAAATAATGGCAACCATGCATCCTGCATGCATGACTTGTTTGACTTGCTTTCCTCTTCTTTTTGGTTGCTGGGGTCAAGGGCTGCAGAAGAGGTCCCAGAATTACATTTCCCTTCCCTATATTTCAATATACAAGCAAATGCCCGATTTCTGCACATTCTGAGCATCTTTTGGAGTTGCATCCTCCTTCAATTTGAAAATCAGGATCTAGGATTCAAAACCAAAAAAAGGCATTGAAAGTTCTTTCAGTGAGCGATTTATGTCTGAATCACTAACCGGCTCAGTAGGCTCTCCAGCTTTCTCCAGTAATAATGTTTCACATTAGTTATTTGAGCTCAAATGCAGCACTGGCAGACGAAAAACATTCTGCAGTTTACAGTTCTGGAAAGAGCTGATTGTTGTGTTGTCAATACAGAGAAGGATTACAGAGTAGGTGAATTTGTTACATACACATATGGCCTATGAAATACATCCCTCTATGAATCTTTAAATATTATCAGCCTACAGTAATTGTTACTTACACTCCACCCACTTCATCCTTCTTTCCCTCCTTTCCTCTGAAGAACAGTTTGACAGTTGTTTCTTTTGAAAAAGCTGAACTACAAAATTATTTCTATGTCTATCAGGGACAAAAATGTGCTAGCGTAAGTACATGTAGAAAATGTGGACAAATTTGAAAGCCTCATCCATATGAAATCAAAAATCAAAGTTTTCTGGTACTGGCATGCCCTGTAGAAACTTGAGGTTGTGTTGGCAGGGAGAAAGGCAGATGGAAAGCCTCACCCCCTACCACAGACCCAGGACTATCCCTTCAGCGTTGTAAAGTGGAATTTATAGCTAAAATGAGGAAAATAGAGCCAGGCATTAGTATGACAGGTGCTACTTTGCAAACAGCCTATTATAAATCTCCAACTGTGTCCAAAGTCAATAAAGAAATTTCATAGTCACATTTATCAGAATGAATAATGTGCAAATCCACTTATCTGGTTGTTTGGTTGTTTTTTTGCTGGTTGTTGGTTTGTTGTTTATTTTTTGGTTTGGTTGGTTGGGGGGGAGGTTGTGTGTATGGGATTTTTTCCGATTTTTTGTTTTCAGGGGGTGGGGGGTTTAATATGTCATTATTTAAAGATTCCCACTACATCTAGAAAAGCTTCCCCAGATGTTCATCTGCTGTGGCAGTGAATGGCAGCCATAGATCCAAGACACAGGGAAGAAGCATTCAAGCACTGAAGGGATGGGAAGGGTGAGAGGGAAACAAGGCAGAGCACTTATGTACAGTCCTTATCCACATGAATACCAGAGGTCAGAAGAGGCCAAAGGGATCCCATCAAGTTCAGGTCATAAAAAAAAACAAAAAAACAAAAAAACTAAAAAAACAAAACAAAAAAAACAAACAAAAAAACAAACAAACAAACAAAAAACTAAAAACTAAACTGTACAGAAGCAGTTACAGAGGCCGAGAACAAAAGCCATTTTCCAGCAGATGTATTCAGAAGGATGAGGTGAGAAGAAGAAGGATGCTTGGAAAGGGTGAAAAATCAGCCATCCACCCACATCAAGACTCCAGCCAATGTGGGATGTGGTCATTAGCAGAGCCTGAGAAACCAAAGAAGTCACAAGTCTCAGCCTTATGGTATCACTGTGTTAAGAACAAAATTAGGCTGTTCCTCTGTACCTTCAAGGAAATTAGTCCAGAGCTGTTAAAATGGTATAATCAAAATCAGAGACCAGATTATGTACCATGGGCAAGAAAGAAATCTGAATGTAGTGATCTACATCCAGACAGATAGGAGTCTTTATCTACAGCTTACATGTGCAGTAAAAAATAAAATAAAAGACTTTATTTTCTTATGGAAAGCAGCCTTTGCTGAAAACATCTGGAATAGCCTTATTGATGACCACACAGTGTAGGCTTACTCAAAATCTATCCTGAGAATACAAACACTGGTTTTTCTAAATTAGGAGTGAATCATTTTCAAATGAAACACAGACTTAAAGAGATGAAGAGATGAAGGAACCTGCTTAAGGTGGAGAAAATTTCAGAGATATTATGCCTTTCAATCCTACAAACCAAACAAACAAACAGAAAAAAAAAACCTTGCATGGCACATGAAGAGGACAAACAATTGAGGATGAAACCCAGAATCTTGAAGGCAAAATATAAGCAGGGCAAGACACTCTCAGCCTCTTTTAAAAGCTCCCCTGAGGGCTGCTGGGAGTTTGTTTAAAGGCACTATAAAGGCGCTTTAAGAGATCTGACCGAAAAATGTGTAGAAGCCAGGAACCAGCAGGAAGAGAAAGCTGTCATAAGAACCAGAGCTTTAAGGTCATTCTGAATAGGTTGCTGCAACCCTTGAAGCCACTGAGGTGGCTGAAACCAGGCCTGAAAGCAAGGTCTCACCTGCAACAATATTGTGGAAAATGGGAGATTGCTTTCCAAAACTATTTTATTTTTAGTCCTTTTTTTCCCATTCATTTTATATTTCCCTTTTTCTTTAAGTTACTTACTTGAATATTATAATAGAACCTGGTGATTAAGATTCTTTTGCCCTTTTTGGAGAATTCACCATAAGGTGAAGGTACAAACGAACCCAACTCAACACCCTAGGCCACTCAGGATCCTACCACAAGTCCATACTGCAAACAGGCAGTAAAACCAAGGCCTGGTCCATATTTACCACTATTAAATTATGACACCATACCACATGTAGCTCCCAGCTGACATTGTATTTAACAGAAAGGCTGAAAACACAAATGCCTCTTGTCTTAGGACTTCCTGTCAAAATAAAGAGGGGTGATGTGTAGAAGAGCACCTCAAATGCTACATTCAGTTTTGGGCCCCTCACTACAAGAAGGATAATGAAATGCTGAAGCATGTCCAAAGAAGGGCAACCAAAGCTGGTGAAGGGTCTGGAGTACAAGTCTTGCAAAAAGCATCTGAGAAAATTGGGGTTGTTCAGCCTGGAGATAAGGAGGCTGAGGGGAGACCTTATCGCTCTCTACAACTGCCTGAAAGGAGGCTGTAGAGAAGTGGGCGTTGGTCTCTTATCCCCAGTAAAAAGTGATAGGACAAGTTGTGTCACGAGACATTTAGGTGGGTTATTAGGAAAAATTTCTCCACTGAAAGTGTCATCAGGCACTGGAAAAAGCTGCCTAGGGAAGTGGGGAAGTCGCCATCCCTGGAGATATTTAAAAGATGTGGAGATGTGGTGCTTAGGGATTTGGTTTAGTGGTTGGATTGGCAGTTCTGGGTTAATGGTTGGACTTGGTAAAAAAAATATCCTTTCCAACCAAAATAATTCTGTGATTCTATATGACAGAATGAAAACGAGTTGAGCAAATCAATATGATTCTACAGATCTCACTAGTTCAGGATAGATAGCCTGGGGACATCTGTGGTGACAACCACTGTGAGGTGAGTGTGACTGAAGGGACCCTTGCTCTTCTGAAGTTGTCATCACCCGAAGATGCTAGCTGAAGAGCAGGCATTTAAATCTGCCTTAAAAGTCTGGAAACAAAGGATGTGAGAGGCTCAATAAATCCTCTCTCATGTAAAGAAGATGTCCATGTTACCTAACTCAGAAGCATGCAGAGCAGAGACACTAAATGAAGCAAATCTCTGCCATAACCTCTTCTCAGTAGATCAGATTCATCTAACCAAACTGTAAGCACTTAAAAGCCAGACATTTTCCTCAATTCCCTCAGCAACTGGCAGCAGCTTTCCAAGGTGATTCATCCCACCCATCTCACATACCAACCTGGGCTGGGGAAACCTACCCCAGAGAGCTTTTCATGCATGTCATCAGGAAAGAAACCTGGCTCACCTGGCCTCAACAGCAGTGTCCTGGGAGGATAAACTTGAGAGAAAGCCCATCCACAGAAACTGCCCACAACCTACCAGCTCAAGATACATCTGCTCTCCCCCTGCTCTGCTCCAGCTCTACCCACTGCCTGTGGAGGAAAGTGAAAAGCTCCCTCCTCTAAGGCAAAGAATGACAAGTTCAGAAGGTTAAAGTAAACAGAGAAAAGCCACAAGAAGGCAAAGGTGACACACCTTGGGAGCTGGAGGGAAGATGGCAAATGGGGAGAAACCATGGTGCTGCAGAACTGATTTGGAAGTGCTGAGGAGTGAATGAATTTCTCACCAAGGGGAAGGGCAGAGGCTCTGCCTCACAAAGAGGTGCTCAGAACGCTCTGTCGAGAAAAAAACATATCCAGCCATGACTGCTGCACTCTGAGCACTAAGGGATAAATATATTTGGGCCCAGATTCTTTCCAGAGATAACTCCATGGTGATACCAGAAATTATGCAAGTTAGGATGCATGTCTCTTATGAAAATGATGCAATAATCAGTGTCTACAGTTCGATTATGAGATAATTGATTTTAATTGCATATTACATTCTCATTGAATTAAAAGATTTAAAGAGTTTGACTATTTTTATATTCCCCTTGCAATACATTTTGTAGACTGTGCTATTTAGAGACAGAAAATTGCAACTATTTTAAAAACACGACAATGACTTTAACTTCCCTGAGGAAAATCTTGAATTATTACCTTTGATGCCATCAGTTTCATCTTTATTCTGAATGGAATAGAGAAAATCATTCCACACCCATTCTTAGCTTTGCTTTCCACCTTTTCAGCGCCTTGAGTTCCCAACACCATGAGGAAAAATTCTTGCTATTTATTAGGGTGAAGAGAGGAAATAATGTCTTCTTTAGATTTTTTTTTTCACCAGAACAATTTTGAAATAAAATCTTTCTTTTTGTCACATATTTTTGGTGCCACCCTCTTCAGCAGGAGCATTTGCTGGGCCCTTGGTCACTTCCCTCCAAGTGGAATGGGCTGCCACCCTGCCCAGCAGGGCAAGGGGCATCCCAGCTGCTCATCCCCAAAATCAGCCCACATGCATGTGTATTATCTCGCTGCCTTCAGCATCACTTTGACAGGTGCAAGGAAGGGTGTCTAAGGTCGGACATTGCACCTTGCAGCAGAGATGTGTTTTGCCTCTTCTGATTTTCCATTTTTTTAGCTCCCACCAGCCGCAGAACACTGAGCAAAATGTCTCTGCTATAGCCCTCAGCAATCCATTGTTATAAGCCACCAGCTGAATTGCACCTTGTGGTCCCACTGTGAGGGAACAAATCACCAACTTCTCCAATTGTTCAAATATCTTCTCAAATAGTTGCTGAATAAGTCATGCCAGTAATCGGCAGTTTGTAACTTCCCATCCAGCAGTTTGCAGCAGATATTCATCCTTTGAAGCTGACTGGTGATAGGAGAAGTTCCTAGGGATTTGGATACGGAGGGAGGAGTCCCTACTGTCCCTTTGCAAGGGACAAAGTAAGAGCTTTCTGAATCAGCCTTCATCTGGAATTTCCTGTGCCAGGAGTAACTCCAAAGAATGAGACCATTACACTTACACTAGAACTTACACTGGACTGACACTAGAATCCTCCCCACCCCTTTTCAAGGTGCAGTCCATGCTCCTTCTCCCATTCTGATCCCGGCATGCCTGCCTCTCCCTATCGGATCTGAACACCCATGCTCCCACTCCTGTCTCCAAGCACTCAGGAGGTTTGCTCTCACTCAGCCAGGCACCAGTGCTGCCTGCAGGGGTATGGTGGGACATCCTCCCACAGGCAAGAGGAGACAGATTCTGCAAGCCACAGATGGCCAGCCAAGAAGGTCCCATGTCAGGCTGACCGACTGACGCGAAATGCAAGATAACAGTGATATGTAAAGGAAAGAATACAAACATCTGGGTTTACAGACGTTTCACATTTACATACATAACTTTGCCCATGCAGAAGTTTTTTTCCAGCATTAATGAACCCCCTGTGACCATGCTTTTGTGCCAAAGAGGTGAGAAAAGCTGCAAAAATCTCACCAAACGCTGAGTTATGTTTCCTCTTCCCTGAGATCCCTATTTTCTAGACTCCAAGAATAAGAGATTACAATTTTTATACATATTTCGAATATATTCCTGCCTTACAACACTTATGTCTCAGCCTTTTCTTTCCTACTCTTTCTTGCTCTTGCATGTTTTATTCTGAAGGGAAGCCTGAAGGTGTGAAGGTATTGATTACACTTCTCTTTCTGATACACCACAAAATATGCCATCTCCCATCTTCGTCCTGCTGACTGGCTTACATGGCAGATTTCTTTGCTATGTATAAAACACATCAAAATTGCATTACATGCTGTTGTTTCTAATAGAAATATTACTCAACTCATCCAAGTTTTCTTCAGGAGATTTTTTTTTTTTTTTTTCACTTAATGCCTAACCTTCTCAGGTTTTGACAGGTACACAGATCTTCCTGGAGTCTGCTGTTCCTGTGCTCGCTGTGCTGTTTGTGTTAACAGTCTTTTATCCTGAGATCAGTGGTCCCAGGGATGAAAGCAAGCGATTAAGTTCTGCATTGTACCTTGCAAGTGGGGACCAATCATTTATCACTTAGCCGTGTCTTGAGCCTCTAAACTAAGGCTTAGTCAGTTCAATAAGTAGTGGAACAAAGGCTACTGTGGCATGAAGGCTGTTTATATTTCACAGGGGATTTTTACTTTTTTGTTTTTTTTTTTTAATATCATCTTTCCTTAAACCATTGGAGGGCTTTGGAAGATTGTCACTGCAATTCCAGTGCCAGGACATCTGGCAGAGACATCCTAAAGCCACAAAGCACTCATGCCTACACATCATCATACAGAGCAGTCCGGTGTGAAGCCAGGTTCTTAAACAATAGCATAAAGCTTTTTATACCATACAAAAATATATTAAAAATACATAATGTAACTTGTCTTAATATACTTTTCTGAGTCTAAAAATATGCCAGACCAAAAGAAACATATTTACATAAAAAGCAGACAAGGTCAAATAACAAAGAAAGCCCTTAATTAGTTGTAATCAACTTTAATTTGCATACCGTATATAATTCCTAAATGATTGTTAATAATAACTTTATATAATGGACTTCCAATTTTCATGAAAATGGCACATTTTGATAAGCAGACACAAAACCCTAGTACTAATAAGGTTTAATTTGCATACATTAGACTGATTATCCAAACAAAAGGATTACAGTATTACTTCTCCATACCTTTATGTCCTTATTATGCACATTTATTAACTTCACAAAAGCTAGCTGTTAGTGACAAACAATAGCCGTGGCTGGAAGAGAAATCTACAGTGTGAATAAAGTGCATTTTAATGCTGAGGAGCAAAGTTTATACTGCATAAGTGTTTTGTTTAACACTTTCTTTTGCAAAAGGCATTATGCTCTATAAGGCAGGCACTATTAGATGGATAAATCATTTCTTCATTATGTGATTTCTTTTATAAAGCATAGATTTTCTGTAAAAATTATGACCTGCTCGTGCTCCCATTTTCCCAATGTGAAGTTAAAAAATATGGATGGTGCTTGAACATATCAGGAAAAGTGTTTACAATCAGAGGATTGAGTTGTTAACTCATGTGATTCCAGGGCACAGTGTTAATAAATATATTGCCACAAGCTTCGTTTTCACAGCATAAATAATAATACAGGTGGCAATAGCTGTTCCTAAGGGCATTACGTATACCCTGCAATTAAAGTGTGAGCAAGGGGGAGGAAAAAAAATCATTAGTATGTCTGGTATCTGAAGCAAGGGATGCTCACAAGGGGCTGAGAAGAAAGCCAATAGATGTGAAGCTTAAAAATGCCACCCTGGAGCTGCCTCTGGGCTGTGACATGGGGTCATGCTGATGTGCACCAGCAACAGTGATGTGAGAAGAGGGTGACATCTCTGCTACATTTTGCACCCTTCTGGTGAGATGCACTGCTTTTGAACAGAAGCACTGCTTTTGGAGATCAGCCCGTGTGCTTTGAGAGTCCCTGGGCCAGATGCCTTTTCAGGGAGAGTTGCTGGGCTTGTCTCCAAACTTGAGTGATGTCTCAGGGGTAAACTCCTTCTTGCACCATTTTTGACCATGGTCTCCATGTCTACAGGCAGCCCATTTTCTTGACATATCAGAGCAAATCAGTTTTTAACATTAGGCAGATGCCATAATGATGATCCCTTGAATATACAGAGGGCATCTGGCAAGGTTACCAAGTACTGACAACAGACTGTTTTATTTCAGTGACATTGCCATACAGTTGCTTTGCAAAGGGCTGCAGAAGCCACTGGAGTCTTTTTTCACCCATGCAACTCAAGGCTGCTTGACTTCTGGCTTAGTTCTGGTTTGTGCCACATGGTCAAAGCCCAGGGCTCTTCCTCCAGCCTAAGGATTTTGTTGGGAAGGTGTGAAAGAATAAGGGCCTCATGGTGCAGCCAAGGGGCTCTAACTGAAACCACCACTGAACAAAGTGTTGTGCAATGACACATGAAATTGTTGGTTTGGAATAGTAGTTTCGAAAAACACATTTCAGAGGATATAATATACATAAGAATGTTTAAGTCTACACAAAACTTAGAAAGGACAGACTTTTTCTGTGAACTTTGATAGTATTTACTATGTTTGAGCTCTGGTATATATATATATATATTCTGATGTTTCAAATTATAAGTTTTTCTTCCAAGGAGACCATGGAGAGAATGGGTGGCCTAGGAGAAGTCTTTGGTACTGTGTTCCTGGACCAGCACTTTCTGAATCAACCCCATTTTTTCTAGAATATTCATCATGAATATGCCCACGAGATTTAGTAGTGTCTGTTCTGTGCAAAGTGACACAGACACCAAATGCTACTGACATCCAGATGGGACCTGGATTCCTAAAAGCACCACTGAAAACAAGACTTGGTATCCTGTGTTATTTAGGTATTCTTAAAAGTATCCAGGGCACAAAGTAGATTGATTTTTGCATAGTTTTTAGGTTAATAAAAAACTTACACTGATTTAACTCAGATTTTTATTGCCTTTTTAATAGGAATAAAACCACAAGCCTGGCTTGCTTTTTCCTACCAACTCATAGCCCTGTTTCCACTGAATCTATTGGGTTTGATCTGTCCTCACTTCCCTGAATGAAAATCCATACACATGACTCAGCCAGTTACCTTTGGATCCAGACTGGCATTGTCAGACTGTAAATAAGAAGGTTCTTCTAAGTTTCTACTGCTGTATTAATATTCTTATCCCTTGTAGTGCTTCATGATGGTCCAGTGAGGTGTGCTTTATTCCTCCTGGGTGCTCAGTCCTATTGTTTTGCTTTGGGAAAACTGGTAACAGCCCAGGAAATGCCTTCTACCTGGTTCATCTCTCTGATCCTCAGTCCATCTTCCTGCTATGTACTGAAGAAAGAAAGGCATTCTGTCTGCCATACTAAAGGTCAGAATTCACCTTCAGTTTTGAAGATCCCTTTGCCCAATGAATTTGCACAGCCTTGTCCCAGAGGAAACAAAAAAATAAGGCCCATTTTATGGGATAAGAATGATTGTCCAGTTACTCTCACCTGTAAGTTTGTATTCAGTGATGGAAGGGGACATGCACTACTGTTCCAACAGATGGGTCCATGGAAAAGCCTCTGACACAGCAAGTTTTAAAAATTGGAAGCTGTTTTCAGATTTAGAAATCTTGAGGATACTCGGAGTACTCCGGGCATTTTGATAATATTAGAACAGACACAAAACAAGCATCCAAACCAAAATAAAGCCAAATCCCATCCCTTGTAGCTCATTTTCAAAGGGAAGAAAAATGTTGTTTTCCAGAGCATCGCATTAGAAAATGGATGATCACAGAGTTGCCACAGCTGGAAAAGACACCTAAGATCATCGTATACAACTGTCAAGATCCCTTTTGAATAACACATATGTATCAGTATCTGTATCATGTCCCAAACTCCCTCATCCACATGTTTTTAAAATACCTTCAGGGATGGTGACTCCACCACCTTCCTGGTCAGCCCATTCCAATGCCTAACTACTCTCTCAGTAAGTTATTTCTTATTTACTGAAGAATACTGAAGAGTCCATAACTTATACCCTATAATTTCAAGATTTTACAGTTCATGTACATGACTGGAAATATCTGTCTACACAGATTATCTGTCTAAGAATTACGTATGAAGGGCAAATCTTAAAACACATCTTTCATTTCTTCAAATTTTTGCTTTAAAACTTCAAGACAACAGTCCAACAAACTGTAGTTGTTGGAACTGCTGAGTCAACTTTTTTCCCTTAATAAAAAGCCCTTTAAATTTGGAAGGAAGCTCTTTTCTCCCTACCAGTCCACTCATACTTTTCTATAATGCCACACACACCAGAGGTCCCAGCTATCATGTTCTTCACTAGTTAGCATGGACATTTTTAAGAATGCATCTCCATTTTTCATTATTTCAGAACATCAGATTTTCCTCATTTTTGTCTTCCCATTTCAATCTGCTTTACAAGTATAATTTATAAATTTGCCTGATTTGGGAGATCTCTACACCATGTCTCTCTCAGTGGTGTTACACTCAGGAGGCAGGAAGTTCATTCATAGCTCAGCACTTATACAACTCAATTTGTTGTCATAAAACATTCCTCTTCCTACAGAGCACCACAGAGTACTTTAAATCTTACATTACAAGTGGTACAGAATATTAAACAGATAAACACATATGCCATATCAGAACAGATCCTTTGATAATCTGACCAGCATCCAGCCAGACTTTATAACAGGGATGCTCCATATAAAGGTGCAAACACCAGAAAAAAGCCATGAGAAGCATTGACAGACCACCTCTTAACACAAGACTCTTGAAGAATTTTCTCCATGTGTCCATGTCCAGGGAAAGTGGCCATTAGCTTCTCTGAGATGCAGATTTTTCCTAACCAAACTTTATTTTCCAAAATCTTTATGAAGTAATGATGTTCCCTAAGTGGCAGCCAGACGCCATGATATCCACAGATGAAGAAAAGAGTAATAATAAATATGATTTAAGGTTAGATTGATTGAGGAGGGTGGTCTGACAGAGGTTCACAGGCAACTTGCTGTCTCTTCCCTCTGTTATCCTATTTCATTTTAGCCACATTTCTGGATCATACAATCCTGCTCCCATCCATAATATCAGCCAAGCAAGGAAACAGCAGACCAGCTCCAACTCATGCCCTTCTCGGGATCATTTTGATTCTCTCTCTGTCCCTGTGCTACTGCATTTACTGAAATAGAATACAGCACCACATGAAGGTCACATCAGAGCTAGTCAAAGAGGGTGAAAAATGTCCTTTGCTCATTGAATGCTCATTTGAATTTTTAATAGCTTTGCTTCAGCTACTCTTACACCCCCTCTGCATATAGTTGAACAATCTCATTTCAGTGGTGCGGATGCTTGCAAAAAACCCGTGCTGAGATTTGCCCACAGGTGAGCTGAAGAAGCTCAGCTGTTACATTCACACAGACACACACACACACACACACCTATTTGCACAACCAGTGTGTTGCTGGTGCAACAGGCCAGTAATGTAATCAATACCAGGGGGTTTATTTGACCAGAGACAGCTAAACAACGGAAAGCATTTACAGGCAAGCCCTTCTGTTATTCATTAAAAGAAACCACCTGATCATTTTGTATTACAAATACATCTGCAAAAACTATGATCTTGGTCATGGATATTCCATGAGCAGAAGAGACTATGTTTGACAAATAAGTTATTTGTTCTGAAGCCTTTGCTCAGTTCTAGTTGTAAAATCATAGAATGGATTGTGTTGGAAGAGAGCCTAATGACCATCCAGTTCCAACCCCCCTGCATGGGCAGCGACACCTCCCACCAGACCAGGTTGCTCAAGGCCCCATCCAACCTGGCCTTGAGCACTTCCAGGGATGAGGTATCCACAATGTCCCTGGGCAATCTGTTCCAGGCTCTCACCACCCTCCCAGTGAAGAATTTTTTCCTGATGTCTAATCTAAACCTACCCTCTTTCAGCTTAAAACCATTACCCCTTGTTCTGTCACTACATGCCCCTTTAAATAGTCCTGCTTTATCTTTCCTATAGGCCCCCTTCAAAAGTCTGCTTACAAGGTCTCCCTGGAGCCTTCCATTCTCCATACAAAAGAAAATAACACAGAAGGTATAATAATCCTAAATAAGCTTATGATAATAGTTTCAATTTTCTTTACACCACTGCACCTTAATGCGTTAATTTCACTAAGTTTGTAAGGATTACTGCAAGAAAGACAGTTGAGATTCTATACATGGGTTTTCTAGGATCAGAAGAACCATATCTCCACCCATCACCCAGTCTCCTAGAAGACTGGTTTGTAGGTCTGTAAGGTGCAGAGCTCCATACAGACTCTTACAATTAGCAAAACTAGTGGCATTCAGTGAACATGTATCTTCCAGAAATGCACTGGTCTAGATTTGAAGCCACATGCTGCCAGGGAATCCACCATTTCCTTGCAGAAACATCATGGCAGTCAACAAGGGCAGCCAGAGTTTATGGAGGTGTGGGAGGGCTGAGATGATTTTGAGGGGCCACACATGAGAGAGGGATGGAGAGGAAAAATAAGAAAGTCAGGGGCCTCCTAGGTTAATCTAAAAGCCTCAAAAAGGCTTCATAAGGACTCTAAGGACTTGAAATGACAATGTGACAGGACAGGAAGCTGGCAACAGGGACAGAGACATTACTGGGTGGCATCCCAACCTCTCATCCTGCAAACTGCCAACCTTGGCAGGATTTCTTGACATCTCACAATAAGGAGCAAAAACAAAATTAGAAATAATAAAGAAAGCAAGTTGTGAAATATCAATAAAGTTAGTGGCCTGGAGGAGATGACATGACAGCAATGGACATACACATCTCTGCCCTGCCTCAGCTCCCAAAATCAAACCTGAGGCAAAAAGAAGAATGTACATGGCCTCCAGGTGGGCAAGCAGGTTGTAGAGGGGATGCACTGTCCAGCTGTATGCACAGTTGTTTTTCCAAACCATTTCCATGGTGGTTGGCTTGGTGATAAAGTTCAAGGAAAACCTGAAGGACATCAAGGATAAAGTCTGATGCAGTAACTGAATTCAACAGAATTATTGTCAGTGACTGGATTCCTCAGAGACATCGCTGCAGACCTGTTCTGGTTTTACAGTCTTGCCAAAAAGGCTCAACCCAAAAGTGAGATGGAAGTGTTTCCAGAGTGTGGACCAGAGAAGAAGTTTTGAGTGGGGGAACACTGGAAGAGAAATAAAGGTGCTAACTGTTCACCTAAAGCTAACTACTGTCCTCTTTCGGTAGTGAAAACTGTGCTAACAGAAAAATAAACCACCAAGGAATTAAAAAAAAAAAATACTGACAACTGCATGAAAAAGGAATTAGAAAATACTTTTTTGAACAAAATCTATGGAATGAGACCCAAATTCTGCTCTCATATAAGCATGGACTAAGGATTAAGTGTATGAATACTTACTACAGAGCCACCGCCACTGCTCATGTCAGGTCTGTGTCCAGACACAAGTTAATACCAGAGCTGCTCCCTGAGCTAACACTGCAAATGAAACAAGCAACAAAAGCCAGGGCTGCTTCACAGGCCAAGCAGCATCTGCGCTGCAAGCTACTGTGTCCCAGACAAACTGAGTCTTGACCGTCTGGGTAACTGCAGTGAGGATGTGGCTACACACACTGCAGCTGAGCTACTTCCAGCCTGCTTGGGGCAGGGGAGCTGCCAGGTTGCAGTGCAGGACCCATGGGGCAACTCCTGCTACCTGCTCTAAAACCTGGTATTCATCCCTTTGCTGCAGGGCTCCCTCAGTTCACCCCTCAGGCAGCTGCTGCAGATTCATGTCCAGGCCCCAGGAATCAGTGAAAATCATAGAATCATAGAATTAGCCGGGTTGGAAGGGACCTCAGAGATCATCAAGTCCAACCCATGGTTGATGGGAGTCCTAAAAAACCCAGTATTTGCAAAATGAGTTTTGCTCTTGAATGTATATTCAAAGGTACCCAAGTCCAACACCACTCTACAAAGAGATTTTAATGCAGTGTCCCAGTGATGGCTGCTGGGTATAGATTATTCAGTGTTTAAATTAGTAACCTGTAATAAGGTAATAACCTTTATCCTACCTTAAATGAGAAAATGGTTAAGCCTTTGAACTCGGAGGTTCATTCAGGTGGTCGGTGACTCAGCAAAGTCCCGAGGGAGACACAGAGATGCTGATTCTCCCTCAGCTGTCTGACCATGGCTGTAGGGGATGTGCAGCTGTGCTGTGGTCCCTCCTTATGGTCTATACAGTATTTAAGTGATTAACAAGTGATTTAAGTGATTAAGGAAGAAGTGAGCAAGGTTGCTTCTATGGTAGCTCTGATGGTACAATCAAGGGCAGTCCTCTGCTCACCTCCAGACTCAGGGTTGAACTGAGCAAATTCAGGGCTGTGCTCAGAAGAGGTTTTGGAACAGCATTCTCCAGACAATGAAAAATATATCTTAAATATGAACTGAGAGAAAGATGCCAAGATGCTTGAGAGGGGAATCATGCAGTGGTTCATCACATATAAACGGCACCAGTGCCTGGTACCAAGGGAGAACAGGCAAGATGTGCCCAGCTCTTGTGTTTTTGAGCACAGGACCATAACCATGAGCATGGGGTGAGAGGGAGAAGGGAGAGAAAATTAAAAAAAAATAATTGTGACTGCATCGCATCTGTAGAAGTCCAACAGTCTGTGGTTCACTTTATGGCACACCTGGGTGTAGGGTGCTTCAGGTTCTACCGCTGGCTCCGGGCTACCCAGGGGCTGTGGCTCTTCCAACACAGAGCCAGGAGCTGGCTGGGTCCAGGACGCAAAGCAAGTAGAAGGAAGGGGAGGAAACCACAGAGAAAACCGGGACAAGTAGAGGAAAAGCAGAGTTTCTGTACCTGCCCACAGCTCCTGCACAAGCCTTTTTTTTTTTCTCCATAAAGTAAACAGTGATAAATCAAACACTAGAGGACTTTAAGCAGTTGTTATCGTTTTCTTCTCCATTGCAAAGAGAATTTAGAAAAAAAAAAAAAAAAAAAAAAATTCTTGCTAAGGGCTGCGCCTGACTCCTCAGCTCCACCCATGCGCAGGGCTCGGAGGGAGCCAGAACCCCCCGGCCGGGTCCCCGAGTTCAGGGGCTGCAAGGCGGGATGCGGGATGCGCGGGACGGGCACAGACCGATCCCGATGGCAAAGTGTCCTTTGGTCCCTTGCTCTGTCGTTAGGAAAGCTGTGGCCGCAGCTGTGGAATTCAGGATCTCCTCTCTAGCCGAGGCCACTCTGCAGGGGAAGGTTAAAAGGGCGTTGTACTGAGCCGGCACTCGGTCTCGCATATTTCCAACCTCTGCGCCTGAGTCGGAGCTTAGCCCTGTCTCCATCCTAAGATCAAACACCTTTCCCCACGGGTGACAGCGATCTGCCATTTTGCAGCCACGTCTTCTCGCAAGGATGGGTTCGAGGGAGCTGGGAGGGAGGGGGAGGGTTCGGACGACGGGGTTCGGTGTAACGAGAAAGGAAGATAAAGGGGGGGAAAAAGCAAAACGTCAAACCCCACCGGAAAAAAAAGGGGTCCCGGGGACCCCGGGGCATCGGTCAGGCCCTGGAGGGGGAGGAGGGCGGTGTGTGGGAGTCACCCTGAGCAGACGTCGAGTGGTGACCCCGGGGCAGGTCCGGGTCACCCTGCCCCTTCCTGACCCGGCGGAGCGGCGCGAGAGCCGCGGATCCGGCACCGCTCCGCTCTGCGGATCGAAGCGGGCGGACCCCGCGTCCTGACGGAGGGAAAATACCGAGAGGCAGCCCTGGCCGGGCCGAGGGGTCGCCCGCAGAGGGAGAGGTGACCCCGGTCCCCGGCAGGGACGGCAGTGTCGTTACCGGCCCGCCCGGGCTCCTTGAGCGTCCCGCTCCCCCACCGGGCCCGAGCCGAGCCACACGCGGGTGGGTCGGTGCCGAGATCGGTCCCTGGGGAGAAACCCAGCGCGGAGGCTCCGGATGCTCAGAGCCGGAGGAGATGCTGTTCTGGCAGCGGCAGCCGAGGGTGTTCATCTAGTCTGGCTGGAGTGAAAAGGGATAAATATTTCCGCTTGTGCCCTCCTGCCTCTCTCAGCACCGGCTGTCAGTCCCCGGGCTTCTTATCCGTACAAGGCATCAGTTTCTTTGGCTGAGCTCAGCAAGGTTTTCTTCTCCGAGCAGAACTATAATTGCTATAATTCTACTGTATCATTTGGATCATTGCAGCATTGTTGTTTTCTCTCTCTCGTTCTCTCCCCCTAACACTGCAATAACGCGCTCCAGTGTTAAATTAGCAGGTTGCAGGGCGGAAGAGAAGGAAAAAAAAAAAAAAAAAAGAAAAAAAAAAAAAAAAGAGAGAGAGAGAGACCATAAATGAATGAAAGTTTGTTTAAAAAAAAAAAAAAAAAACAAAACAAACCCCAAAACAACAAACTGACCTGGCAGAGGCGAGCTCGCATCGCAAAGCATCCTCGCCTGCTAGAGGGACTGGTACCGGGGCCGGGCCGAGGGGCAGCCGGGACCCCTGGACCACGTAGGGCAGAGAGGGGAGGGGGAAGGGGATGAGCAGGGAGAAGGCGCAGAAGGCCGAAGGGCTCCATGGCAGCCCCCAGCACCCGTCCGCAGGCAGCCCCAGGCAGGTTTCTGCGCTGCCGGATCCTTCGCAGCTGCAGCTTCGAGGCTCTCCCGTCCGGCTGCTGCCTGTGCCCCTGGGGTCCCCTCTCTCTCCGTGCCAAGCGGGGTGGCAGCACCACCCTTCCCCTTGTCCCTGTCTGCGGTGCCGCGGGTCGGCCGGTTCCGGCATGGTGAACACAGAACAGGTTCGGGCCAACCCGGCCTCTCCTGCGGCTGCGGGGCTGCTCCCGCCACGGTGGCTCCCGCGGCTCCGCGCCGCTTCTCCGGGACAAACCCCGGCGGGGAAGCCCCTGCGGAACCTCCCGGTACGGCCGCGGTGAGAGCAAGTGTTTCCCCAAGGGTGCTCCTGGGTCTCCCTTTTCTTTTTATTTTTTATTTCTTTTTATGATTGTTGCTGTTTGGGTTGGGTTTTGAGGTGGTGGAGTATGTTTTTTCGTTTGTTTGGGGTTGTTTTTTTTTTTGTTCCTTTTAAAAAATGTTGTTACTCGGTTAATGAATTAATTGTCATTCGTGACAGGGGTGGCAAAAGCTCCCGAGTGCTGAGCAGCGACAGCAAAGGATATCTCCTTGTTCCCCCCACCAGGCACACCCTTGCAAAGCCGGGCCGGGCTGTGGCACGTCGGGGGTCGGGGCTCTCCTCGTCTCGCCGTCTGTAACTCCCCGGCCCGCAGGGACAGGGGGAAACGAGACGGGAGGAAGGACGGGCAGGAGCCCTGAGGGGTCCCATTCGCAGGGAGGGGACAGCTCTGGAGTGGCGCTTGTCCCCGCAGGTACTTAGGGACACACACCCGCGGAACCTGGGCGTGTGCGTGAGTGTGCGCACGGGGAGGAGAGAGCACACCCAGGGCAGAGTTGTGCCCACGCCCGCACCGACACACACAGTCTCTTCCTTATATTTTTTTTTTTTTAATTCCCGCTGGTTAAGCCATTAGAAGACGCGAGATCCGCAGGGGAATTGCGGCACGAAGAGGGGAAATGGTGCTGTCTCCCCTGAGGCGCTCGGGGCCGAGAATCACCCGAGGTTATTTGGGGGACCCTCCGACGTCCTTGTCCTTGCCAGAATCCACGACCAGGAGCGTATATGTGAGCGGGACACGCGCAGGTATTCGTAATGTGTCGACCAAAATTGAACCCAAGCTGCCCAAGCAAGGAGCCTGAGCATGTCCGGGATGTGACCGCTCCACGGGAAAGGAAAAGAAGGGGAAAATAAACCAAAAGGAAACAAATAAATACATGAAAACCCCGAACAAACAAAAAATAAAATAATTAAAAAACAAACAAACAAAACAAACAAAAATAAAACCACAACAAAACAAACAAAAAAAACCAACAGAGACCTTCAGGCCCCGAAAGAGCATTGCAAGCCCCCTCGGAGGGGAGACGTGTGTGCGGGGCCAGGCGGAGGTAGCCGGGGCAGGGAGCGGGATGCCGTAGATGCTCTCTCCCCGCACCGGATTTGGGATTGGGCCCCAGTTCCCGGCCCCGCTATTTTCAAACACCGCTCGCCAGCACGGTCAGTGTGCGCCCCTTCCCGGGCCGGGTGGGAGGGGGCTGGAGGATGCTGCCGGGGGGAAAACCCGGCGTGGATACACCAGCTGGGCCCACCCCCTCCAGCTGGGATAAGGATCGGGCCGGGAGAGGAGCGGAGCCGCCGTCGAGGGGGGGGGTTGTTGTCGGGGCGAGGAGAACCCCGTGGGCTCCGCCACCGCCCATGCCACCGCCCCCGACGGCTCCGCGACGGCTCCCCGTGCCTCCCCTCAAGGAGCGGGCCGGGGCGAAGATGGAGAGTGGGGAGCAGCTTGCCGGGTCGGCTCAGGGCGGGCGCCGATCCTTTTGGATCCGAACCGGGGTTTGGTGGGCGCCGTGTGCCGGTGGCCGCCCGGCCTCCGCCGGGAGCCAATCAGGGGGCGGCTGCCCGCACGTGGAGCCGAGGGGACTCAAGAGCGCCGCGGCCGCCGCTCACTCCCCCCGTGACGGGCGTCCCGGCGGCACAGGGCAGCGCCGCGGGGGCCGCCGCCACCGCCCCGGCCCCTCGGCACGGCACGGCACGGCCCCACCGCTGCCACCGCCACCACCACCGCCACCGCCGCCGCCTCTGCCATCGCCGCCATGAGCGGCCCCTACCCGGAGGAGAGCTGCTCCGAGCGCCCCGAGTGCAAAAGTAAATCGCCAACTTTGCTGTCCTCCTACTGCATCGACAGCATCCTGGGCCGCCGGAGCCCCTGCAAGGTGAGGCTGCTCGGCGCCTCTCCCAGCCTGCCCGCCATCGCCGCCCGCCCCGACAGCGACAAGGCCGCGCAAGGTAAGCCCTGCCGAACCCTTCCCTTTTCCCGGAGCCGGGCAGAGCAGGGCCAGTGTCGTGTGTGTCCCCCCCCCTCCGTCCACTCCCCGCGGCTCGGCCCCTGCCCCGCTCCCTTCCAGCCCGGCCAGCCGCCGCGTCGGAGCCGCTGCCGCCGTGTTCCCGTTCCCCGGCTGGTTAGCGGCTGCCGTGCTGTCAGGAAGCGCTGTCAGGGCCGTGCCCCTAATTCCAGCGCCTTAATGCCATGGGGTTAGGTAGCGCCGGGGTAGGTTGCTCCTACTTTCGATCTCTGTGAAATTTTTTTTTTTGTAGCTGAAAGAAATCGGTGCGCGCTGTGATCCGTGCAGGGAAAGGCTCTCCCGTTCGCATTAAACCTCTATAGGATCTCGGCGAGCAAGCTGGGGGCCGCGCCCGGCAGCGGGCAAGGGAGGAGTAACGGGGCACCGGCAGATGCCGACCCCGGCCTGGAGCTGGGTGCTGCCCCTCCGGTGCCACGGGGAGGGAGCCCCGGCAGGCAGCTCCCACGGGCGGTCTCCCTCCCGTTTTCGCCGTTTTTCCGGCATTTACAGCCGGGCGGGTTTCTTTCTTCTCAGGTCTAAAAGAAACTTGAGGGACGACTAAAAGGGGACAAACAAACAAACAAAACCCCGAACGAGAACAGAAAGATATATATGTGTATAAAATAAAGCGGAGGAGCCCTGGGCCGTCCCCCTGTCAGGGGCAGCGGGGCGGGCACTGCCGTGGCCGTGGCCGTGCCGTGCGGGGGGAGGCCTGGCCGGGGATCGCTGCCGGGGAGGGACCGGGGCAGGCCCGGGGCAGCCGGAGTCCCCGGCCCCCGTCCCGCCGCTGATGGGGGCTCTGCGGCCGGGAAGGATTTCATCTCAGACCGCGAACGGCGAGGCGAGCCGGGGCCGGTCTGAGAGTAGGGGGTGACTGGAGGGAGGGAGCGTCTTCTCTGGGTGCAGTTCCCGAATGGGGGCTGCAGTGCTGGACTCTTACCCTGGTCTCTTCGCGCTGATTACACTGACTGTGTCTCTCTTTCTCTTCCTCCCCCTTTCTCTCTTCTCTTCGCATCCCTCTCCCCCCCTACGCCTGCCCGCCCTGCTCTGACTGCTGCGGCCGCCTCCGTATTCCCTCCTCTGCCTCCCGGCGCAGGGACTCCCAAAGGCAGTCCCCCCTTCGAGTCGACCGAGCTGCACCTGCCCCCCAAACTGCGCCGGCTCTACGGACCGGGCGGGGGCCGGCTCCTGGCACCGGGGGCGGCAGGGCCGCGGGGAGACCGGCCGGAGGGGCGGCCGGAGGGAGGTGCCGGCCCGGTGCCCGCTGCTGCCCCGTGGGACACGCTGAAGATCAGCCAAGCGCCACAGGTCAGCATCAGCCGCAGCAAGAGCTACCGTGAAAACGCGCCCTTCGTGGCCCCGCCGCCCGCCCGGGACGAGTTGGGCAGCCCCGCCGCGAACGTCGAGGAGCGGCCGGGCCCCGCCGCCCCGGCCGCCGAGGAGGAAGAGGAAGAGGAGGACGAAGAGATGCTAGAGGAGGAGGACGAAGAGGAAGAGGAGTTGGAGGACGACGAGGAGGAGGAGTTGCTGGGCGAGGACGGCGGAGGGCTGCTGAAGGAGGCCCGCCGAGGCGGCGCCGCGGCCCCCGGAGCGGAGGGCGGGGATCTGTCCCCCAAGGAGGAGCTGCTGCTGCACCCCGAGGACGGCGAGGGCAAGGACGGCGAGGAGAGCGTCTGCCTCTCGGCCGGCAGCGACTCTGAGGAGGGGCTGCTCAAGAGGAAGCAGCGCCGCTACCGCACCACCTTCACCAGCTACCAGCTGGAGGAGCTGGAGAGGGCCTTCCAGAAAACCCACTATCCCGACGTCTTCACCAGGTACCGGCCCACGGGGCCCCGGCTGAGCGCGGAGCGTGCGAGACCCGAAGGGGCGGGCGGGATGGGGCTCCTGTGTGCTGCAACCCCGTCTCCAAACAGCCCCCTCGCCGGTGTCGCTTGTCACGGGCACCCCCGGGGCTGGGATAGACAGGAGGGGAAGCAGGTCCGGGCTCCGGGAAGACCCACGGCAGAGCCTGAACAGGCCCTCCAGGAGGCTTTTGCTGGGGTCTATTTTTACCCGCTGCCCTTCTCCGCCCTCGCCACCGGGATCGGTTACACGCTGCCGGTGGGGCTGGACCCCAGCCCGGCCCGGGGAAGCCCCGGCAGGGGCAGAGATCAAAGCACCGCTGCCTAAAAATATCGTCTCGGCACGTCGGGGCCCCTCGCTGTCCCCGAGGAGCCCGCCGGGGCCTGGCCCGGCTCTGCCCGCATTTTCAGAGAAGTTGAAACTTCTCGCCCCGCGGTGGCGGCTCTTGCCGGCGGCTGCTCCGCGGGAAAGGCACTCAGGCAGAGCAGCCCCCCTCTCCTATAGCCCAGAGTAGGGTTGAGCCCCGCAAGCCCTCACTTTTCGATCAGGGAGACCACCCACCCCTGTTCCTCGTTTGTTTTTCCGGGGAAGGTTAGAGGGGGTGGGGGATTGTCCGTGGGGACGCTGTGTTTCACACGCTCGCGGGGCTCCCCTCGGGGTCCCTCTTGGCCCCGGCCCCGGGAGCAGCTTGCCCGGCGATGTGTCTGAACATATCGCGGCTTTTTTGGTTGTGTTTTTTTGTTTTGTTTTTTTCACCGGTTTGTGTTTTTCTCTGGGGCTTCCCCTGCCCGGCAGGCGCGGGGCTCCCGGCGGCAAAGGGGATTCGGCTCAGCTGGGAGCGCCCCACTTTTGGGTACGGTCCCGATGAGCGCTTTTCTAACGCTTTAATGGGTTCCGATTTGCCTCAGTTGTGGCAATTCGAATCCCCGCGTCCGGCAGCTCGGCTGCCGCCCTCCCGCGCCTCCGTTCTGGCAGGAACCGGCTGAATTTGGGGAGGGGGATGCCGAAACTCGGGGGGTACCTAGGGGCAGCCAATTCGGCCTCCCGCAGCCGGGCTGAGAGAGGGAGCAGGAGGTGCCCGCCCGGCACCGCTCCCCCTGGGCACAAGGATTTCGGGATCGTTTAGCGACGGGGGAGCAGATCCGCGGCTCGGGGGGGGGAGGGGGCGGCCGGTGCCCCCCTCCCCCTGCCCCGGGCTGATGGCGGCGTGTGTGTCTCCCCCAGGGAGGAGCTGGCGATGAGGCTCGATCTGACCGAAGCCCGAGTGCAGGTGAGTGGCGGTGGCGGCGGGACGGAGGCCGGGGCGTCCCTCGACGGCGCCCGGCGGAGTGGGGTGGGTGTCCCCGGCCCTTCCCCGGCGGGACCGATCCGTGGGCTAGTGAACCCCCATGTGAAGCGAAAGCGGGGGCCCCTTCGGGCTGGGGCTGTTAGCGAGAGCCGCTGAGCCGCAAGCCAGGTATTTGGCTGCCATCAAATCTCCAATCGGGCTTCATAAAAGCCCACTTAGTGCTAGAACAAACAGGGCCATTTGAAGGCGAAATGTTGTTTGATTTCCTCTCCGCCTGCACAAGGAGCAGGCTAATGCTATTTGATTTCCCATTTTTGATAGCAATAAGCCTGCATTGATCTAATAGTGAGTGAGTGCAATGCTATTAAAGGTGTTTGCCGCCCCATACCAGAGTGCATTTCCCAACCCGGGTCTCATAACCAGAGAGACGATAAACACTGGGATGCCCTGATTGCCAACAGAAAACAGATGTCTCTGGGTCTGAAGCTGAGCAAATCACTTTACAGTTAAAATCGGGCGCTGATAAAGCATAATAAATTCCATATGGCTCATTTAATACACAACAGCTTCTTGCATTAGAGGGGCTAATGATGAGATTTGTCCCCTCCTTTCTGTTGACACATTTCTCCATTGTCAAACAGAGATGTGACAGCAAATCAGTATTTTCAGCTCAGGGGAACAAGTCGTGGGAAAGTTAAATAACTTTTAAAAAAGAAAGACACCCCCTTTCTCTCTCCTCTATTCACGGGAGAAGATGTAATTAAGGGAATATGAATTATGAGAGTCCCTTCGTTTACCTTTGGGTGTACTCAGACTTATTAATTCAATAAGGAGGAATTGCAGCGGGGACAGCTTGCTAATTGAGTTTTAGCTGGGAGAGAAGCTCCCTCCCTGCCAGGCTCTTGGCTTCCCCGCCAACGCGATGCCTCTTCCTGCCTGGGCTCCCAGATGGGCGCCTGTGGCCACCAGTTGTGGTTGCCTGAGTGCCAGGAGAGCCCCGCAGCGCTGCTGCCTTCCCCGCTCCCCGGGGAACAGGGATCTCACAGCCCAACCTAACAGGGAAAACTCGGCCCACAGCAGCTCGAAAAAAATCACGAACGTGCGTGTCCCTCAAAGTCTCTCTCTGGAGGTGCGTGTGACGCCTCGCACTTGGTTATTAATCAAACATTTTGTTTTCTTCCAAGTGTGTGCGGGGGTTATTTTTCTTTTTCCCCTCTCTCTTGTTTTAAGCCCGTGTTAGTTCACGATTTTTGCTTTTCGAGAGGGGGAAAATAGGCAAGGTGTGGCAGTGTTGCGGCGTCTTAACTAAATTCCGTAAAATAGATCCGAAAAGAAGAGCCCGGCAATGTGTATTTGCCGCTTCGGTTACCTGGCAAATTATTTCTTCGTCTTAGACAACCGTGAAATCACGCATCTTCTCTAAATCTGAACGGGAAAAATTAAAAAGTCCATTATCCCCAAACGATATCATTTGCAAATATTCCCTACAGCGAAAAAAGCCGCGCAGCTCCCCCAGGGTGTGGGTCTGCGTGCAGAACAGAAAACCTCTCAGTCCCACCCAGAAACTATTTTTCCGCTGTTCCAAAGGAGCCAGGGCACCGCTGCCAGGCTCTGCGGCTCCAGCAGCTGCCGACAAACGCAGATGGGGGGGTGGGTTCAACTCCTGGGGTTCCCCGAAGCCAGGCGGTGCCGACCCACTCCGGGAGCCCGCAGGCAGGCGGCTTTCGGTAGGGTCCCCCCTCGGAGGTACAGCGCGGCACTAACACGCGTGGTCTCCGCAGACCGGCACCTTTAGGGGTGTCACCGTGGACCCATCCCTTTCGGGGTGCCCCCAGGCCGGGGGGCAGCGGAGGAGCGAGCGCCGTCGGGCCGGTGCGTGGCCCCCGCGGGGCTCTCCCCGCCGAGGCGGAGAGGCGGGTGTATTAAAACCGGTTTTTCTTTTGGCTTTCAGGTATGGTTCCAGAACCGTAGGGCTAAGTGGCGGAAGAGGGAAAAGGCTGGGGCTCAGACACACCCCCCAGGTTTGCCTTTCCCTGGTCCCCTGTCAGCAACTCACCCCCTCAGTCCATACCTTGATGCTAGTCCTTTCCCTCCTCATCACCCAGCTCTAGACTCCGCTTGGACCGCCGCCGCCGCCGCCGCCGCGGCCGCCGCCTTCCCCAGCCTACCGCCTCCGCCCCCCGGTTCCGCGGCGCTGCCCCCCGGAGGGACCCCCCTCGGCCTCGGCACCTTCCTGGGGGCGGCCGTGTTCCGTCACCCCGCCTTCATCAGCCCCGCCTTCGGCAGGTACCGACCGGGCACCGCGGGGAAGCGAGAGGGGTGGGGGTGGGGGATGTAGGGGGCGGGAAACGATGCGACCGACCGACGGGGCGGGGGGCGACGGCGGCTGCCGGGACGAGCTCGGGGTAGGGCGACCTCGCCCTCGGTGTCTCTCCGGCCGCCGCCGTCGTTGTCCCCAGCGCGGGTGACGTTCGGGGTCGACGTTGTCCCCTGCGCGGGTGACGCAGCCTCGGGGCCGCCCCCACGCGGGACCCCGTCTCGCGCGGGGGCCGCCCCGGGCCCGTTTGAACTTGCGAGATCCTGGCGGCCGGCGGCGATTGGGCAGCGCGCTGATCACGTGCTCCTGGCCCAGCTTCTTATTGGGCGACGGAGGTTCTTGCGCCCGCCCCTATCCTCCCCCAGCCCCCCCCCCACCCCCGTCACCCCCACCTCCCTCCCCCATTCCACGGCCACCCCGGAGCTGCCCCGTGGGGGCGGCCGCTCCGTGGGTTCTGCGGTGGTTGTGGGTGGGGGCCTGGGCAGGGAGGAAGCGGGGTCCCCGTCGGGCAAAGCTGCGGAAATAATCGGTGCTCCCCACGCAGGGACTAGGCCGGTGTGGGGGTTACTTTTCCTTACCACTGCTTTGCTCGGGGGGGGGGGGAGGCGTTATTCGGTATTTCGGGGTACGCTGAAGCCGGGACAACCCGGCTGGACGCCCCACGGGGTCCGTCACGATCAGGTTTTTAGTCATGGGTGGGTACGAGCAGCTTCGTGTCGGGGAGACCGGTCCGGCGGGGCTGCGTGCCCGCGGAATTGGGGACCTAGCTATCCCGTCGGGGACAGGCCGAGGGGGAAGAGACCCCTTGAATGGACGGGGCGAGCGCAGCTTTCGTAGGATCAGTGCTTTCCCATTATGCTTTTTTTCGCGCTAGGTAACGAGAAAAAAAGCCCCAGAGCCTCTTTCACCCGCTGTACCCTCCCTCCCCCCCCCTCCCCGCCACCGTCCCCCCATCGTCAGCCGCCCCGACAGCGGGGGACAAGCAGAGTGGGAGATTTCCTTTCCCCTACCCTCCCTTTTTGTTTTGGTTTGGTTGATTTTTTTTCCCCCCCCCAAAAAGAATCTTTTGCACTCCAGCGTCGGGTTGTTTTTTTTTTCCATCGCGGTTTTGTCCCTCCCGTCCGGGCAGGAGCGGAGCGGTGCCGGTGGAGCCCCGAGGCGGCGGTGACGGGCGTCTCTGCTTCCCTTCCAGGCTCTTTTCCACCATGGCCCCCCTGGGCAGCGCCTCCAGCGCCGCGGCCTTGCTGAGGCAGCCGGCGCCGGCCACCGAGGGGGCGGTGGGTTCGGCGGGGCTGGGGGACCCGGCCAGCGCTGCCGCGGACCGGCGGGCTTCCAGCATCGCTGCCCTGAGGCTGAAGGCCAAGGAGCACGCTGCTCAGCTCACCCAGCTCAACATCCTCCCCGGGAACAGCACGGGGAAAGAGGTGTGCTAAGAGACGCTTTGCCGTCCCCGGGGGTGCGGGTTGGGTTGTGGGGTTGGGTTTTTTTTTTTTTGGTTTTGGGGTTTTTGGTTTTTTTAGGGGGGAGAGGAAAGAGGAGAGTTAAACGTACGATAAAAATAAAGGTCACCTCAGACAGCTCGAATCAAGACCAAACGGGGAGGGCGAGGGGGGAGAAATGAATAATAATATTAAAAAAAAAATAAAACAAAAATAAAAATTAAAAAAAAAAGGACCAGCAGCTGAGACTGGGGTGGGTTTGCGAGTTACGAGCTTGGAGACAGCGAGCGCCTTTTTGCATCAACCTTCATGCGAGTGAACCAACACTGGCAAGCTCCTGAATAAGTAACTCCTTGGCTAGTACATTTCTGAAATGTACAACGTGTTTATTTCCTCTCTGAGCATTAAGGAGAAAAAAAAACAGGGGAAGAAAAAAAAAACGAATAAAAGTTATTATGTATTAGCGTTACATACGGTAAATATTTTTCCTTCTGTTTATCTGGCAAGAAAAAAAAAAAAAAAAAAAAAAAAAAAAGAGAAACAAATAGAATTGTAATTAATTAAGAAAGAAAAATAAGATGGAAAGAAAAGTATAGGGAGGGGAAGCTACCCACATCTTAAAATAACATCCTACGATGTTAAGTTGATCTTTTAGGAGCACTGGAGAACTCTTTTACATGTTGATGCAGCAAGCTGCAGACGCTAACCAAGGATGCTGCCAGTGCAGGATGAAAGTTAATTTGATGCTGTAAGCTAACCAGTGCACTTAAGGGAAAGGATATATCTTTTTCTTGTTATGTTCTTTATCACTACACCAACCAAGGTTTTTATATCAAACCAAAGGGAAATACACTGCTAGAATATGGACTGTTTAAGTCACTAAACTGTGATTATTGATTCTGTACATACCATTGTTATAAAAAAAAGAACAGAGCTTTGTATATTTGAAATGTTATAAAACAATTGCACTCAGTGTAGTGTTGTAAAAGTTTGTCATTCTGTAGATTCTTACTGTGTTGTAGATATAATAGGGTTCCTAGACAAATATTTATGTACAAACCCTTTATTTAACTTATTAACTGTAGAGGTTTCTGAAACCCTCAAGAGGCGATGGTACAGTACTTTTTTGGTGTAATGTCGTTATTGTTAACACTTTTCCTTGCTATCCGCTGGAGAAGTGCCACGTTCAGAAAATAAACACAAATATATGTTTAACAAAAAGAAAAGGAAAAAAAAAAAAAAAAAGAACAAAAGAAAAGAAACGCAAAGCAAGCCCGGTACCTGCGGAGCTGCCTGCCCCGCGCTGATCCCCGCGGGCGCGGAGGGGGCTGCGCATCGCCACCTCCCCTGCCACGGAACCCCCACGCGAGTCCCTTGGCCGGGGGCGATGGCCAGAGCTTGGGGAGCAGGAGGTTGCAAGGGGCTTTGCAAATCAGAAGATCCGGGAGTGGAGTTCGGGGGAAGCGCCCCAGGCACCCCAGAGAGGGATGGGGCAACCTCTGGCTCTGCTGCTGCCAAGGACTCAGGCGGGGAAGCAAAGGGGGCACTTGCACCCCTCCTGCGCTCACAGAGGGAAGGGAAGTCCCGTGAGCTGCACCCCCTTCACCCGGGGATCAACTCTTGGAGGTTTTGTTCCCCTCTAGTTGCCTCTACCCTGGTTTTTTTGTTTGCTTGTTTTTTTTTGTGTGTGGTTTTGTTTGTTGTTTTTTTGGTTTTGTTTTTTTTTGGTTTTTTTTTTTTTTTTGATTGCTTTTTGTTTGCGTTTGGTTTCGTTTTTGTTTTTTGTTTTTGGTGCTTTTTTGTTTGGGGGTTGTTTTTTCGTTCGTTTGGTTCCCTTGGTTTTGGGGAACTTTTTTTTTTTTTTTTTTTTTCTGGGTTGACTTTTCTTTCGGTTGGGTTTTGTTTCGTTTGGTCGTGTTTTTTTTTTTTCCCTGTTTCTGGACGCGTCTCTCCCCTGTGCCTTTTCCACGGAGCAGACACGCGTGACTACCGTGACTTTCTCCCCTACCCCCGCGCAGGGACAGCCGGCGCTGAGGGCTCCGCAGTTCCCCGGCCGCCATCAGCCCCGGATCCTCCTCAGCCAAACACCCGGGGGCAGCGGGACTGAGGCTCTTGGGGTTTTTTTGGGGTGATTGGATCTACCCGTGGCATCGCTCAACAACGGCAGCCGGGGGGACCGGGAAAGAGCCCCGGAACCGCCCCGCCTCGGACATCTGAGAGCACCGAGGGGCCCCATCCCCTCCCATCCCCTCCCGTCCCGTCCCATCCCCTCCCGTCCCATCCCGTCCCGTCCCGTCCCATCCCCTCCCGTCCCGGTAGCCGCCGGTCGGGAAGCGCCGCCGGAGCCGCCACCTCGAGTGGGATGGGTTGCGACCTTTCCCCGCAGCCCCCCCTCTTCTTCCCACGGCGTTTCACATACACCCAGACCCCCTTCCCCGCCCGCCCCCAAACCTATTTTTGAGTGCTAAAAGCCAGCATAGGAGCGGGGGAAAAAAAAAACAACCCCCCCCCCAAAAAAAAAAAAAAAAACAAAAAAAACAAAACAAAAAAAAACCCCACTAAAAAAACAACCGGGAAAAATAAGGCTTGTTCCCTGGACGTTATTAACAGTGCAGCCTGAAATATACATTTTTGCCTTAAAGAAAAGGGAATCATTATCAAGCCATTACGCATTAAGAAATGTCATTCAGTCATTTTTATTCATTCCGCTGAAATCTTCGTAAAAGCCCGAATCATACTTCTGCAAGCAGCAATTTTGTTAATCCAGGGGGTTATTACTCTGCTCCCTTATTAGGATCTATACTGCTGCCAAGCAATCCTATAACCTTCTCAAAAGAAGTTTACCTCCGTGTTATAAAACCAGTAGTGGTATTTATACTGTGCAATAATTAGTGTATTACTTGAATCCACTAACAGGTTCATTTTATCTCCGCACAAAACCCCCGGTCTGCTTATAGAAAGCTTGTGCCTCCTTTGGTGCTGCTGAAGTGCTGAAAGAGTGAATGAAGGCTGGGAGCACTTTCTCCTTTCGCCGTGCCTTAATTCCCATCTCTTTTTGCTCTCATCCAATTAGTGCAGTGTATTAAGCGGTTTATCATCTCATAGTCAGCTATTGAGAGAAACAAGGCGAACACTTTGCAATAGAGCCTGCTCTCCTTTGACACCCTCAGGTACTTACATATTCCACTGTGCTATGAATAATAGAGGAAGAATAGAGCGCTAATTCCCTCATCAAAGAATGCCTTGTCTGCTGCTTTGCTCAACAACACCATTCTGATCAAAAGAAAAGCAATAAAGCTTAGCATAACAAAACGAAACCTACTTATTAGCTTAGTGGTTAAATTAATGCAGAGCCGCTGCTATTCAAAACCAAGGTTTGAAAACAGCCTCCAACAACCTGATAATGCTGCCTTCGGGATGAAGGAATTTTAATCTGAAATTTGAAGCTGGCACAGATGAGTTAATCTATTAAACTGCTATAAGGAGGGAGCGGGAGAACTATTCAATTAGGGCACATTGAAGGTGCTCTTGCAGAAGACGGGGAAGGATGCGAGGGGGAAGATGTGCTCGGCGTTAGGGGGGAAAAAAAAAAAAAAAAAAAAAAAAGTGACTTTGACGGCGACAAGAGGGGTTTTGGCACAGCCACCGACGTGTTTGCCATGGGGATTGTTTCTCATATCACATATGTCCTCCGCGAAACCTGGCCACCGGCTCCATAGATCAACACTGCTCTTCCCCAACTGCAAATAAATACAAATAAACACAAACCTTAATTTTAACAGCGTTTAGGGGGGAAGGAAATGAGGGAGAAGAAGAGGGCGAGGAAGGGAAGGCGATGGGAGCCAGATCAGCCTCCAAACGCGGACCTCCGAACTTCAGCCTTTCCCAGATGATTTACAGCGCTGCACTCACTAGCTCCATTTAATATTAAATGCTATAAAGATGATTTTGCGTTTCCCAGCCTTCCTCCGGGGCCAAGAGGAGGCACGGTGCCCAGAGCTCATTAGAGAGAGAGGCGTGGGGCGGGGGGGGGGGGGAGTGGGGGAAATCCAGTCAGCTCCTTGCCAAGACTTCAACTCTGATCTGACCAACTCTGCTGAGAAGAATAAAAAATTGCCTCCATTCGGGGTAAAAGCCCTCGTTTCCGACATCCCCCCCCCCCCTACGGACTGCGACTGGAGGGGCTGCGGGGTGTGGGTGCTCTAAGGAAGGTCCCCCCCCCACCCCCCATCCCCCCTTTCGCCGGGCTCCTCCGCTCCCCCCCAGCCCCTCTCAGGGCCACCGTGTGCTGCTGTGCCCCACACAAGCATTCCACAACACTCTCATTTAATCTAAACATCCCTAAACTTGCAAATTAACAGGCTCTTCAGCTGTAATTATACAGATACATACAAGTGCCACGGGGTCAGGTTATGCCGTATCTATCCATTTTATTTGTATACCTCACGTCTGGAGGAGAAGGTCACACTTTTCTCTTTCCTTTCTCTACCTGGTTAATATCAGGAATATCTTCATAATCCCAAATGAGTTGGACATGAGAAATAATTAAAAAAAAAAAAAAAATTATGCGTGCAACTGTAGGAAGCTGGGATCCTTCAAAGAGCTGCAACATCAACATTTCATTTAGGCAGCAACACCTCTCTCCAAGACAAACCTCCACAGAAAGTCCCAACTTCACAGGTTGGGGAGGAACGAAAGCTCACTGCGGGGGGAGACACCACCAGCACAAAACCAGGGACTGAGCAGGCTCCATTTCTCACGTACTGCAACTCAGTGTCAGGAAAAATGAAAGGATTTAGCTCCCAAAGTTGCCCAGAAGATGACTCCGTATTCGGGCATATTAAAATAGACATCACCTCCACCCACACACAGCATCTTCCAATGCCACTTAGGGACAAATGAATGTCATAAAATACTCTTTACACAGACACGAGTATCCCCTTCAGTGCCCACCACGTTCATGCTAATGCTCTTACTTTGTCTTCATGCTCCTTTTGTTACTGGCCAGTTATCCTAAAAAATGGGGACACGAGCATTTCTACAAAGCTAGGAAAAGTCTGGAGCAGTATGACCTCTAAAAGAGTATTTTCAACAGTCACATGACCAAACAAAATTCTCTTTTACTAGAAAATTTTATTTTTTTTCCTCCAACTGTCAAGAAAACTTTACATTTTATACTGTTAAAGATTTCGAAGAAAATTTTTATAACCTTACATTAATATATCACATTCCAAATTTAACAGCAAAACGAGTACAATATTTTGCATACAGAAACATGTACCCAAATTTATTATCTTCTTCTGTCATATCTGCATGTCATTTTATTAAGAGTAAATGGAAAATACAATTTGTTTATAAAAACCTTTAAAATCTCCAATACAGTAATCATTACATAACAGAAACAATGATTCCCTGCTTTCCCTTCCCCCATTACCGGTTACAATATAATCCCAAACATACTTTCCCCCATCAAGAATACTACTTTCAAATACTTTATATGGAAGGAAATGAAATATTCTTATATCATGCCTCTGTACGGAAAGGTTATTGTACGTATCTCTACATCCACATAAGAAATTTTCAACGTGGCAAAATAACGTGTTTAAAGACGCATAGAAAAACTCTTAATGCAAAGATGGTCCTTATTTTTAGCACCTCCAGGTTTCAGTCGTTCTTTATCTTTAACAAAATTTGCAAGTAAAGCGTCCCTACCTCTGTTCAGAAGGTATTAGGACATTTAAAGGCATTTAGGTTTGGTATTGTTTTTAATTGGTACGTGTATGATCAGCAAGAAGATAAACTGTGAAAAGGCACAACATTAGTGCTCCTACTGAGACCTCTACTAACCTCTCTTCCTGAGAGCACCTCTACTAAATACCCTGGAGCAAAGTCTAGGATCACTTACATTCCAGCAACTCTGACTGGGAATTATCCAATTAAAGCAGCAATTCCCCCCACCCCCTTTTCCCTCATAGGTCTAAATACACAACAAAATATATTGCAAAAAAGAGCAACTATTCCATATTTTAATAACCCTGGCTTCTCAATGAAGAAAAGAACGGAAGATAAAAACACCTTGAATATTTCATGTCCACGTGAATCACACATCCCATTTCCATCTTCCATTCTTCCTCCTCTAAAGAGATTATTAAAACACCATTGTGCATCCTGAAGTAGAGTATTGCTTGAGAGATCATTACTGTTAAACAAGGTACTAGCCTCTCGTCTGCCTCTATTTTTAATCAATCACTGCCTTTCATTATTGGACTCTCCCACAGATCTTCCTATACTGACAGTGAAGAGTTTGGCGAGGTTCACTTCTGAGTAGGCACTCATAGACAGCCATTTGTCTATGGTGCTCTTCAGTCTTTTGTAGGCCTCGGAGACTTCGTCCCTGAGTTTTTTCTTCTTCAAGTGCTCTAAAAAAAAAAAAAAAAGAAGAAAAAAAAACCATAACAACAAAACAGAGAATCATTAAAAGACCACAAAAATAAAGTACTTTTGCATTCACTACTACTGCAAATCGTGGTACTTTAAAAGGAAGCACACGTTGTAGCAAATCAAGAACATTTACACCACCCTTAAAGAAAGACATTTACACCACCCTCTTCCAACTTCTGCTGCCTCTCAGCTGCAGTGATGTACCAGCTGCTTAGGGACCAGGACAACCTGCACATGGTGGCAAGGCTGAAGCTGCCTCATCCCCACCAGCACGGGAGCAGTGTCTCCTGGTGCTGAGAAGCACAGCTTGCCCTGCCATGTCATCTTAATGGAGCAAAATGAAGTTTGTCACTAAGTCACAGCAGAGAAAATAAGCAACAGCATGGCTGGCTCTCAAAGGATCACTTCTAAAATGAACAGGTGCCTTAACTTGGGGAGAACTACAGAAAGTCCCCAAGAGTCTGAAGCAGGGAGAGATTCTGCTCAAGTTTAGCTTCAGAAGGGATGGAGACTTTGTGTCTCTGTTGCTGCTAATACTGGAGCAACCCAGGACAGATGTGTCACACATCTTGTGCATTCTCACATGCACCTTGTGTGCGGGATGGGAATTGTGATGTTGGACAAAATGAAGGCATTGGAAGGGGCAGGAGCACTGACAAGGGAAATTCCTTGCTATTCTACCCTAGAAATGACAGAAGGTGCCCAGTATCTCAGTCACGAGGTTCACCTGACACATGAAGGAAGAGAGCCATTCCCTCAGCAAAAAACATCTGGAGTGCAAGACATTTACTCACTTGTATGTTTGTGTGTGTGCAAATTCATGTGCATGAGTTTGTATATATGTCAGCAGCAAAGCCCAAACTGTTGTGGTATGGTTTTTTTTTTGTTTTTTTTTTAATTGTTTTGGGTTTTTTTGTTATGTTTTATGGAAAAAAAAAAAAAAAAAAAAAGAGGTAGTTTTTTTGAGTGGGTGCCCAGCCCTTGCTTTACAAAGGCTGTGGACAAAAGACTAAAAGAACAACATACTCTACTGATACACAACAATGCCAACTTGGTGTAGGTCTGGTGTGGTTGTGCTCCTCTAGCCCATGGAGAGAATGAATACTCCATGTTCTAGAAACACCAGCTCCTACCCAAAAAAGCCTACATTTGCAGTTAGACCTTCAAACAAGCAGTGCATAACTGAGCATGAGCATACAGGGCAAAACCAGATGCCCTCCCAGTTTCCTTCATGTTAGGCTGGAGGGAATCCAGGTCTCACAGAACTGTGAGAGCACAGCACAGGCACTTAAAGCTCAAGCTCTCAAGATATTTCAGCAGAGCATAAGCATGTGCCTTGTGAACAACCAACACTATCCTTCTGCTGCTCCTAAAAGCTGTTGTCTCAATTCTTCCTGTCCCCTCCACAATACTGATACTGCCCTCTTCGTGCTTTGTATGTGTACAAAGGAGCCTCCATCCCCTTGCAAATGGCTTTCATTATGTGACGTGTTTTTTCAGCTCCTAAGTTTAGATGAAAAAACCTAGTTGTCTCTAAAACAGCTGAGTTTCTCTGAGAGAAGGGTTTGGAGGAGAGGGACATGCTAGATTTTTGAGTCCACCTGTGTGAGGGAAGAAATGACCCATTTCTGTGATGGGGCTGAGCTGGAGACATCCCATCGGAGACACCCTTGTCTCAGCAGCCAAGTCAAGGACTGCTACGTGAGGAGATGGCAGGGCAGAAAGGCTTGGTAACAGAAATAGCTGTTACAATCTGGGGGTTTGTCAATTCCTGAGGATTTACAAATATTGTTGCAGAGTCTATGTTTACAGACAAACTCAGCAGATTAACCACTGGATACAATACAAAGTATTGTTTTACTGAGCAATTGCCACCTGCCTAGGTGTATTCATGTTATTCACCAAGTTCCACTGAACTCAGTTGCTCTACATGATGCTATCAAATCTTTAAAAATGAAATTAAAATTTAAATTAGCAATGCCAGTTTGTGCATTGTGATTAAAAGCACCTTGGTAAGCACCTTTAACGCACCCTTGTGAAGAAAATATGTATTGTGCTCTCACATCCAGTTTTGAGTATTTACATCACCATCTTTGGGCAGTATGCAAACAGATGATGATGATGCCTGGTAGAAGATACCACATTCTCACCATTACTCAGGCAGCAATGACATTATGTCTATTTGCAGAATTAAAATTTCCTTAAACTACAGCATCAGTAGAATACAAATTTCAATTACAAGAATGTGTTCATTACAAGACCGAAGTCATTACGGAATGAATGCATTCAATGATGTTGGAATTATTTAAATGTAGGGTTCAATTAAACAAGCCTTGAAAATTATAATAGCCAGATCCATAAAAACACAAACCCTACGTTGCCCCAACTGCAGTGCTAACTAGTTTCTGTGTTTTCACGATAAATGAAATACCATGTGGGTATTTCTGCTCATATTAGCAGGAACTGTGGAAAATAGCCATCCTTTTAGTTCAAAACTAGGCTAAAATATTTTAAAGCTTCCTGGAACTCAGGGAGCATCAAGGTGAAATGTATCACTGTGCAGAAACAGCTGGCACAAGTGAGCAGAGCAGGAAGGCACATTAATCACCAAAACGAGGAGGCAAACAATAAACCAAAGTAGGCAACAAAAATACAGGCCTGCATACAGCTCAAATTCAGGGTCCAGCTGTCCCGTGAGTTGAGTGCCCAGATCCCCCCAGCCTTAAATCTAAACTTTAATTATAACCGATAACCTTTCGGACTTCAAACATTTCTTAGATGCAATTACCCTCCTCGAAGCGAGCAGGAAAGGGTGGACTGGGGAAAAAAAAAAAAAAAAAAAAAAAAAAAATGAAAAAAAAGAGGGGGTTGGTTGAAGTAATGAGGCCAATTTTAAGTTTCAATTATAAGAGAATGGGAGCCGGGAGCTCGGGGTGGAGAGGCAGGCAGCGGCTGCAGCACAGCCACACCATGCATTTGAATGACACAAGTGCATCTGATGACTGGGGAGAAGAGATTTAAAGAACTGTAGTAATACAGAGCAGGGGAAGATGAGAGAGGACACAGCTCCTGATGTGTTTACCTCCTTTGCTGATGGGATATTGACTTTTCCCACCAGGTTGGTTAGAAAGGGGACTATTTACGCTGCCACACAACAGAGTAAGAATGACAACCACCATCACTCTGTGCTCCTCGGAGTAAAAGACAACTGTGACCGCCGCGTATCACGCAGCCAGTCAATACCTTTGAGTTACCACACCATCCCACTTAGAGATGCATATAGAAGCTCCTACTTTCTTCCCAAATGAGAATTTAATCAATACTCCACCTAAGGCCTTCTGAAAACCAAGCTACACAAACTGACAGAAATTGTCTTTCGGCCGTAAGTCACGTTCCAAAGTAGTTCCTGTTGTCACTCCATCATTGTTTTAATAATATCAAAGTTCGATGGAAAATTTTTAAGACGACCACTGCTGCAGAATGCATACACACACAGAGATCTTATACATATTCAGAGCATACAAAAGACACTACCTAAAATATACAAATGAAAAATACTATTATTTTAATAGATATTCAAAAAAAGGAAGGAAGGAATATGTGCTACTGGCTGTATATACTTAAAATTCAGGTACTGTTATTATCTGAAATTAATAAATTACTGACTCTGGTAAATATTTTAGAATCGTATGACCAAACGTGCTGTGAGCCCTGCTTCTCCACCTCCCAACATAACTGCCCCCTCATTCCCCTCACAAAACACAGTCTGAACTTCTGTTTGTCCCTGGCAAATTCAGTACCCCCTCCAAGTACTGATTTAGCTAACCTGGGTATATTTATATGTTATTTATATTTTATTTCTATTTTATTAAAAAGTATGTGAAATTAATTTATCCTGTACTGTTGTATTGATGCTGGGAGCATGGAAAGAAATATTTGAAGGTTGTCTATTCTCAGCCACGTGCATTCTTTTTATTGCAATTTTCTCTTTGTTCCTATTGAAATGGCACAGAATAACCTGATAGAGAAGACCAGTAACTTTTGTTCTTGGATTCCCTAAGATGTGGCTTGGTAAAAGTCTTCTTTTCTTTCTCCTACTGATTGGACAACTGAACCGTGTCATATTATTAAACTCTCTCCCCCTGAATATTCTGTTGATAACCTGCTCTTCAGAGTGAGAAGTAGAAATATATGCAGATTCCTTTGTATCTGAGTGCATGTATCTGCACAGAATACGTGAGAAACATTGCAGGTACTTACGAGCATTGTGCCAAAATGTTGGATTATCTGGGAATGCACAAAAAACCCTGCAAGATATCATTTACGTACAGCATCACGTCTCTCTCACACTTACATTTAAAGAGTTAAAGAACATACTAAATTAGCTACTGAATTTTTTACATCGTCTACTGGTTATTGTATTTTAATTATAGCAAGCTTAGACACACAGGCAGCAGTCACTGTTCCAAATATCTGTGTTTCATTTATTTCTGTGCAAAGGTAGCAAACAACAGTCAGTCATAATTGGTTCTGTCAGATGTTTTACAGTCAGTCATAATTGTCTCTGTCTAGAGGTGTGTCAATTTACTGCAAGTTAAATAAATATTCTGTCTGTTATGATACCAGGTTACATAAGCCATTTTTTTTAATTGCATGGATTCCCCTTTCATAATCCTCAGCACCCCTATTTATACTGTTAACCTTAACTTTGCCATTTATGGAATGTCAATGAAAAAAGTCAACAGTAATTTAATGAACAGACGTGCAAGCTTCTAACATACTCGCTTTTGTATTTCTAATTAAACACAATCACATTAGGCTACAGAGCAATTAAAATTATTCGGTCTTGACAGTGCTCTCCTCAAATATCCATCAGCGATGCCAGTTGACCAGCCTAGAGAAGGAGATTTACTAAACTAAGCCTTAAATGATTCTTGTTCTTTGCTGAGGAAAATAAGCCTCCCAACTCAACCAACTTCTAAGCCACACAGTCCTACAAAATAACAGAGGCTGTTGACGACAAGGGCCACATTTGCCCTTCAGACTGCCAGGATCACACCTCCAGATGTTCTGGGTGTTTATTTAATCGGAAGTCAAAGCAATTCTAACGTGATCCACAGCCTTCCTACCACAAGAAAATACGACAAACTTGGGACCTCAAAGGTCTGCTCTCACCAAACGGAGCAAATTGGTATAAACTGCTCTATGGCTTCTTACGGGTCCACCCTTTATATTTTTGCTAGGCAAGTTCAGGGGGGGTTTGTATAAAAATAAACACCCAAAGCTTCTGTGTGCTGATACAAACCCACATCTCTCAAACCAAAGAAATCATCGTGGCTCTGCTCAAG